>OZ010590.1:4324543-4389543 GCA_963932145.1 Acanthosepion lycidas | reverse complement strand
AATGCATATATATATATATATATGTGTGTGTGTGTGTGTGTGTGTGTGTGTGTGTGTGTGCAAATATATAAAAAAAATAGGAAAGAACACATTAGGTAAATAATCCGAAGTTCTTTAGTATTTTTGTTTTTATTTAAAAAAAAAAAAAAACAGTGCTCAATACAAAAGTAGAGCCTAAATTATAATAATAATTATTTTTTTTAAATATGATTCCTTCGCTACATAAGAGTTCACATGCTTCAAAAACAAGAGCCAAAAGCTCTGTTTCATCCTCAAGCGAATCTTTTTGGAATGAAACAGCTTTTGGCTCTTGTTTTTGAAACATGAGAACTCTTATATACGAAGGAATCATATTTTAGAAAAATAATTATAATTATAATTTTAAAAAAATAATTTAAAAAATAATTATATATATATATATATATATATATATATATATATATATATATTAGGTTGGTGCAAAAATAATGTCGTTTTTCTTTTGAAGTTGAACGTCAAAAACGACATTATTTTTGCACCAACCTAATATATATTTCTTATCTTTTATTTTCTTTTTGTTTTTATTCTTTCTTTTCCCTTTATTTTTTTTTTCACTATATCGTTTTCGTAATTTTTAATTTTTTTATTTGATTCTTCTTTTTAACTTTTTCAAATATCTCTGCCTTTTAAATATTGTTTGTAGTGTTCATGCTTTTTTTTTTCTTTTTATCATTTTTTTTAATCGGAATCATCCCAAGCAAGGCTATAAAGCCACTAAGACACAAGGGGTTACAGGGTGTGGAATAATTAGTAACAGAAACATTAATAATGTCCGTGAAGTGGAAAGTGTAATCAGGAGGACAGTGGACAGCGATTGATATTGTATTTAAATTTTTGCAGGTTAAAATTAGCAGGAAAGCATGAAGCCGGAAGGGAGTTCCACAGGCGAGAAGTGCCGAAAAAACTGTTAGAATAGGACTTACGGCTACATTTAGCCAACACGAATGTAAATTGATGAAATCTCGACGCAAGTCTGGTACTGCGTTTATATTTCAAAAAGTCGAGGTACCATAAAATTCTAGCGCGGATTTCAATTTTTTTACAGACCCCGCCAAGAGCTGGACATTCTTCCACTTGTCTATATTATTATTTTGCTTCTTTGCTTGACTTCTTGTATGTGTCGCGTCCCTTCAGGTAATGGCTCCCCACAATTTTCTGTTCTTTTAGTCTAAATTTTCGCTTGAGAATAAAACAGGGCTTGATACTTTAATTCAATTTATTTTCAATAATTATATTGAGGCTTTCGGCTCTCGTTTTTGAAACATGAGAACTCTTATGTAGCGAAGGAATCATATTTTTTTTAAAATAATTATAATACATATATAATTATTATTATTATTATTATTATTATTATATATATATATATATATATATATATATATATATATATATATATGTGGATGAGCCACACGACGGAATTTGTGAAGAGCAGGCGCTATATCATGTCTGATTTGTTACCGACGCGTTAGTCTAGTGCGTATGACGCTTGCATCATATCGTAACGGTGTAGGTTTGATTTTCGGTAGCGGATGTGCACTGCTGATGAGTCCCCAAAATAGGACGAAATGGCCATCGAGTGCTTTTTGTATTCTATTGAGTATTCTTCTAGACTCGATGAATTAATTATTTTTTTATTCATATATATATATATATATATATATATATATGTGTGTGTGTGTGTGTGTGTGTGTGATAGAATAATAGTAACATCTACATATACATAAATATAAGTAATTTAACGTATATCATGGCGAATTGTTTGTCAATAAATTGCTTAATATCTATCGAGAGCAACAATTATTGTATCAGTTGAAAGTTCAAAATACGTATCGAAGAAACCACTTAAAAGTTTCGCTATCCAAAGCTGTTCAGGACTCAAACATATATAATATATATATATATATATATATATATATATATATATATATATATATATATATATATATATAAACATAAACTCAAGCACACACACACATATATATATATATATATATATATATATATATATATATATATGTGTGTGTGTGTGTGTGTGTATGATGTGAGATAACGATATATATTCTATATAATATTACCGAGGAAATTGTAAGACAAAATGGAAAATGTTTATTTGTGACGCGTTTCATTCGTTATAACTTCATCTCACTGGTTTTTTGATGGTGAAGTCCGAACCGATAAAACCAGCCACAAATATCCTTTTTTTTTTTTCATTTTGTCTTATATATACATGCTGCGATGGGTAAATTTTCGCTGTTTCATTTCGAGCATGCGCGTTGTTTGATTTTGATTTTGATTTTCTCAAATGCACAGTGTAGTTGGACACCGTCGGTGAGAAAAAGAGCACCATGATGCAATTCACTGCGCCAGAAATTTGGAAACGGCATACTGTACTGCTTGGCTTTTGCACCGGAAGCTCCAATACGAATATTTCAGAGTCTTTGGATGTCAATCTAAGGACAGTGAAGAGGATTCGGAAAGAGTTGGATGATATGTCCTCTCAACATCATGGGATTTGAAGAGATCAATAGTGATGGTGACATTATGTCAGCATTCGTCTTCCCGCTTGAGGATTCTGCATCATACCATAAAATCATGGCTCTCAGACAATTTCTGCGAACACATCACCATTTACATCTGGCCACCTTACTCCCCATACTGCAAACCCTTTTATTACGAGGGACGGGCAGCAGTTGAGTGAGAGAGACCAACAAGACTTCTTGAACAACTTAAAAAGGAAAACCGTCCAGTTGAAGGAAATTTCGAAGTCGTTTGGAAACCGTGTGTGAAGCCAATGGCGATTTTATTAAATAAATCTACTTTTTAGCAATTCTAGAGATTTATGTATAATTTTGTGTAAATATTTCTTTTAAAATGAGAAGCCAGTGTCGCTTAGTTTAGGCGACAATTTATCCATCGCACGCAAATATATATATATATATATATATATATACGTATGTGTCTTTGTGTGTGTGTATTTATCCAAATGAAGAGAAAGCACAGACAGATTAAGAATCCACAGTTCTTACCATTTTTTTTAAAAAGTTCTCAGTAGAACGTAGAGCAAAATATTATTATAATTATATTATAAAATTTTATTATAATATTTTACATCGCTACACAAAAATTCCATGTTTCGCAATTTTAAAATTCTCCCTCATCAGGCGATGTTAGATAACTTATTTAACATCGCTTGATGAGGGACAAAAAAAAAAAATATATATATATATATATATATATATATATGTGTGTGTGTGTGTGTGTGTGTGTGTAAATATATATATATATATATATATATATATATATATATATATATATATATATATACACCTTAAAACTATATTTCTTACACACACACATACACACACACACACACACACATATATATATATATATATATATATATATATATATCCCATCTCGACTTCAATCACTTTCTCATCGACGTGCAGTTTCCCTCCGTCTTTTCTACAGATATTTTCATGGTAACAGATGAATTTAAGCGTGCTACTAGATTGGCATCTCAGCCTCAGTCATAGCTAACTGCGACCGCCACTTCTAGTCTAACAGTTTCTTTTCTCGAACTTCCGAGCTGATAACTACAATCTTCAAATATTTAAATGCAACGTCAATCGCCATCTTCTGGCTTCTTGAATCCCTTCTTTTTTTTTCCTTTCCTCAATCCTCACTATTCTCAGTCCTTCTCTTTCACTTTTATCCCCACTCCCCGTAACTTCCCGTACATTCCCGCCTTGCTTGCAGGGAAACGATATATGTATATATATATATATATATATATATATATATATATATATATATATATATGTATATATATATATATATATAGAGAGAGAGAGAAAGGGAAAGAGAGAGGGAAGGAGGGAGAGAGATAGGCAAAATATGAACACACGCATATATATATATATATATATATATATATATATATATATATATATATATATATATAACCAACTATACAGAGATAAAAATTGCTAAAAGTAGATATGTAAATATAAAGATATAAGTGTACGTGCCGACAATGCAAAAGAGAAAATCATTACAAAAACATCGTTGGCGAGTGTTAATTGTTGAAGATGGCTGTATGAAAGTGTAGTTACATTATATGTGAGGAAAAACGCGGTCCTCTGGTTCAAAGGAAAAGTGGGTTTGGGTGATGGTTTATGGGATGAGGTGGTCGTGGCGATAGGCTGCAGCGGTGGGAGACTAAGGCAGGTAGCAGGTATTTTGGGGTGTGAGGTAACCGAAGCAAAGGAATGCTGACAGCAACCGCGTCTAATGAGGGTCGTCATCAGAAAACTGCGATCATAATGGAAGGCTGTGATTGAAAGAAGATTAGGATTTGTAAGAGAGAGGACGCAAAGAAAGAAAGAAAGAAAGACATGGTAATAATAACAATGAACCAAATAAAAGAAAGTAAGAAAGAAAGAAAGAAAGAAACAAACAAACAAACAAACAAACAAAGAGAAAATGCATGGGACAAAATAGCGATGGTTCGAATAAAAGAAAGAAAGAAAGAAAGAAAGAAAGAAAGAAAGAAAGAAAGAAAGAATGCATGGGACAAAATTGCGATGGTTCGAATAAAAGAAAGAAAGAAAGAAAGAAATGTGGAAAATAGGGATGGTTCGAATAAAAGAAAGAAAGAAAGAAAATGGAGAAAAAGAAAGAAAGAAAGAAAGAAAGAAAGAAAAAAGAAAGAAAGAAAGAAAAGGAGAATGGAAATAATAAAATGGAATTAGGAAGAGTTAAAGGGTAAGGACTGAAGTTTAAATCAATATGGAGTATTGGATCTAAAATAAAACGTGTGTTCTATGAACAAAGCTGGAGAATCAAGAAATGAAGGGCGGAAGAAAACAAGGAAGATGAAGGAGAGAGAGAGAAAAAAAAAACCAGCAGAAACCACAACAAAAATAACAAAAGAAGAAGGAAAAGAAAAAAAACTGGCTTCTTTGTCAAGACGAAAGGAGCCAAGAAAATGAATAAAAATTACTAAGGAGGGGGAAAATGTTTGTCAGAAACAAAAAAAAATCTCTCACTTCTTAACAAAAGCTTTGGTCGATTGATACTGGAACCATAATAGAGCTTAACTTTAATTAGAGAGCGTCGAAATTCTGACTTATTGACGCTCTACGGCAGTGATCGTGTTGCTGACGATGAAAAGAAACAGGTCAGCCAGTGAACGGAGCCCAAACTGAGTACACATTGACGCCCAGGACCAAATCATTACCTGCCTTTCTTGATGTTTCAATTTCAGTTGTTGTTGTTCTTGTTCTTCTTCTTTTTCTTCTTCTTCATTTTTTCTTCTTCTTTTTTGTCCCCTTTTCGTTTTCTCTTTTTTTGTTTTGATTCTTTTCAAATCTTAATATTTCTCCGCTCTTTTCCAAACCTTTTTTGCCAGCCTACCTCCGCTTCCACCTCTTCCTCTTCCATAGTCTTCTTCTTCTTCTTCTTCTTCTTCTTCTTCTTCTTCTTCTTCTTCTTCTTCTTCTTCTTCTTCTTCTTCTTCTATCAGTTTTAATTATTTTCTTGTTTATCTCAAATACGTTCTCTAACTTTTTCTTTCACTTTATTCCAAATATTCTTCTTTTTCCTCCTCCCCCTTTCACTGTTTCCTTGAAGTCCTTCCTCCTTTTCTTACTTCTTCGCTTTTTCTACTTTCTCGTTTTTTTAACTTTCTTTTTAACAAATGGCTTACATTCTTTCTTCTTTCACTCATTCAAAACCTCGTTCTTTTATTCCTTCTTTATTTCTATTTATGTCTTACTCTGTCTTTCCCTTTTTTTCACCCGTATTTCTCTCTTTTGGAAGAAAAGTAACAAACGAAAATATATGAATGAGAGGGAAATAGCGGAGAAGGAAGAAAACTAACTTCTTCTTTTCAACTTCTTTGTTTCTCATCTGATTCTGAGACAAACCTATAATTTTTTCTCTTATCTACTCCATTAATTCTACTTTCTCTTTCTTCTTCTTCTTCTTCTTCTTCTTCTTCTTCTTCTTCTTCTTCGTCATTCTTGTTACATTTCTTCAACTTTTCTAATTCCTTCTCTTTCATCCTTTCTTCTTCTTCTTCTTCTTCTTCTTCTTCTTCTTCTACTTTCTTTTCATTCATACTTTCTTCTTCTTCTTCTTCTTCTTCTTCGTCGACGTCATTCTTGTTACATTTCTTCAAATTTTCTAATTACTTCTCTTTCATCCTTTCTTCTTCTTCTTCTACTTTCTTTTCATTCATACTTTCTTCTTCTTCTTCTTCTTTTTCGTCTTACTCTTCTTCTTTTTCTTCTTCTTCTTCTTCTTCTTCTTTTTCGTCTTTCTTTTCATTCATACTTTCTTCTTCTTCTTTTTCTTCCTCTTCTTCGTCTTCTTCTTTTTCTTCTTCTTCTTCTTCGTCATTCTTGCTACATTTCTTCAACTTTTCTAATTCCTTCTCCATGATCCTTTCTTCTTCTTCTTCTTCTACTTTCTTTTCATTCATACTTTCTTCTTCCTCTTCTTCTTACTCTTCTTCTTCTTCTACTTTCTTTTCATTCATACTTTCTTCTTCTTCTTCTTCTTCCTCTTCTTCTTCTTACACTTCTTCTTTTTCTTCTTCTTCTTCTTTTTCTTCTTCGTCATTCTTGTTAGATTTCTTCAACTTTTCTAATCCCTTCTCTTTCATCCTTTCTTCTTCTTTTTTTCTTCTTCTTTTTACAGAAAGTAAAACTGAAAGAAAGACATTAAACAAATCATTTCCAGTAAACAAGTTGACTGTTCGTCGCACTCGTTCCTCTGCATGCTTCTACGCCAATATCAAACCAACAACATCGCAATCTTCCTCATACCCAACCCTACGCTACCCATCCACAATCCACCACCATCACCGCCTACAAAAAAAAACAAAAAAAAAACAAAACAATAACAGGTTGCACTCGGGGCCATATTGTCTCTCATTCTGATCGACCGAGGCCCTCACCGTCATTTTTCTTTCATTAAATAAGTCTATCGTTTTACTTCGAAGCCCGAACGTAAGATGAGTTCAGACGAGGCCTTGTACTGGATAACAAAGCCACTTATTGTGTCGATTTAATTTTTATTGAAAAACTACTAACAATACCGTAACGAGCAAACAACGAGCAAAATGTGTATCGTTGTGTGAATCAGAATTGTTTATCTTGTGGATAGCTACAAATCTTGATTCCATTGAATGACTCAAGATTATATGCTGAACCGGAAGTAGAATTGCTAATTATTAATATTCTTATTTTGATTTCTCTCGGATATTCATTTTCTTCCAGGTCCCAACCAGAGAATTAAGGTCAAGAATAGCTTTATTATATTTTCCACTGTTCATTTTTCTAAAAAGAAAAAACAGGCAACCTAAGCCTACACGCATTTTACAAAGATAACGTCCTTCATAAGGTGTGAGCTGCACTTCTGAGTATATTTCTTGCACAGGTTTAACCTTCATCTATTCTTGTTTTTGTTTGATCCACTCTGCATTAAGATTATATTCATTTGGGTTACTCCAAATATTCTCTCAAAATGTTTGCACTTCTTCAATATATGGTGGCTTTTTGACTTCTTTATTATTATTACCGTTATTGTTATTATTATTATCATCATCATCAATAATATTATTATTATGCAGGAAAACTGAATGCATGGTCGTTAGCAAAAGGGAACAGCCCAATATGTAAATTACAAATCGGGGATACCAAAATGAAATAGGCGCAAAAATTTAGATATCTTGGAAGTGTACACTATTTACATTATTCGGACTATTGTCCTCATCTTTGTCACCATGTTTATCACAACGTTTTGGCCGTTGTACGCTCCGGCCCTCTTCAGGTGAAATGTCGAACTGAACCCTTTATTGCGCTCACTGCGGTAGATTGTTCCAGTTCCACGTGCCATGTCAAATGGATGTCAGTTATCAACTGTTAATTCCCCTCTCCAAGTTCTCCACTGCCTTAACCAGGTATTGAACTCACACTCTTTGGGTCCTGTCACTGGATCTAACTAACACTTTTATCCACTGTGCCATGTGTCCTTGAGGACATCTGTGCATAAATTTCTAGGTATTATCAACCTAATATCTTCAGCAACCATTTTTTACTAGTGCTCATATTGCAATTTTTGCTGTTATCTTTGCATGTTTTATTTTGTTTTGTTTTTTACCAGAGCTCATATTGCAATTTTTGTTGTTATTATCGCTTTTCTCTGGCATTCCTTATTACTGGTTCCCATATTGTATTCATTTCTATTCTTGGTCGGCTCAGGAGATTTTTGTGACCGAGCATATCTTGGAAGCGTATTAACAGAGGATGGAAATCCGAAAGGCACATTGTTTTAGCGAAAAATGCCTTCCGGAAAAATTCCTTCAGGAAGCTACAGTTCAAATTTCTGGGTCGCATAAAGTGGAAAGAGGGCTTGGAAATTTTGATACTCACAGGACAGATTGAATGCAATAGGGCCAGAAGAAAGCAACACAAAAAGACAAAAATTATTAAAAGCTATAAAGAACAGGAAATTGAGCGAGGCATGATCGGCAAAGGCTTGAAGGGGTACCATAGCACTTAGATAAAGAAGAAGACTTCGAAGAGCTACACGAGACAAACAGTCTTCACAACTGCTTCCACTTTTCGCAGTATTCCAAAGTACTAAATAGAATTCGTCTTAGAAAATTAAAATAAGAATGAATATTCTCTAGTTTGCGATATTGCCCGACGATCCGAAACTTGATCAATGTTGCCTTGTTGAATAATTTGAAAGAAGAAGAAAGTATAAATGAAAAGGAAGAAAAGTAACAGAGAAGAAGAAAACTAAGAGGAGGAAGAAAAATGTATAAATGAGAAGAAGAAGAAGAAGAAGAAGAAGAAGAAGAAGACTCGGAAGAAGACTCGGAAGAAGACTCGGAAGAAGAAGGAGAAGACTCGGAAGGAGACTCGGAAGGAGACTCGGAAGAAGATGTTGGAGACTTGGAAGAATACTCGGAAGTATACTCGGAAGAAGAAGAAGAAGAAGAAGAAGAAGAAGAAGAAGAAGAAGAAGAAGAAGAAGAAAATAACAAAGACGAAGGCTCCAACAATGCAAGGATTGGACGATCTGTCACGAACGCAAATTACGAGATTTTTTTTTTTAAATTTTCGATGCTGTGACCAATTTTTTCTTTTTTTTTTTTTAGTGTAATGGTCAATCAAAAGAATGGTTCATGCTCACGGTACCATTTGAAGGAAGTGGCATTTGACTAAATTTCTTTATTATAGTTAGACAATCTATACCAAACAATTTTTTTTATATGTTACATACGGACATATTAAAAGTACATTCATTACAAAGAAATGAGCGGTAACAAAAATATATATTACCGTAAACTGGTAATACCGAAATATAACAACGATTAAAAACGGCTAAACCGGTTTATCGGTACTTTCTCATCAGAGCAAAAAATATGCACATATACAACCCCAGACTAATGTTTTATGCTAACAAAAAATAAAACATTAAAAGCTAATTGTCTTGAATTTCACCAATCATTCGTTCTATTCAAGTTCTATTTTCATTTATGGTTGATAGAACTTAAATGTTTTAATCATTTCAAAACCTTCAGGTGATTAATCGTTATTAGCCTTACTCAATATTGAGAACATGTCCAGGCTAATAAGACCAAAAGCAAATAATCAATGTTAAGCAATCGCTGAACCTGATACATTAACCCGTAAACTGTCCATCTTTCCCTTGCGAATATTAGAGATTAATCCGTGTCTCCAAACTTTGACGCGTTCTGTCTACATCGCACTAACAACTGAATTTGTAAATTACAGAAATAATATGGATGGGGTTACGTTTCGATATTACCACTTTATGTTGATGTTTATTTTTTGTTAACCCTTTTTTTTGTAATGAATGTCCTTTTTTTATGTCTTTGGTGGGAAGCACTAAGATGCTTATACCTCTTATATAAATGATTGTGTTTGGTAGCGTAGCGGTTATCAGAGCGAAAATGGAATCGACCAACCGGTTTTCGGTCGGTACTATTACGATTGTTTTCGCTCTAATGTTTTCGGGGAAGGCATGAACCCATTTCTTCATTCGAACGGTTACCGTAAAAGTATTTATAGAAAAGGCACCACGAAGCTATATTACGGCGGTGGGAAAGAGACCGAACCGGAAACGCCAGATCAGGACCAATAATATTGCTGATTCTTCTTTAGATTTTATCAAGAATCAATATATAGCAGAAGTATCGGACCATATGTGGCAGCAATATTCTAAGCATGGATCAATGGTAGACTTATAAATATGTAGGATAGATTCTAGAGATTTTCTAGTACAACAGAAAGAACCAGTTTTCTTAGCATCTAATCTCCTTTGAAGTAGACCCCTTCTGAATCGTTTCCTTTGATGGAAATGTTTCTGGAATTTGGGGGATAGCGAACAGCTACCTTGTTGTACTCTCTTGGATTACCAGAAATATCTAAATATATAGCAAGAACACCCGATCATATGTGACAGTAATATTCAAAGCAAGGAGGAATGGTATTCTTAGAGAGATAGATTCCGACGAGAATAATTCTCCAGCATGACATAGTGAATTCAAATTTTAAGGATCAAATGTCAGGATGTAACTAACAAAACGTTTGTCTATGATGCTGACAGCATTTAGTCTTTGATAATGTCCGCGACGCTTTTTAAGTTTCCAAATGAAAAGTGAACAAAAAAGCACGCACTTTAAATGATGTTAATTTGGACGGGTAAGAACTTACCTGAAGATTTCAAAATACAATAAAGAATAAAACAGACAGACCATGAATTTAATACAACTTTATGGAATGAATTCTTGCTACCAAAATACACTATTTTAAGAATATCAGCCCAGAATTATCTAACAAAGTTCTTTAACCTCTGCTTGAAGGAGAGATCTTTCCCAAGCCTGTTGAAGGTGGCAAGCAAATGTTCGTTCGTCAAGAATTAATTCATTAATCCATTGTACCAGTCCAAGGCTCTTTTTAATCAGCTTGCTGAAACTATCGAGGGCAATCTTGATAATTTTACCAATTTTAGTAGGGTTGATGATCCTGATGGGAAGTTTAGCTTCAAGATTTGGTTTATGGTCCGTGTCTATTATATATGATTCTTAGTACTGCAACATGACACTGCTTGCGTAGCGATATAAAATGTTTTGATTGCAATTTATAATAATACAAATAATAGTAATAATATATATATATATATATATATATATATATATATATATATATATATATATATATATATATATATATATATATAGAGAGAGAGAGAGAGAGAGATAGATAGATAGATAGATAGATAGATAGATAGATAGATAGATACTACGTGTGAAAATTTAATTCTCGGAATGCCCGTAGATAGTAACTAGCGTAATCAGTCAGGAAATCATTTGTACCTGTTTACGTTCCGAGTTTTCAGACTAAGACGTGATAAGTTATTCGTTGCCGAGCAGTAGAGGAAGTTGTGAGTGTGCATGTTATATAGCTGGCGAAAATTAATTAAAAGGATTGGAAGTAGCTGATGAATGTCAATTTTTTGTCAAAGTTCTATTAGAAATAGCTTATTATGAACATGCTATGATGAAATTGTGTTACATTTTTCTGAATCAACCCTCCTGCTTTTTTCTATTTCCCTCTGTCTACTCTAAGTGTTAATTCTTTTCTCGTTTAATCACAGATTTTTATTTTATTCATATTTTATTTTCTTGATTTATTCTATTCTTCAATTCTTCTACTTTTCTAATTCCATTCCTCCAATATGTTTTTTTTCATTCCAACTCTATTTAATCTATTCTAATCTTATTCTGTTATTTTTTCTTTATTCCTCTTCGTTTCCATTCAAGATACTCCACTGATGGCCCGTTTCATATTCGCAGTTCACCCATTACATAGCCGTCTTTTCTCTCTCTTTTTCCTATCTCACAGCCTCGTTCCCTTTCCTTCCTTCCTTCCTTCCAGCCCTCAAATTATTTTAATTGCAATATCATTTGCAATCGTTTTCCTAGAAAGAAAAATAAAGGCCCCATTATTTATCATTTTTTTCCTCTTTTCACTGAATACGTGGGTGTTTTCCCAAACTCCAACCCCACTAACAGATCTTGCGCCGTTAGTCATCGAAATAAAAGTCATCCTCCATTTTGCTATTTGTCGCCTGGCGCAATTGCACGCCGCAAGCCACGTGACCATTGTTTCCGGAAAAGAAAGTGTCAAATGAAAACCAACTTTGGCGCACAAAGCTTTTTTGTTCAAGCCACGCGCCGTCAGTGCTCGCAAGCTGTTATCAGTTTTTAGATATTTATTTTATTGACTGAGATTTAGTTTTTGACTGCTGCTGCTGCTTCTTTTAAACAACATCTCTCTTTTATTTATTTCCGTCTATGATATTATTCCCTCCCCCCTCTCTCTCCCTCCATGACATTATTCCCTATCCTCTCTCTCTCTCTCTCTCCCTCTATTACATTATTCCTTTCCTATTCTCTGTCGCTCTATCACATTATTCACTTGCTTCTCTCCCTCCCTCTATCACATTATTCCATTCCCACTCTCTCTCCTTTTATCACATTATTCCTTTCCCCCCTCATCACTAACTTCCCTGTATCTCTCATTCTATCACATTATTCCTTTCCCTTAACATCTCTCTCTCTCTCTCTCTCTATATATATATATATATATATATATATATATATATATTTATTTATGTCTCTCTGTCACTCTTTTTCGTTCCCTGTTCCTCTATCCATTGCAGTCTGTTCGTTATCTATCTATCTATCTATCTATCTATCTATCTATCTATCTATCTAGACATGTAGCTTTCTAGGAATATAACTGCTTAAACCTATTTCAGCCTACTCGCATCTATCTATCTATCTATCTATCTATCTATCTATTATTATTATTATTATTATTATTATTATTATAAACGTTTATTTTCAATGGGTACCCATGTTTGAGTTTCTATCGGTGTTTGCTATTTTCTTGAATAGTGAAATTAATAAGAAACGGCCTAGACTGATTTCAGTGTCGAAGAAAATTAAACCGGGATAGCAAGTCCAACAGACATGAAACCCTAACCATCAGCCTAACACACTAAAATAATAAAGTTTATATTAATAAGGAATAATGTAGTTTACGAAGATACCGTAAAATAAATTCCTATCATTATATGTAATGATATATCGAGCTAGTTTATTCAGCGCTAGTATGTCTCAACTTGTTTCAGTCTATCTCAGTTTAACATATGTATTTATATCCGCTCATGTCATATCTATCTATCTATCTATCTATCTATCTATCTATCTATCTATCTATCTATCTCAGTCTATTCACATCTATCTATCGCAATCTGTTCACATCGATCTTTCTAGCTCGGTTTGTACATATCTATCTATCTATCTATCTATCTATCTATCTATCTATCTGTATGTCTATCTATCTATCTCATTCTGTACATATCAATTTATCTATTTCATTCTGTACATTATCTATCTATCTATCGCAGTATGTTCACATCTATCTATCTATCGTTTTCAGTCTGTTCACATCGATCTTTCTAGCACGGTTTGTACATATCTATCTATCTATCTATCTATCTATCTATCTATATGTCTGTCTATCTATCTCATTCTGTACATATCTATCTACCACAGTCTGTTCAAATTTTTATAACTATCACCGTCTGTTCACATCAATAAATCTATCTCTCCATATATCTATCGTATATATATATATAGTTTATAGTAGTTCCAACGAGAGAAAAGTGTGTATAATAAAAAGAAGAGAGAATCCGCAAAGGTTTTTGGTTGTAATGTGTTGTTTTTTTTTAAATATATTATGTTTTATTTTCCATAATTTAGCTACACGAGTTTCCTGTCTCGCGATCTTCATCAGGCAAAGAGTGGATATTTCGACATATTTTTAAAAGGAATTCATTTTTCTTATGTTTATCGATGTTAAATATTCTCGATATTAGACATTCTCTTTTTCGTGTGTCAGTGACCCAAATATCTTTCTTGAACTGGCAATGAAAGAATTCTTCGTGAAGCATAATTAAACCATTAAGACTGGTCTGAGAAAGAGTGAGAAAGATATCTATATTCTTATCTTTTAATGACTCCCTGTGTATTCTTAGATCTATTTCCATTTTTTGTGTTTTTGTCACACATGCATACGTAAATTTCATCTCCATACATACACGCTGTCTTATTATAAGGAATTAGTATACAGATATGCACACATATACATACACACACATACCTGCACATACACACAAATACACACTTTCTATGTTGTGCAGGGTTCGCGTGCGTGCCCGTGCGCAGTTTTGTTTTTGTCAATATGTGTATATATATATATATATATATATATATATATATATATATATATATATATATATATATATACAAGTACGCTCATGTACATGCTCATTCCCTCTCTATACTGTCTTATTATAAGGAATTAGTATACACATATATATACACACACACACACACACACACACACACACACACTACCCATGTTGTGTAGGGTTTACGCGCGTGCCTGTGAGCAGTCTATTGTTTTGACCAATATGTGTATACATATTCTTTCTCCACACATACGTGCGTGTGAGTGTGTGCGCATGGATGCGAGTGGTTTGACCACTGTATTTGGCCATTATGTGTGCATATTGTGTGCTTTTGCGTGTGGGGTTATGACTTATTTAGTAATGGTTTAAATTTGTTTATGAAGTTTTTTTTTCTTGTATTTGTGGGTAGAATAATTGTCTGTTTGGTATATTGGCATAATTTTAAATTAAACTTGGTTACATTTATAGATATATACAAAGAGTTTTCGGTGGCCTGGTATTTTTATGTTGCTTTTGTGGAGGGAAACCCTGTTGTTTAGTTTTTGGTTGATACCTATATATGATTTCTTGCATTTTGTGCATTTGAGTACATAAATCACATTTTTGGAGTTGTAGTTTAAATTTTTACTTATTATGAATGTCTTTTTGGAGTTTTCAAAAGTGTAGGGTTTTCCTTCTATAATGATGTCACAAACCCCACATCTTTTTTTGTTGCATTTTGTGACTACCTGTATTGTGTGTTGGTTAAATTTAGATGAGGTTAATATGTGTTTTAGGTTTTTAGATTGGCGTTTGCTTTTAATTATTTTGGTTGTTTTTTAAAATATTTTTCACGTTGTCATTCTTCCTAAGGAGGTCTAGATTATTTTGTAATTTCTGTAAATAGTTCTGGATTGTTCTTGTTGTATATTGAAACACATGCTAGAGTCTGTTCGACGTTACGTTTCTTTGGATTTCGTAGTTCGTCTAAAAGATTTTTTTTTTTTTTTGCGAGTTCAAAATCTTTGTTTATTACTTTTGTGGGGTAGCCTCGTTTTTTTTTTTTTAGAGTTTTATGTAGTTCTTCTAAGCATGTTTTTCAGAGGTGATTGTCAGTCATTATAGTACAAACCCTACGTGTTATAGAATAGGGGATGGATTTCAGGCAGCTTTTTGGGTGATAGCTCCTGAAATGAAGATATTGTTGTATATATATATATATATTGCATTTTGTTCACATTTTACTCTCTATCTCGATCTGTACATATATATATATATATATATATATATATATATATATATATATTAGGTTGGTGCAAAAATAATGACGTAATAATGTCGTTTTATGACGTATTTTTTAACGTCAAAAAACGACATTATTGCGTCATTATTTTTGCACCAACCTAATATATATATATATATATATATATATATATATATATGTGTGTGTGTGTGTGTGTGTGTACACTGAGGTCAATCCCGATTAGCGAATGTCAATTTGATGTTTGAACACAATCTTCTTGCCATGTATGTCTTGACTGTTTATATATTCAAGATTAGGCATTTCCGGTTTATTTTATTCTCATATTGGGTAGGCAATAACGATTAGATTTCAAATCTTAGGTATAATTGGTTTATTTGTATCGTATTTTGTTTGTTCCCCTTAAACTTATTATTTTTTATTGAATGCTTGGGTTATTTCTGTTTACAAATCAATTATTAATTTGCATATTTACATTACTCGAACTGATATCCCCATCTTCATTGCCATATTCACAGCGTTTCGACGGTTTCATGCTCCGGTCTTCTTCAGGTGATTGGGATTTCAAACCGAACCCTTTATTTCGCCCAAGTTTTGGTTCACCACTGCTGTGGCCTGTTATCGAACTCACAACTCTTTGGGTCTAGTCACTGAATCTAACAGTCTTTATCCACTTAGGCTATGTTTCTTAGTATGAAATATTAAAAAGATCGAATGTTTGCTTTAATTTCGGATTGGCATTAGAAGGGCTTCTGATAATAGACAATGGATGTCTATTATATTTAATAATATATGTTTAAGTAATGAACTGCTGCCCCAATACACTACATATATATATATATATATATATATATATATATGTGTGTGTGTGTGTGTGTGTGTGTGTGTGTGTGTGTGTGTGTGTTATATTCTCCCAGCTATAAAGAGGAGCAGGTACTGCCTTTTGGAGAGAGAAGTTTCCAGCAGTCAGCTCTGAGAGTCGGACCGAACATTCTTGCTGCAACACTCTCGTTTGTATATGTTTGTATTACTGTTTCTGTTAATAGATTTGTTTAAATTAATTCTTCTCTTTCTGTCTTTATTTCTGGCTCTAACAAGGCCACAATAATATATATTGAAAAGATTTTTGCCGACATTCCTTCCTATAAACCTTATTTTTAGTGGGTGGCCCTGTTTAGACATCCAGAAGAGGCATGGTACGTTGACCTAGAACAACCTGCCCCGGTGGACGAAATAAAGGGTTTTTTATGGGTTTTTAATATCTGTCTATATTTCTGATATGGCCCAGTGGATAAAGACGTTGAGTTAGATCCAGAGTTGTGAGTTCAATACCAGGCCACAGCAGTGGTGAACCAAAAACTTGTAGAATTGAGTTAAAGGGAAATAACTGCGACATCCGGAAGAGGCATGGCACATAGAACTAGAACAATCTACCCTGGTGGACGAAATAAAGGTTTCAGTTCGAAATTCCAATCACCTGAAGAAGGCCTGAGCGTACAACGGTCGAAACGTTGTGCATATAGCAATGAAGATGAAGATAACAGTCCGAGTAATGTAAATAATGCAAGTAATAATAATACCTCATTTCAGAGATATAGACAGGAATTTATTATTCGTTGTTGATTATCATTATTAAATTTACTTGTATTTGTGCGTGCATTCGTAGTTTGTTAATTTGTTTATTATTCACTTAAAATCGCAGTATCATGTCAGTCATCTTTAATAAAACACAACCGCTCACACAGAGATAGATAGTGTTGTGGCCTTGTTGGGGCCAGAAATAAAGGCACAAAGAGAGGAATTGAGTTAAACAAATATATTAACAGAAACAGTAATACAAACATATACAAACGAGAGTGTTACAGCAAGAATGTTCGGTCCGACCGTCAGAGCTGACTGCTGGAAATAGATAGATAGATAGATAGATAGATAGATAGATAGATAGATAGATAGATAGATAGATTATGAATAGAATACATAGAGTTATGGTCCGGTTCCTTGTACCACGGTGATAGTCCAAGGTAGAACCGATAAAGAAGAACTCGAACACAGGTTTGGAATAACACAGATATATTACAAACAGGAATATATACAGAGAAGTAGAAGTGTCAGTATGAACAATCAGGTTTAGTAGAGAGAACAATGTAGTCTCGACCAGTATCACGATTCCAATATCTTTCAGTAATTGTCTGAACGCGTCTCTGTTTAGGACTGCCTCTGACTCGACTCTTGATTCAACTTGAACTACTGACGATATTCAGTCACCGCGCCAAGAGGGCGTCATGTGGCACAAGGCCTTTTTAACGTCGGCACTCCGAGCCCGTGGGCTCGGTCAAAAATATACCCATTGAACCCGTATAAACGGTTTCAGGGCCGGTCTACCTCCCCGAAGGAGACTCCGCCCTTCGGCGTAGCCTCCTTCGGGTTCCTCCCGTCCGTAGGATGAGAGTATAACCGTGCAGTCGTTCAAAAGTTGAGCGACTGACGATATTCAGTCACCCCCCCCCCACGAGGGTGTCATGTGGCACAAGGCCTTTTTAACGTGGGCTTTCCGAGCCCGTGGGCTCGGTCAAAAATATACCCATTGAACCCGTATAAACGGGTTCAGGGCCGGTCTACCTCCCCGAAGGAGACTCCGCCCTTCGGCGTAGCCTCCTTCGGGTTCCTCCCGTCCGTTGGATGAGAGTATAACCGTGCAGTCGTTCAAAAGTTGAGCGACTGACGATATTCAGTCACCCCCCCACGAGGGTGTCATGTGGCACAAGGCCTTTTTAACGTGGGTATTCCGAGCCCGTAGGCTCGGCCAAAAAATAGCCCATTGAACCCGTATAAACGGGTTCAGGGCCGGTCTACCTCCCCGAAGGAGACTCCGCCCTTCGGCGTAGCCTCCTTCGGGTTCCTCCCGTCCGTAGAAAGAGAGTACAACCATGCAGTCGTTCAAAAGTTGAGCGACTGACTCCTTGCCTACTCCTGAGGCGCAGTATTTATTAAGTATGGAATAGTCCATTATTATTATTATTATGGGTAAGACCTCATAACACATAGATAGATAGATAGATAGATAGATAGAGCATGAAAAGAAGTAGATAAATAAATAGATAGATAGGGCAATCTTGAATAGTATTAGCGAACTAGCGAGCTAGATATTAAAATATTTATACAGGTGTATTTTTACAGGTGCATTTCTGTAATGTCATAAAGGTAAAAAAAATAAATAATAATAATATAACCGTAAAGTGGTACTATCGAAGCAGAATTTCCAAAATCTGTTGAAACCGATTTTGATGCTTTTTTTCTTGATCTTGTTTCCATATTAAATTTTTTTCCTTCTTTTTTTTAAAATCTGTCCTCTATTTTAACAAGTTCTATCTATCTATATATATATATATATATATACATACATATATATATATATATATATATATATATATATATATATATGTATATATATATATATATATATATATATATAAGTGAAAATCTAAGTCAACACTCAGAAACGACAGACTGTTTCATGCTAAATGCAATCACCAGGCCTAATGATTACATTTAGCATGAAACAGTCTGTCGTCTCTGAGTGGTGACTTCATGTTCACTTTTATATTTACACACGCTCTATCTCTGATATTGAACACCTTATCCCATAAATATAGCACAATTTAAAACTATATTTCGTCATATATATATATGTGTGTGTGTGAGTGTGTGCGCGTGCGTGCGTGCGTTATACACTGGATATCTCAATATTGACATAATTTAAAATGTAAAATTAAACAGGCTTCATATTGAAGAATATAAGATTTATTTGTCATCATTCGAACAAGATTATTGAAGGGATGTAGATTTTGTAATCGATTTCATAAAACTTCACAAATGTTCAATAATGCTTCATAATATTTTCTGATCGATTCATTATGTCACTGGCAACTCAACAGTCCTTGCATTTGCTGCATAGTATATGCTTCACCAGGGCTGTATACCGTATTGAATCCAGAGTTGTCCTCCTCTTAAACTAGTTACCAGCCACAGCTACAGAGCAATGTCTATTCTGCTATTTAACCCAAAGATGAGGGGAAATATATGGATTCATATCATTCATGAGGGTATTTTTCTGAAATTGAATGTAACGATTTCAGCAGAACTTTCCCATTCCAAGCCGCTATCCATTAAACCACCTATATATCGACTAATAATAATAATAATAATAATAATAATAATAATAATAATAATAATGGTAATATTAGTCGTTTCCTTATAGGGAAACATTCCACATTGATTGACCGAGCAGCGAGTACTACTGTCGTTTGAAATTTACAAAATCTTTCTATTAAAAAGAATTTGTCAAGAAAATAGATTTCTCATGACCATTAACTGCTATCGCTCTTTCCACTAATGATGATGGGTCCTCGCTAAGGTTTTGTCTGAAGTTGTGGATTTCGAACTTTTCTCTCCCATTTCTCATTCTCCATGCGGCTTTCCATTGCACGACACGCACATCCATGGATGTCTGAGGAATTACTGATCAAATAAAAGAAAAACGTCAAAAGTCTCACGAATATAGGAATGTTATGAGAGAATATGAAGACTATTTTGCGCCAATTGACCAAATACTTATGGTTTTTGAATATCTGACTTCAACAAGAACACGGTCACCGAGGGAAAAAGAAACTCGAAGGAGTGCTGAAATATTTGTGACCCTAACGAGAAGGGATTACACTTTTTCGTTAGGGTAATTTGGGGAAGTGGACCAGACGAAGAACCTTTTCAACACACGTTAGGAGTTAGCGTGAGAGAGAGGAAAATAGAAAAAAAATGAGAGAGATGCAGCGGGGAGAATAATAATAGCGTTTAGGAGAGAGAGAGAGAGATAACAACTTGGACTTACTTGGAATAGTACTGAATGCTTCATCTTTGTATATTTGTGCTCTACAATAGATAGATAGATAGATAGATAGATAGATAGATAGATAGATAGATAGATAGATAGATAGATTTTCAAAGAATAAGATAAATATTCAAAGAGATAGATAGATAGATAGATAGATAGATAGATATTCAAAGAATAAGATAAATATTCATAGATAGATAGATAGATAGATAGATAGATAGATAGATAGATATTCAAATAATAAGATAAATATTCAAAGAGATAGATAGATAGATAGATAGATAGATAGATAGATAGATAGATAGATAGATAGATAGATAGATAGATTTTCAAAGAATAGGATAAATATTCAAAGAGATAGATAGATAGATAGATAGATAGATAGATAGATATTCAAAGAATGAGATAAATATTCAAAGAAATAGATAGATAGATAGATAGATAGATAGATAGATAGATAGATATTCAAAGAATAAGATAAATATTCAAATAGATAGATAGATAGATAGATAGTCAAAAAGTAAGATAAATATTCAGAGATAGATAGATAGATAGATAGATAGATAGATAGATAGATAGATAGATAGATAGATAGATAGATATTCAAAGAGTAAGATAAATATTAGGCGATAGATAGATAGATAGATAGATAGATAGATAGTCAAAGAGTAAGATTAATATTCAGCGATAGATAGATAGATAGATAGATAGATAGATAGATAGATAGATAGATATTCAAAGAGTAAGATAAATATTCAGCGATAGATAGATAGATAGATAGATAGATAGAAATTCAAAGAGTAAGATAAATATTCAGCGATAGATAGATAGATAGATAGATAGATAGATAGATATTCAAAGAGTAAGATAAATATACAGCGATAGATAGATAGATAGATAGATAGATAGATAGATAGATAGATAGATAGATATGAACAGACTTTGATAGGCAAAAGAGAGAAAAGGACAATAAAAGGAAGAAAATATTAGATTAATAAGTTAATAGAAATAAAACCAGAATATAAGTCAAGCACGCAACAAATATTTCACCGTAGATAATAAAAACAAAAAACTATTAACATTTAAGATGATGTCTGTTAAATCCTCACAAAAGAAGAAAGCGCTTTATACTCAAAATAATGGAACTTCGATACGAAATTAAACAAAAACTGTAAAAGAAAAACAAGAAAAAAATTCGCAAAGCAGCGACGATTTCTGTACGAACAAAAGCTGTGTTTCTTAATATGGCTGTTTTTCCAACTTATTGACACTCAAGGCTTACAAAGAACTTTCTAGAGATTTGGAAATGTTCCAATGTAGCTGCTTGGAAATGTATTTTTACAAACAATATAACATTTTCCCAGAGTTCATCAGATAGATAGATAGATAGATAGATATTCAAAATTATAACA
The DNA here is from genome assembly GCA_963932145.1 of Acanthosepion lycidas. Taxonomy (NCBI): domain Eukaryota; kingdom Metazoa; phylum Mollusca; class Cephalopoda; order Sepiida; family Sepiidae; genus Acanthosepion; species Acanthosepion lycidas. The sequence goes on along the minus strand of OZ010590.1, from coordinate 4,367,597 downwards.
TGCATATTATAACATCACTACAAAAATTGCAATTTTGTTTCAACACTGCTGCTGTCTTATCAAGTGATGGTGTAGATTGCAAACTAAAGGATTTTTAAAACCTTTTATTTTTAAAACAAAAATTTCAATTTTTGTAGTGATGTTATAATATGCATATATATATATATATATATATATATATATATATATATATAATTTTGAATAAATAGTATTTGCTCTAATCGGTACTGAGCACTGTTTTAAGAATAGTGTTTTTGGCTATTGGAATTTTCTTCCATCTCTACCAACCTTGTACTTGTACCTATATATATATATATATATATATATATATATTTATATATATATATATATATATATATATATATATATATATATATATATATATATTACAATGAATCATTTATACAAAAAGTAGATTCGTAAATTGAATGATATAAAATGGCGAAATCTCTTCGCTAACATTTAGCGAATGGATTTCGCCATTTTATATCATTAACTTTACGAATCTACTTTTTGTATAAATGATTCATTGTAATATAAATTGAACTGCATCACACATTTGATATATATATATATATATATATATATATATATATATATATATATATCGGCCATATCACATATCATGTTGAAATAGCAGTTCCCCTACGGTAACCGAAGTTAAGCAACGTCAAATGCATTTGTTGACAGGTCAGCTGACACTGATATCATACAGTTTCCAGTAATAGATGGCCACTTGTATTCGAGAATATCCGTCTACTAGCCAATCCCTATTGCAGACGCTTGCTAAGACACATTTGTGTGTGTTCAATACCCACAGACCCAGCATGTGTTTTATTCTGCAACTATGTTGAGCAGACCTTATTTACAGTTTCTGGTAAAGAGCATGTTATCTAGCATGATTAACAATGAGAACAAAGCAAGCACGCTCAAGCCCTCGGCCACGATGACTTGTGACTTCGTACTAGAAGTGTTCCATCTAACCAATTTCACTCACAAGGCTTGGGTCAACCCGTGACATGGTTCTCAGGCATTTTCCAGAGGTGCCACACACTGGGGATTGTCGTTCTCTAGAACTATAACATAAGAAAGTCTCCTTCCTGGCAAATCAACCGTAGTGAGATTCGAACCCGGGTCCCATGGTCAGAAAGCAAACGTTCTAATCACTCGGCTACACGCACAGTTTCTAGTACCTCGGTTAAATCAGGAATACACGGTTCAGAAAGTCCGTCGAAAATGCCGAGAGCTGGTCTTGGTAAGTCAAGGAGGGTGTAAACATCCCAGATCGCGATCTTAAGATTCGATAGGTCTTATATTTTTTATGGAGTCATTTGTCCACGATTTAAGTTAAGGGTTTTGCTGATCTCTTCCATTTCTCCGACATTAGAAAACAAATCGCCAACGACTGGATACTGACCAGATTTATAATGGCAAGCTTTATTTAGACTAGCATCTCTAAGTCCCTCCCGCAATCAGGCGAGGATTTCTTTCCCTGAAAAATACTTCTAAGTTACCTGATATGACGTTAAATCTCTCCATTGAAATGGTTCGAGAAGTTAGCAATAACCCAAGCAGCCTATGTGTAGATTAAAAGTTGCATTTTTAAGGTATTTTGTCATTAGCGATTCAAATTATTTCTTTATATTTCTTTCTTTCTTTATTTATTTGATAGTTGGAGTTTGTGACATCTGCAATAATTTACTTACATCTTATCATTTATGATGTTTGGCTGGTTACCTGCAAGGAATTCGTGGTACAACTAATGTAAATAATAAAGTCTCCGTTAAGAAGACAGAATGGTGAAAATTCAGTCAACATAAATCTGCAGCAGCAGCTAGAGGAGTAGTAAGAGGAGATCCCTAAATTAAAGTAGCACGAATTACGGTTTTCACGTTTCATTTCATTAAGCATAAACTACAAGACAGAATGCATGGTCATCAGAAAAAAAAAGGGTGAGTTCGAAATGCGATTTCCACGTCGGGGACACTAAATTCAAGCAGGTACGGAAATTTAGGTTGGTGCAAAAATAATGTCGTTTTCTCACATATGTTACTATGTGAAAAACCGACATTATCTATAATAATAATGATAATATCTGTGAAGTGTTCTGGCAGAGGACGGTAAAGATCCGAAGGCGTATTGGAATGGCCAAAGACGCATTCCAAAAGCTAAGCTGAGTATTAAGAGACAGGAAGATTTATTTGGTAACAAAGAAAAGAGCGCTGATCTGCTACGAGTCATCTGTCCTTCTTTACGGCAGCGATTGTCTCCTCAAAGATGAAGAAGACACTCGAGGCAAATGATGTATGGTTCTACAGAAGGATACTAAGGATGCCATGGGCCGAACGTGTGAGCAACAATGAGGTTTTGGAGAGGATACAAACAAGGAGGAAGCTTATACTTAACATCAGGAAGAGACAGCTGAAATTTCCGGGACACGTACTAAGAAAAGAGGGCTTGGAGAATCTGATATTCACAAGGCGAATAGAGGGAAAAAGAAACAAGGGAAAGCAACGCGTGACATACCTGGCGGGCTTCAGCAAGTGGATGACAGAATAGAGTCTAGAAGAAGTAGGAAAGGGAGAAACCTTATTGAAAGCTACAAGGGATAAGTGGAAGTGGAGAGCCATGATCACCTACGTCCTGAAAAGACACGGCACGTAAAGTAAGATAAATAGGAGAATCGAAAATCCCCACATCGTCGATTTGTACATGATGCTCAAAGACGTGAGGTTAGAAGATACAGCTAAATTTGCCTTTACTAAAATCAGTCTCAGATGTTTAGATAGATAGATAGATAGATAACGGGAGACAGAGAGAGGTATAAACAAAGGATAGATAGTGCTCTCTCTTTCTCTCTCTCTCTCTTTCTATATATATATATATATATATATATATATATATATATATATATATATATATATGGAGCCACGGCGGAGTAATGGATAATGGATAGCTTGGATTGAGGAATCGGAGAGCCAAGTTCGAATTCCAGTCGGATCCATTACATTCGTGCCTCGGGAAAGGTGTGAATCCTCTTCTTCTCCCTCGTGCTATTGGTAAATAGTAGGACAGACTGGGTTCTATATCCTTGGATGTCAACTGGTCTAGGAGAAGGACAACTCTGAATTCAAAACCTGCGGAGGGTCGTTTGGGGACCTTGTGGCACGTAGTGCACCAGGTCTCTGTATTGGGCCCTTCAAAAAGTGGGGATGGTCCTGCACGAAACCTTCACCACTATAATCAAATCTCATGTGCTGTTGTCGGGCTGTCGGTTTCCTAGGAACTGATTTGCTTGATCCTCATATGTCGCATTCGACGGGAGAGTCGAGTATATATATATATATATATATATATATATATATATATATATATATATATATATATATATATATATATCGTCTGAGTATTAGCACCAACTCTAAAGTGATAAACTTCTTGTATGTAACCTTATACCTGTCTAATGGACTTTATAAACCATATACAAATGACCTATACAACCATAGATACTTCAACAAATAATCTAAACATCATCCTAGAATGTTAAACAATTTGTATAAATCGCTCCAATTTAGGCTTTCCACCATCTGTAGTTAATAAAGGAATTTTTGATATGTCGACGCCTTAGAACAATGTAAGCATAAAGTAAACCTAGAGTACTTAGAAATAAACAAAAAAGATATTAGCAAACCGAAGCACCGTAAACGCAATATAATATGGTTTAACACAAAACATCGGTAATTTTTCCTGAAATTAGCCATTCCTCAACGCTAAAAAAAGATTTTCAATAAAAACGACTTTAAAGTTAGCCATAGTTGTGCTAAAAACATTGACCAATATCTATCACAGGACAACAATATTATACTAAAGAAGCACTTAACCAACCTACATGATGAATATAACCGGACAATTAAGGAATGCAACTGCTGAAAAAAACAAGACCTGCCCGTTGAACGGCAAGTGCATAACTAAAGGTATAGTTTATAAAGCTAGCATCAAACATGATTGCGATGTAAAATTCTATTTAGGTTCAATTGAAAACCATTGGAAATCATGTTTCTACCATCACCAAACGACATTAGGTAATATTAAATATAGTAACTCTACTGCTCTCTGGAAAATGAAAAAGCAGCAATAGAAACCCAACGATTAACTGGGATTGCGTAGCAAAAGTCAAAACTTTCAGCGGAAAAGGTAAAACATGGAATTTGTGTCTTTTAGATAAACTTGTCATCTTAAAATATATAGATAGCCCTAGTTTGTTAAACAAAATAAGTGAAATAATGACTACATGCAGACATAGAAAAAAAAAGACCTGCTCAAGAGGGCTGACCCAGATTAATATAGTTTGTTTTGTTTTTTTTATTCGGACACTACATATGCTATTATTAATATTACTATCAACTATTATTATTGTATTATTAATATTAATATTACTATTTTATTATTGATGTTATTACTATTATTATTATTATTATTATTATTATTATTATTATCATATTATTAATATTATTACAACCTATTATTATAATATTATTATTATTTTATTATTGCTGTTACCTATTGTCGATTTTATCATCACTATCACTTTTTAAGTGCTTTACCCCGGGCAAAAAAAATCATCCCCATTGGAACATAGTATGAATCCTTTTTAATATATATATAGCCACAAGCGTTTTCCGTTTTTAAATTTAAAATTGAAATTAGAATTTCTAATTTCTATTGCTTAAATTTTAATAACAGGTGCAAGTTTGAACCTAAATTTCAATTTAGATTCTAGTTTAATTAAATATTTAATAATAATAATAAATTATCCAAGTCCGCTAACGACGCGATACTAAGAAATTGAAACCCTATAAAGACAGAATTTTGTGTTATTGACGTTAGAAATACTCTGTGATGTCTAGTTTTTTAAATTTGTGGATTTTGTATATCGGTTTTCAAGCGCTGAGGATGAAATAATGTGGGGAGTGAAGATGTCTTCAACTAGTATTCTGGTTACATATTCAAAGAGTTCTGAGGTAGAATCCTGTGACTAACCCTGATTTTTTGTAGAGAGGGAATCAAAATTAATTAGGACAATTTTAGTGAGTTTATGATAAACACTTTCTTCTTTTTCTCTATATCTCAGTCTCTGATGAAGCTTTAATAAAAAAAATAAACTTTTCCTATTTTTTCTATATCTTATACATATTTTATGTATGAGTGAGCAGCCAGGGCGCCTAACTTAACATCGTGTGACATTTTTCTTTGGGGTTGGTTAAAAGAGCAAGTCTCCTATACCAAACCAAAGACTTTGGAAGAACTTGAAGAGCGAATACAAGAAGTTATGTCTTCTATACCACAAGAGTTCCTGGTGAAATCAATTGATGCGATTCTTGGGCGGCTCAAGAAGCTGGTAGCGAAAACCGGTGCCCAGATCGAATTTTAAATTATACCTCATCCTAAAACTTTTCCTCTCATATCCATTTCTTGTAAAAATTATAGTTAATAAATAAATTATATGTATTTAAAAAAGGGGCTTTACTTTTCAATCACCCTGTATTGTATATGTATATATATATATATATATATATATATATATATATATATATATAATTACAAAATGTGTGTTTATTATTAATATCTGTGTGTGTGCGCGCTAACTAAGAATTTTCCATTAAACGCCCAAACTGTGACGGATTTTCTGTTCTGTCGAATCAACAGAAGACCCGTCATAATAGAGTTTATAGTTGTGGCCGCCGTCCTGGGTATAACGGTAAACCATATACAGCAGCAAGGTTTTGATGGGCGTAGAACCATCTCTTAACTGTTGTTGTTCCCAGATCTACCTTGACCCGGGGTGGCAGCACCTGTTAGGGTCCCAGCTATAGGCAAATAGTTAACATCCAAATTGTGGTTAAAACACTGTGAAAGTATAAAAACAAATTTGTATAGTAAAAATACCAGCAAATTTATTTGTAAAAAAAATATTGGCAGCAATACTTTTGGGAAAAATATTAATACATATTCTATTCATAAGACCCTATCCTAAGAATCTTGTCGGCATTAAATTGAAATGTTTTCTCGTATTTCCGTCTGAATTAAGGAGGTACCGACTATTATTAACTCCGGAACAACTAATTATGTATGTCTCGTATCTCTATAGAATCATCCATTTTTAGAAACTTTAATAAAACTATTTTTATATACCAGACTACCTACGTCAGTTTAGCGAATTAGTTTAACAAATGAGTGAAATTTAAATTTTCCCGATTAAAAGAGGTCCCGCCCATTCCTTGCCGGAAAAGCGGTTATGTAAATCAGTATTAGATGTATTTTGATCATTAAGACTTTTTTCACATTAAGGTTCATCCTATAAAAGGTCCGATGCGGAACTCGATGTAGAGGGTCACGTTAAGAGGCAATTTGGGCGGAAAGAAGAAGATAGCGGTTAGCCCTAGACATGAACAGATTAAGATTTTAGTGATCTGGAAAACACCCTCTCAGGAGTCGGTTCCACAGAGCAATGGTTTGCAGAAAGAATCTGTTCGAGTGGAACTGACTTCTCACGGGTGGGAATGTAGTTCGTCCGATCACACTTTTTGCAGAAGTAGAGATAGAGTAGCGAGAGTCTTGTCACATCCTGCCTGTGGACTCGGTGACGTTTTTGGACTCTAGCAAGCCTAGAGGGTGAAGTCTGGGCAACTCGCGCCCAAATATGACAACAATATTCCAAGTACTGAAACCATTATGCCAGAACAGGACCGATAACATTGCTGATTCTTCTTTGGATTTTATCTAGAATTTCCCTTTTTATCTTTTTTTTAAGGTTCACCCTTTACAAGGCTCGAAGGCCACTCGAGGTAGAGTGCTACTTTAGGAGGCAATGCGTGCGGATAGGAGTGGAAGGTAACGGTTAACTCTAGCCTTGAACAGGTTACGATTGTAGTGATCTCGGAAACATCCTTCTGTGAGTCGGTTTCACAGTGCAGTGGTTCGGGGTGGAAGAAGCTGTTCGAGTGGAACTTATTTCTTCCCGATGCAATACGGAGGGAATGTGGGTGCTTTGCTATGTAAGTGGAATGACAAGTTCTTGCCGAGAAGGACAGAATTGGTGAAACCTGGGAATATAGCTCGTCTGAGCACTTTACGCGAAATTAGCGATAGAACAGTTTCGTTCACTTTGCGCTGATGTCTTTAAAAAGTGCATATCCACCCAGATATGGGTTAAGTAGCAGAGTAAACATGGCTTTCTTGTCTTGAGGTGACAACCAATCTAGAAGGAAAACTGTGAATTCAAAACACACGAAAGAGGGATGGGCTCCGGCTGAATATCTTCAGCCAGGGGAATCATGTCATTCCTTATTATTCGAAGAATTACGAGATCCGATACGTGACATGGAAATATACAGAGGTACCTCCAAAGGAAAGGGATAATTAGGGTTTAAAATATTTTTTAAAATGAAAAATCTTTCTTGAAGCATTTATTTTAGTTTTATTTCCAAGCTAATAAATTAAATTTAATATTTCCAATCAGCAGAATACTGTATTTCAAAATAAATGTAAATTGATCTGAATTATTTTTAAATCGTTAAAAATGGCTGATTTTAGCGATATTTACAAGTTTCTCAGCACAATTTTTAAACTCTTTTTTAAAAAATGTTCCAAAATATTTTTTTATTTGAGGAATATTAGATTATCTAAAGTTTAAACCTTAATTAATATGAATTGAAACAAATATTACATACTTTTGATTTAAACTAACGCATAAAAGCATTTTTTCCTACGGGAAACAAATCTGCAAAAATTACGTGATGAATGAGCTCCTTTTTTATTTAATTTTTAACTTCTCAGTAATCTTTTAAAAATATGAAAATATTCTAAGTAATATAACGTTTTGTTGAATTTTAGGTACTTTGGCTTTAAATTTACCATGATTAACCCTCTTACTTTCTGATAATGTCGTGTATGAGCGTCCGTATTTACAAAAATCGGAACGTTTATACACATAAAAGGAAATTCATAATTCTTTTTTAAAATATTGAATTATAGCAAGCTTTACCATTTATGATTAGTAAATATAGTCTTGACTTATCACCTAATCATTACAAATTAATATAGAATTTCAAAAGATTTAAAAACTTTTAATTTTACGATTCGGAGCAGATTTTCTGTAACTAGAGGTTCAGTTTTAAAAAAAATAACATTTAAATTCTCCAAGGACGTATGCTAAAAATTAATATGAACATGAAACCTTACAAGAATGAATTTCTCGAAATGTCATTAATTAAATAAAGGGGGGGCATGTAAAAAATATTTTTACTAAGATTTTCTAAAAACAGACATTTCTAAAACATTTTTTAGCGAATCTCTGGAGGTAACTATACATATATATGTGTGTAATGTTTCATGGGTGTCAGTTATCACCTGTTAATTTCCCTCAGAAAATTCTCCACTGACTTATTCGAGTATCGAACTCACACTCTTTGTGTCCTGTCACTGGATCTAACTAACGCCTTTATCCACTGTGCCATGAGTCCTTGGGGAAATCTGTGTGTTAATTTCCGGGTATTATAAACCTACTGTCTTCAGTATAATTTTTTACCAATGCTCATATTGTAATTTTGGCTGTTATCAACGTAACAACTACCCTCGGTACATGGCAGCAGCCTCAAAAAACTGGTATAGGCGGGTGCAAGAGGAGGCAGAAAACAATCTGTCTGCCTTATGTGAAGGGGTCATCAGAGAAAATACAAAGGATCTGCTGTCCATATAACATCAGGACAACCTTGAAAAGCTTGATGACACTTCGCAGATATCTCTCCCGATAAGACAACCCCATAGAGGAAAACATGACTAAAGACTGTGTATACACTATCCCGTGCAGCTGCAGAAGGAAATATAAAGGGGAAACACGCCGCCCTCTTAAGGTAAGGTTTCAATAACACCAAAAAGGTGTAACACGAGGGGAAGTGGAAAAATCATATGGAGAGAGAAGGGAGATCACCACCCTCTGTGGGATCAGGTTGAGATCATAGAGAAAGAACACAATTGGAAAATTCGTAAACTTAAGGAATCAGCACATATGCTATGCCACGAAAATCTCCTGAGTCGACCAAGCATAGAAATGAATACAATATGGGAACCAGTAATAAGGAGTGTCAGAGAAAAGCGATAATAAGAACAAAAAATTATAATATGAACTCTGGTAAAAACATGCAATGATAACAGCAAAAATTGCAATAAAAAAATGTTGGTGAAATCACTGGTAAAAAATGTTGGTGAAATCATTAGTTTCATAATACCCAAAAACTCATACACAGATGTCCTCAAAGAAACATGGCACAGTGGATAAAGGTGTTGGTTAGATCCAGTGACAGGACCCAACAGGAGATAAATGATAACTGACATCCATTAAACATGGCACTAGAACAGTCTAACCCAGTGAGTGAAATAAAGGGTTCAATTCGACATTACAACTACCTGAAGAGGGTCGGAGCGTACAACAGCCGAAACGTTGTAATAAATATGGCGACAAAGATGAGGACAATAGTCCCAATAATTTAACTAAGGAACACCATTCAAAACTAAAATTATTCACAATGTAATTTTTATGTATATATATAATACGCCATACACACATACACATACACATACATATATATATATATATATATATATATATGCACGTTTGTTTTGTGTGTAAAATAACGATAACCCACCCGGTACCGTAATAACTTGGGCCCGTTGACGCATACTGATGCCCGCTATTGTACGTACGTTTATGATCAAGAACGCTTTGTTCATTTTTAGTAATTCATTTTAAAGTTTAAAAATTAAAAATTTTATCAAAAGAGGTGGGGAGTAAAAAACTATGTTCAATATCTGATGATCCGTTGTTCTTATTAGGACGAGAAATAAATAGGTTCAGAAATAACAAATTATATCTATGGACTGTTAAGGATTACTCAGATCTTCCAAAGTTGACACAAAAAATATTTTTTCTTTCGGAACTTTTGATATAAACATAATTTTGGTTTGGTTTATTTGGTTTTACGGCATATCAACCTTAATGGGTTATTTAATGCCGACAACATTTTGTAGGATAGATTTGCATGAATAGAATATGTATTCTTTGGTTTAGATTGGTTTGGTTTATTTTGTTTTACGACATATCAAACTCAATGGGTTATTTAATACCGACAAAATTTTTTATTGCTGGTAATATTTTGTTTTGTCAAAAATCTATTTTTGGTAATATTTTTCTTTCAAAATTGTATTGCTGGTAATAATTTTTTTCAAAATAGCTGGGACCCTAATAGGTGCTACCACCACGGGTCAGGGTGCACCTGGGAACACCAGTAATTATGATGTAGTTCCACGCTCCTCAAAACCTCTTGATCAGAGGACTTTCTACTGGATGTAGTTTATCGTCTTACCCTGGACGCAAACATAATTTTGGTTGTAAATATGTAACATTTATAACGATAAAATATGGATCTATTTTCTTAGGTGTTTATAAATTGTACACTGTTCAATTATTAACATTAATAACGAACTATTTTAAATTACAAAATTGTACTTCGATTGAACGAAAATTACTTACACTACATTATACTTATAATACATTTCTTCTTGCCGTCAATTTTAACGATACAGGTAAAAACTAGCGGTAAAATAATTCCAGTAAATGTCTATAGATTCGTTTATTATTCTTGTGTAAGAATATGTGTTATCAATAGAATGTACGGGCTTTTCAGGTATTTGTTTAATAAATCTGATCGTCAATTGCAGTTGAATGTTATTCCTTCTACCTATGACATATTCCGCCAAAAGACCTTTAGCGCACATACATTTTCGCGCAAACATACAAACATCACACTCCCAGAGAACCCCTACCGACAAGCGCGCTTTTGCTCACGAGAAGGACAACATTAAAAACCTATCAAGTTTTGATTGTCATTTTTCCTCAAATATTAATACGAACGGACCTGATTCGTTTCAAACATCCCCACAGACAGACAATGTCCAGACGTTGCCGGATGATTAAACAGACCCGATCAGTGAAAGCGTTCACCGGTCACATGGTGGTTGTTGCCATCATGGCTGAACCTACGTGTATGCAAGAGCAAATCCAGATTCACACAGCATGTGGTGTCTAAATCGTGGGCTTTGTATGTCTGACGCATACGGTTAGATGTCCAAAGTGACAATGAGCAGGTGGTTGGGTTTTTTGACCCTTACGCTCCCTGTTGACTGTATATGTCAATAACGACGGGGGAAAATTTAAAAAAAAACTACCGAAAGAGAAGAAGTTTAAGATGTGTAAAAGAAAAGAGAGATCAAATTTGTGATCAAATTTGTGAAAAATGTTCAAGAACAAAAGTTGAAAGAAAGAAAATAAAAGAAGTACAATAAGAAGCCACGAAGCTACAAAGAAAGAAAGAAAGAAAGAAAGAAAGAAAGAAAGAAAGAAAGAAAGAAAATGGAGAAAAAGAAAGAAAGAAAGAAAGAAAGAAAGAAAGAAAAAAGAAAGAAATGGGAAAAATTGCGATGGTTCGAATAAAAGAAAGAAAGAAAGAAAGAAAATGGCGAAAAAGAAAGAAAGAAAGAAAGAAAGAAAATGGAGAAAAAGAAAGAAAGAAAGAAAGAAAACGAAGAAAAGAAAGACAGAAAGAAAGAAAGAAAGAAAGAAAGAAAGAAAGAAAGAAAGAAAGAAAGAAAAGGAAAATGAAAAGAAAGTAAGAAAGAAAGAAAGAAAGAAATGGGAAAAATTGCGATGGTTCGAATAAAAGAAAGAAAGAAAGAAAGAAAGAAAGAAAGAAAGAAAATAGAAAGAAAGAAAGAAAGAAAGAAAGAAAATAATGGGAAAAATTGCGATGGTTCGAATAAAAGAAAGAAAGAAAGAAAGAAAGAAAGAAAGAAAGAAAGAAAGAAAGAAAATGGAGAAAAAGAAAGAAATAAAAAAAATGAAGAAAAGAAAGAAAGAAAGAAAGAAAGACAGAAAATGAAGAAAAGAAAGAAAGAAAGAAAGAAAGAAATGGGAAAAATTGGGATGGTTCGAATAAAAGAAAGAAAGAAAGAAAAGGAGAATGGAAATAATAAAATGGAATTAGGAAGAGTTAAACGGTAAGGACTGAAGTTTAAATCAATATGGAATATTGGATCTAAAATAAAACGTGTGTTCTATGAACAAAGCTGGAGAATCAAGAAATGAAGAGGGGAAGAAAACAAGGAAGATGAAGGAGAGAGAGAGAAAAAAAACCAGCAGAAACCACAACAAAAATAACAAAAGAAGGAAAAGAAAAAAAAACTGACTTCTTTGTCAAGAAGAAAGAAAGAAAGAAAGAAAGAAAGAAAGAAAGAAAGAAAGAAAGAAAATGCAAAGAAAGAAAGAAAGAAACGGGAAAAATTGCGATGGTTCGAATAAAAGAAAGAAAGAAAGAAAGAGAGAAAGAAAATGGAGAAAAAGAAAGAAAGAAAATGGAGAAAAAGAAAGAAAGAAAATGAAGAAAAGAAAGAAAGAAAATGAAGAAAAGAAAGAAAGAAAGAAAGAAAGGAATGGGAAAAATTGGGATGGTTCGAATAAAAGAAAGAAAGAAAGAAAGAAAGAAAGAAAGAAAGAAAGAAAGAAAGAAAATGGAGAAAAAGAAAGAAAGAAAATGAAGAAAAGAAAGAAAATGAAGAAAAGAAAGAAAGAAAGAAAGAAAGAAAGGAATGGGAAAATTGGGATGGTTCGAATAAAAGAAAGAAAGAAAGAAAGAAAGAAAAGGAGAATGGAAATAATAAAATGAAATTAGGAAGAGTTAAACGGTAAGGACTGAAGTTTAAATCAATATGGAATATTGGATCTAAAATAAAACGTGTGTTCTATGAACAAAGCTGGAGAATCAAGAAATGAAGGGCGGAAGAAAATAAGGAAGATGAAGGAGAGAGAGAGAAAAAAAAACAGCAGAAACCACAACAAAAATAACAAAAGAAGAAGGAAAAGAAAAAAAAACTGGTTTCTTTGTCAAGAAGAAAGAAAGAAAGAAAGAAAGAAAGAAAGAAAGAAAGAAAAAGTAAAATATGGAGACAAAGAAAGAAAAAAAAGAAATTGTATTTCAAAAAAAGAAAGAAAAATTTGGAAAAGTAGATTTGTAGGAAAAGAAGAAAGGAAGAATTAAAGAAAAAAACGGCTAATGAAATTGGAAACAAAAAAGAAATATACAATCAAACGAAATGACGTAACGTCGAAAATTGCGAAAGAAAGAAAGAAAGAAAGAAAGAAAAAGAAAGAAAGAAATAAAGAAAGAAAATGGCGAAAAAGAAAGAAAGAAAAAGAGCGTTCGTTGTCGCTCTGTGTTTTCGCTCTTAGTTCATATAGTAAAAAAGCTCAAAGCGAAATAGTCAGTTTGTCAGTGATTTCTTAACCGATTCAGATTTCTAACAAACTCAGCGGACATCAGATAACACAATTCGATCACTACATCAACTAATCGATCACTGTTTAATCGATTGAGAAAATTGGAAATCGAGTCAAATGAAGAAATATTTAATCTTATATGCCTAGGAGAATGTCACATAGGCACATGCGTACAAAGAAACAATTCACTGTGTGTCGGAGGGGGAGAGATAGTGTAAAGGTTATTGGCGCGGAAAGTGTAATAGGTGAGCCGAGTTCAAATTCCGGTCTGTGTATTCTGTTTCGTTCATTTCGGGCAAATACACTCGGATAGGGTACAAAGCCGGCTATGGATTAAACAACAGACCGGATCCCTTGCATTAGGTAACAAAATTGGCGGCAACGCCTCATCATTTTACAGCTGAAATGAAGAGATGTAGCCGTAAGTTCTATGCTAACAGTTTCTTCTTTCGCACTTATCGTTTGGGAAACTCTTTTTTCGACATCTTGCGTTCCATTCAAGTTTGATCTTCAAAAATTTAAATGCAGTGTCAATCATTCCATTCTTAATTCTTGTTATTTTAATGTTCTCACTCCTTAATATATTTTTCTTATATTTTTTTCACACTCATTAATCCCTATGCATCTTATTGGCATTATCGCCTTCGTTGGAGTGAAATGATTAAAAAAACAATTCGAATCTAAAATCATTTTCAATTAAGTACTCACAGTGAATATTGTTTTAATCATTTTTCCCCAGGCAAGGCGATAATGCCACTAAGACGCAAGAGAATGAGAAGACATTAGTCAGGAGAAATGACAATAAACGATTAGGATTCAGCAAGACAAAAGACGGCGATTGGTGTTGCATTTAAATTGTCGAAGATTGTAGGTGTTAGGGAAGCAAACATCCTTAATCGGCATGAGCCACATATTCTTCCCCGTTAAGTTTTACTTTTAATTACGGCTGCTTAATTAGACGATAACCAATTAGAATCGCAGCGAAAAGCGAAACTGAAATCAAAAATTTAATAAAGATTTTATTTCAAAATTTCACTCCATTTAATATTGAAAAAAAAAAAAAAATATATATATATATATATATATATATGCGACTCTCTCGTCGAATTCGACGTATGAGGGTCAAGCAGATCAGTTCCCAGGAAACCGTCAGCCAGACAACACCACATGAGATTTGATTATAGTGATGAGGGTTTCGTGCAGGACCATCCACACTTTTTGAAGGGCTGAATACAGAGTGTTTCACAATCTTGAGTTGTGCTCTTTCTTTTTAAACATTTGAATGCGTTAGAAACAATTTACGTCCGGTCCAGACAGCCCACCTTCTGTAATCAGAGGGAACGTCTATTAGGACTTGACGTTATTTCAATCTAGATTGTATTCCGACTTTAATATTGCACACTATATATCATTTATATTTTTCTTGCGATATTTATTCACTCGATTCCGATCTGTCGAGTGAGTGCGAAACCTGTCGGCTGCGTTTCTTTTATACTGTTTTTATCATGAAGGGTAAAATTGGTCTTACATTTTTATTTCCATAATGAAATTATGAAATATTAGGTTGGTGCAAAAATAATATCATTTTCTCACATAGTAACATGTGTGAGAAAACGACATTATTTTTGCACCAACCTAATATATATATATATATATGTGTGTGTGTGTGTGTGTGTGTGTGTGTGTGTGTGTGTGTGTGTGTGTGTGTGTGAGTGTGTGTGTGCGCGCGTGCGTGTGTGTCTGTGTGTGTGTCTGTGTCTGATTGCGTGTGTATGTATCTAAAGGTATATGTATTACTTTCTTCTTTTCATTTCTCACACACTTTCTAATTCATTTCGATTATACTATCAACTGATTCATTATTCAAAACGTTCAACTGATTAAAATTATTTAGCAGAATTGTAAGCCTTAATCTTATAAGAAAGTCTAAAGTGGTTTGCAAGATTCTATGCCCTTCCGTCCACCACGTCAAACTAGGTTTCAGCTTTGGCCGAATATTTGCTACAATGTTGCAAGTGTTTAGTTATTGGGCGTAAGCACTTCCATCTTACACTAACCTTTAGCAAGCCGCGGTTTTGTCTTTTAAAAAATTGTGACAGAAACAGGACCAAGGAATAAATAATTTGGTAAGACATGGTGGAACGATGGAATGCAATTATAAAGGAATGGTAGAACGATAGAATGTAATTATAAAGGAATGTTGGAACGATGGAAAGCAATTATAGAGTATTGGTGGAACGATAGAATGCAATTATAAAGGAATGGTAGAACGATGGAATGCTATTATAAAGGAATGGTAGAACGATGGAATGCAATTAAAAAGGAATGGTGGAACGATGGAATGCAATTATAAAGGAATGGTAGAACGATGGAATGCTATTATAAAGGAATGGTAGAACGATGGAATGCAATTATAAAGGAATGGTAGAACGATGGAATGCTATTATAAAGGAATGGTAGAACGATGGAATGCAATTAAAAAGGAATGGTGGAACGATGGAATGCAATTATAAAGGAATGGTAGAACGATGGAATGCTATTATAAAGGAATGGTAGAACGATGGAATGCAATTATAAAGGAATGGTAGAACGATGGAATGCTATTATAAAGGAATGGTAGAACGATGGAATGCAATTATAAAGGAATGGTAGAACGATGGAATGCAATTATAAAGGAATGGTAGAACGATGGAATGCAATTATAAAGGAATGGTAGAACGATGGAATGCTATTATAAAGGAATGGTAGAACGATGGAATGCTATTATAAAGGAATGGTAGAACGATGGAATGCAATTAAAAAGGAATGGTAGAACGATGGAATGCAATTAAAAAGGAATGGTGGAACGATGGAATGCTATTATAAAGGAATGGTAGAACGATGGAATGCAATTAAAAAGGAATGGTGGAACGATGGAATGCAATTAAAAAGGAATGGTGGAACGATGGAATGCAATTATAAAGGAATGGTAGAACGATGGAATGCTATTATAAAGGAATGGTAGAACGATGGAATGCAATTATAAAGGAATGGTAGAACGATGGAATGCAATTAAAAAGGAATGGTGGAACGATGGAATGCAATTATAAAGGAATGGTAGAACGATGGAATGCTATTATAAAGGAATGGTAGAACGATGGAATGCAATTAAAAAGGAATGGTGGAACGATGGAATGCAATTATAAAGGAATGGTGGAACGATGGAATGCTATTATAAAGGAATGGTAGAACGATGGAATGCAATTAAAAAGGAATGGTGGAACGATGGAATGCAATTATAAAGGAATGGTAGAACGATAGAATGCTATTATAAAGGAATGGTAGAACGATGGAATGCAATTATAAAGGAATGGTAGAACGATGGAATGCTATTATAAAGGAATGGTAGAACGATGGAATGCAATTAAAAAGGAATGGTGGAACGATGGAATGCAATTATAAAGGAATGGTAGAACGATGGAATGCTATTATAAAGGAATGGTGGAACGATGGAATGCAATTAAAAAGGAATGGTGGAACGATGGAATGCAATTATAAAGGAATGGTAGAACGATGGAATGCTATTATAAAGGAATGGTGGAACGATGGAATGCTATTATAAAGGAATGGTAGAACGATGGAATGCAATTAAAAAGGAATGGTGGAACGATGGAATGCAATTATAAAGGAATGGTAGAACGATGGAATGCTATTATATAGGAATGGTAGAACGATGGAATGCAATTATAAAGGAATGGTAGAACGATGGAATGCTATTATAAAGGAATGGTAGAACGATGGAATGCAATTAAAAAGGAATGGTGGAACGATGGAATGCAATTATAAAGGAATGGTAGAACGATGGAATGCAATTATAAAGGAATGGTAGAACGATGGAATGCAATTAAAAAGGAATGGTGGAACGATGGAATGCAATTATAAAGGAATGGTAGAACGATGGAATGCTATTATAAAGGAATGGTAGAACGATGGAATGCAATTATAAAGGAATGGTAGAACGATGGAATGCTATTATAAAGGAATGGTAGAACGATGGAATGCAATTAAAAAGGAATGGTGGAACGATGGAATGCAATTATAAAGGAATGGTAGAACGATGGAATGCTATTATAAAGGAATGGTGGAACGATGGAATGCTATTATAAAGGAATGGTAGAACGATGGAATGCAATTAAAAAGGAATGGTGGAACGATGGAATGCAATTATAAAGGAATGGTAGAACGATGGAATGCTATTATAAAGGAATGGTAGAACGATGGAATGCAATTATAAAGGAATGGTAGAACGATGGAATGCTATTATAAAGGAATGGTAGAACGATGGAATGCAATTAAAAAGGAATGATGGAACGATGGAATGCAATTATAAAGGAATGGTAGAACGATGGAATGCTATTATAAAGGAATGGTAGAACGATGGAATGCAATTATAAAGGAATGGTAGAACGATGGAATGCAATTAAAAAGGAATGGTGGAACGATGGAATGCAATTATAAAGGAATGGTAGAACGATGGAATGCTATTATAAAGGAATGGTAGAACGATGGAATGCAATTATAAAGGAATGGTAGAACGATGGAATGCTATTATAAAGGAATGGTAGAACGATGGAATGCAATTAAAAAGGAATGGTGGAACGATGGAATGCAATTATAAAGGAATGGTAGAACGATGGAATGCTATTATAAAGGAATGGTGGAACGATGGAATGCTATTATAAAGGAATGGTAGAACGATGGAATGCTATTATAAAGGAATGGTAGAACGATGGAATGCAATTAAAAAGGAATGGTGGAACGATGGAATGCAATTATAAAGGAATGGTAGAACGATGGAATGCAATTATAAAGGAATGGTAGAACGAAGGAATGCAATTATAAAGGAATGTTGGAACGATGGAATGCAATTATAAAGGAATGGTAGAACGATGGAATGCAATTATAAAGGAATGGTAGAACGATGGAATGCTATTATAAAGGAATGGTGGAACGATGGAATGCTATTATAAAGGAATGGTAGAACGATGGAATGCAATTATAAAGGAATGGTAGAACGATGGAATGCTATTATAAAGGAATGGTGGAACGATGGAATGCAATTATAAAGGAATGGTAGAACGATGGAATGCTATTATAAAGGAATGGTAGAACGATGGAATGCAATTAAAAAGGAATGGTGGAACGATGGAATGCAATTATAAAGGAATGGTAGAACGATGGAATGCTATTATAAAGGAATGGTAGAACGATGGAATGCAATTATAAAGGAATGGTAGAACGATGGAATGCTATTATAAAGGAATGGTAGAACGATGGAATGCAATTAAAAAGGAATGGTGGAACGATGGAATGCAATTATAAAGGAATGGTAGAACGATGGAATGCTATTATAAAGGAATGGTGGAACGATGGAATGCTATTATAAAGGAATGGTAGAACGATGGAATGCAATTAAAAAGGAATGGTGGAACGATGGAATGCAATTATAAAGGAATGGTAGAACGATGGAATGCTATTATAAAGGAATGGTAGAACGATGGAATGCAATTATAAAGGAATGGTAGAACGATGGAATGCTATTATAAAGGAATGGTAGAACGATGGAATGCAATTAAAAAGGAATGGTGGAACGATGGAATGCAATTATAAAGGAATGGTAGAACGATGGAATGCTATTATAAAGGAATGGTAGAACGATGGAATGCAATTATAAAGGAATGGTAGAACGATGGAATGCAATTAAAAAGGAATGGTGGAACGATGGAATGCAATTATAAAGGAATGGTAGAACGATGGAATGCTATTATAAAGGAATGGTAGAACGATGGAATGCAATTATAAAGGAATGGTAGAACGATGGAATGCTATTATAAAGGAATGGTAGAACGATGGAATGCAATTAAAAAGGAATGGTGGAACGATGGAATGCAATTATAAAGGAATGGTAGAACGATGGAATGCTATTATAAAGGAATGGTGGAACGATGGAATGCTATTATAAAGGAATGGTAGAACGATGGAATGCTATTATAAAGGAATGGTAGAACGATGGAATGCAATTAAAAAGGAATGGTGGAACGATGGAATGCAATTATAAAGGAATGGTAGAACGATGGAATGCAATTATAAAGGAATGGTAGAACGAAGGAATGCAATTATAAAGGAATGTTGGAACGATGGAATGCAATTATAAAGGAATGGTAGAACGATGGAATGCAATTATAAAGGAATGGTAGAACGATGGAATGCTATTATAAAGGAATGGTGGAACGATGGAATGCTATTATAAAGGAATGGTAGAACGATGGAATGCAATTATAAAGGAATGGTAGAACGATGGAATGCTATTATAAAGGAATGGTGGAACGATGGAATGCAATTATAAAGGAATGGTAGAACGATGGAATGCTATTATAAAGGAATGGTAGAACGATGGAATGCAATTAAAAAGGAATGGTGGAACGATGGAATGCAATTATAAAGGAATGGTAGAACGATGGAATGCTATTATAAAGGAATGGTAGAACGATGGAATGCAATTATAAAGGAATGGTAGAACGATGGAATGCAATTAAAAAGGAATGGTGGAACGATGGAATGCAATTATAAAGGAATGGTAGAACGATGGAATGCTATTATAAAGGAATGGTAGAACGATGGAATGCAATTATAAAGGAATGGTAGAACGATGGAATGCTATTATAAAGGAATGGTAGAACGATGGAATGCAATTAAAAAGGAATGGTGGAACGATGGAATGCAATTATAAAGGAATGGTAGAACGATGGAATGCTATTATAAAGGAATGGTGGAACGATGGAATGCTATTATAAAGGAATGGTAGAACGATGGAATGCAATTAAAAAGGAATGGTGGAACGATGGAATGCAATTATAAAGGAATGGTAGAACGATGGAATGCTATTATAAAGGAATGGTAGAACGATGGAATGCAATTATAAAGGAATGGTAGAACGATGGAATGCTATTATAAAGGAATGGTAGAACGATGGAATGCAATTAAAAAGGAATGGTGGAACGATGGAATGCAATTATAAAGGAATGGTAGAACGATGGAATGCTATTATAAAGGAATGGTAGAACGATGGAATGCAATTATAAAGGAATGGTAGAACGATGGAATGCAATTAAAAAGGAATGGTGGAACGATGGAATGCAATTATAAAGGAATGGTAGAACGATGGAATGCTATTATAAAGGAATGGTAGAACGATGGAATGCAATTATAAAGGAATGGTAGAACGATGGAATGCTATTATAAAGGAATGGTAGAACGATGGAATGCAATTAAAAAGGAATGGTGGAACGATGGAATGCAATTATAAAGGAATGGTAGAACGATGGAATGCTATTATAAAGGAATGGTGGAACGATGGAATGCTATTATAAAGGAATGGTAGAACGATGGAATGCAATTAAAAAGGAATGGTGGAACGATGGAATGCAATTATAAAGGAATGGTAGAACGATGGAATGCAATTATAAAGGAATGGTAGAACGATGGAATGCAATTATAAAGGAATGGTAGAACGATGGAATGCTATTATAAAGGAATGGTAGAACGATGGAATGCAATTAAAAAGGAATGGTGGAACGATGGAATGCAATTATAAAGGAATGGTAGAACGATGGAATGCAATTATAAAGGAATGGTAGAACGAAGGAATGCAATTATAAAGGAATGTTGGAACGATGGAATGCAATTATAAAGGAATGGTAGAACGTAAAATTTTTATTTTTTATAAATTTAGTAATATATACAAATAAAAATTTACTCGGAGAAATGAAATAGCTATTTTTGCCGTCATTGTCAGAAATTTTCCATAAATAATATTTAAAAATAAAATTTAAAATGGGAACTGGTAATATACATACTTATTTTTGATATGAAAAAGTAATTTTAAATAATTTAATTCTATTACATTTACATCTTTCAAGTAGAAATATAGTCTCTTAATAAATAAGAGTAAAAATATTTTAAAATTGTACTTAAATAATTCCATGTTCAAAGGAATATTGAGAAAATTGGTTCAACATATTACAGACAAGAAACATTCTCGCAATCTGTTTTGATGGTTGCACTCAAGTAAAGATGACCGCTACACAGTGAAGCGAAAACAAGAGAAGAACTTAACCATTTTTCTTCTGCCCCTGAATGAACAGTAACCATTTGGTCGATAATTCCATGTTCAAATGAATATTGAGAAAATTGGTTCAACATATTACACAGAAGAAACATTCTCGCAGTCTGTTTTGATGGTTGCACTCAAGTTCAGATGACTCCTAAACCAGTGCAGCCGAAAGAAATGAAGAACTTAACCATTTTTCATTTTCTCCTGATTTAACAGTAAACATTTGGTCGATAATTCCATGTTCAAATGAATATTGAGAAAATTGGTTCAACATATTACACACAAGAAACATTCTCGCAATCTGTTTTGATGGTTGCACTCAAGTAAAGGTGACCGCTACACAGTGGAGCGAAAACAAGAGATGAACTGAACCATTTTTCTTCTGCTAATGATTGAACAGTAACGATTTGGTCGATAATTCCATGTACAAATGAATATTGAGAAAATTGGTTCAACATATTACACACAAGAAACATTCTTGAACTCTGTTTTTATTGTTGCACTCAAGTAAAGATGACCGCTACACAGTGCAGCGAAAACAAGAGAAGAACTTAACCATTTTTCTTCTTCTCCTGATTGAACAGTAACCATTTGGTCGATAATTCCATGTTCAAATGAATATTGAGAAAATTAGTTCAACATATTACACACACGAAACATTCCCGCAGTCTGTTTTGATGTTTTCTCTGAAGTAAAGATGACCCATAATCCAGTGCAGCCGAAAGAAGTGAAAAACTTAACCATTTTTAATTTTCTCCTGATTAAACAGTAAACATTTGGTCGATAATTCCATGTTCGAATGAATATGGAGAATATTGGTTCAACATATTACACACAAGAAACATTCTCGCAAACTGTTTTCATGGTTGCACTCAAGTAAAGATGACCGCTACACAGTGCAGCGAAAACAAGTGAAGAACTTAACCGTTTTTCTTCTCCCCCTGCCTCTACTGTAAACATTTTTTAATATTTTTTCTCTTTTTTTTTCATTTCATCTTCAGTTTAGTCAACAATTTTATTCCTTTTTATTTATATAAATTAAATTGTTTTCTTAATTGTTAGTAGTAGTTTATTTTTATATTTTAATCTAGCACCAGTGTGTTCTTCTACACGATTTGTCCCCTAAATCTTTTCCGTGTTCTTGACTGTATTAATAAAAAATGTTTTCCCCAACAATATACCTCTGCAAAACAGTTGACCGAAAGATTCCTTACATGCTTTTTATGTGTTAAGCTCCTTTCATTAGCATTATTTAAAGACTTGTTAATATATGTGTGTGTGTTTTGAACAATAAAAAATATTAAAAAATTAAAATCTTACACTGAGTTGTATATTAATATTCTTTCTTTTTATTATTTCAATTTGATTCCTCGACTAGTTTCGGCCAACATGGCCATCATCAGGAGAAAAAAAATTCTGCTTGTTAATAGCAGTGAACTACAGAAATGAATGACTTGATGGAGAAAATGAACTTTATCTGTATGCTGGATGGATTCATTTCTGCTCTGAATTCCCTTGGTCATTTTGACAGTTTTATTGATTCCTCGAAAGGGAATGTGTCTTTGTTAAGTATGTGTTATTTGGTTCTTCATGTCATTTTTAGTGGATACTGATATTTGAATAGGCATTCCGTTTATTTATTAAACTGTTTAATTTAAACAGTATATTCATTTATTTGAACTGAATATACGATAAATGAATGGAATATCTGTACCCCTCAGGGCATAGAGAGCCACCGTTTAGCCACGACGGGACAGGCGAAGTCAATTTCAGGCTGTCGAGCAAAATTTCTCCCGTCATAGATGTCTCGAAGTTTTTTTCAAATAAATTCTGCAATAAACAAATTTACTGTTTAATAAATAAACGGAGCGCTTACTCAATTACGAGTCTCCATTTAAACTTATACAAATTTGTCAAATTAATAAAAATCCAAAATAATAAATATATGTGTGTGTGTGTGTGTGTGTGTGTGTGTGTGTGCGCGCGATGGTGTTTATTCCAGTACGAAATGATCACACTACACTCCTATAAACACTGAGAAAGCAGATAAGGTGATGGGAGGGTGAGTGAGGAAATTTAAGTAAATAATACAATGGAAAAGCAGAATGAACAAGATTAAGGGGTTCAACCTGATGTGATTGAGGTTCTCCAAATGGATGTATCCTACCATAGAGCATTTATGATGTGGAGAATATTTCTGTTTGCTGGGTGCGGTCTGCGTGAAAATCCTGCGATGCGCGTATCCCCAGTAAATAAAGAAAGCGTCAGGCGGAAGGCAGAAATTGAATATGGCGGGAAATGGCGGTAAGATTGAATAAAACGAAAGTAAACCGAATTGAAGGGGAAAAGGAAACAGAAGATTGAACAAATCGCTGTTGAACGACAAACTGCTTCTTGCTATTGTTGTTCACGAGCGGTGTCTAAAGTTCGAGGCGAGAAGGAAAGGAAAGGGTCCGGTAAACGAAGAGCCAAAGGCCATGTTGCAAGATATAACCAAGAGGTGTGTAACTTTGAACGTATGAGTAACTAAACGATCTCCAGGGAAGAAAGCGAGAAAGAAAGTGACAAAGAGAGTTGATGTTTCGAGCAACGATTTAGGCTGAGTTCGGTGTTGGAAATGTTTATCGTTTGCCCCGAAGTTGCGATTTTCCAGTAGACTTATATTGCTTTCGTGGCAAATTTCTTGCTTCTTCCGTTCATGATATCAATGCGCCCAATATGTGCTAGACAGCGGAGCGTGACATGCAAAGTTAAATGCGGTTCCGTTGATAAATAAATTGCCCTCAATTCTTTCTGCAATAATTCTGATCACTATTTCCCCTCGATTCTAACGAACATTTTCTCTTATTGTCTTCAGCCTCCAGGCTTTTGCCATTACAGGCCGTCCGCTTTCGGTATCATTGCTGGTGCCTGAATGTTCTTTCATAGACTTAGAGAGACATCACTTTAATATATCTGCGTCGTTAACTTCTTCAACTTGAAATGTGCTTGTGGCAATGCTTTTCAACGTTCTCGTGACCTCATCATAGTGATCAGCATTGTTTTATGTCCCCGACATCCGCCATTTGTGAATATTGTCGATGGATAATAAGGCCTATAAATAACAAGAAATATATCGGTGTAAAGGTTTTCAGAATATAGATGCTAAACAGTTTTCTTACATACATTGATGGGCCTTTTATTTTATCAGTCATATATTTTCATTGGCTTACTCTGTCCTTAATTCATATTTCAACTAAAATGTGTATGAGAATGACGTAATAAATTTAACGATATTTTACTAATATAAATTTGTGAAGTGTTTATTTAAATATTAACGTATATTCCATAAATTTTCTTGAACTTAAAACATATTTCAGCTAAATTATATACTCTACCGTATATAGAGAATGACGCAATAAATTTCAGAATTTAATGGTCTAAATATTTTAATATAAATTCATAGTAACTTTATTTAACATTAATAACATTAATCAATAACATTAATTAATAAAATTAATTAATAATTGCCATGCGTTCTCTGAATTTCCAGAATCTTAAGCTAAATTGTGTATTATATCGTATTAGGTTGATACAAATCTTTCAATTTTGGGGTTGACGCGTCGCATTTGCGTCATATGGGAATTGGTTGTCAGGCTACAAGACGACTGATTGATTTCTGTTTCCATGTGCCACAAAGAATATTCAGTTGCTCATTATAGAAAATTTGTAGAGTTTGTTCTCACTCCAGCATTTCATCATAAGGAATTCTCCCCTGAATTCTACTAAACACTGTAAAAATTGGTTGACTGATTTGTTTTTTACGGCTTATCAACACTTTGTGAGTTATTAAAAGCCGAAATATTTTTCGATTATAAAAATAATTCTTCTTACATCTTTATTGTTTTGTTTGTTTTGTTTTGCTTTACGGTATATCAACCTCAATGGGTTATTTAATGCCGACAAGATTTTTATTGCAGGTAATATTTTTTTTTTTTTTCAAAAATGTATTACTGGTAATAATTTTTCTTCAAAATGTGTTGCTGGTAATAATTTTTTACAAAGTATTTCTGATATTAAAACCTATTTATACACTTACATAATGTTTTGACCCCAGTTTGGGGGGTTAACTTTACCAATAGCTGGGATCCTAATATGTGCTACCACCCCGGGTTAGAGTGGACCTAGGAACACCAGCAATTAAGAGGTGGTTCCACGCTCCTCAAAACCTCCTGATTAGAGGCCTTCCTGTGGGACGTAGTTTATAGTCTTACCCAGGACGTTATTTATTTTTATAAATGAATACTGCATGAACTATTTTTTTGGCGATAACGTTTTTTTCCAGATACAAGTCTTACTTTTTAATCCATAGAGAGAATAAGAGATGGATTCATACTTTTCCCAAGAGTGTGTGCGCATAAGCATATATAACGAACTCGACTGGAATTCGAACTCGGCTGTCCGATTTCTCATTCGCAGCCGCTACCCATTACGACACCCCCACATCTCTAGACAATAAAGAACTAGTATATTCGGTTTAGATTTTTTTACAAAATTTTAACCTAGTACATGGCCCAAGAGCCACTCAAGTTAGAAGGTTACTGAGTGAGGTTGTTTTATGGATGTAAGAGGATGGCATAAGTGCAGATTATATGCTGGACAGATGACGGTTGAACCTAAAGTTAAGATTATAGTGATCGGAGAAGTATCCTATTATGATTCTCTTCCACAAAGCAACGGTTCTCAGGAAGAACATGCCTGAGTGGAACGTCTTCCTTAAAATGTAATACAAAGAATGATTGGACCCTGTATATGGGCCATGGCAGATTCTAGATTTGAAGGTCTGAACTTATGGAACTAAGAAATATAGCTCATCGGAACATTTGCTATAGAGATAACGATAGACATGTGACGTTTTATCTCCGTAAAAAGGAGAGTAAGGTTGAAAATAATACATCGCCCTCAAAGACTGAGATGTTGCGTCCTCTAATGGATCTAGACTAATGGATTCGGTCTATACCGAACAAAAAAATAAAGAAAAGTGCATAAAATTCTAATCAACATAGGATTTCATTTGTTGGATTTAAACACATTTTACTAGATTCTGATTTTTTCAAGACAATGTTGACTAAATTGTCCGTTTATTTTTATAGAAATTTACATATAATTTTATAGCATCTTTCTTCAAAGCTTCAATTAATAATCAGTTTTTAACTTTTAAACTTTTTCCTAAATTATAAATTTTAATTAGGAAACAATTCATAAACTTTCTTATATCTAGTGTATCATTAGCGTAAATATCAAAGATTGGCTTCCCTAAACGATTTTTCCGACTAAACAGAAACTGTAAAGTCTTAAATATTCATATTCAGACATGATTTTTCGACAAAGCAAAGTCAAATTATCACTTTTTCTGCCAAATATTCTTAAAGAATATTCACACAAATTGCAACCCTTATCCCACAGACGAAACATCGGCAGCTCTTCACTATGAGATCGCTATTACTAAGGCAGATTCTCGGACGAGTTACGAGATAAATTTATGTCACCAATTCGGTCCGTCACAGCTAAGACCCGTCCTGCCATGTTCAGGGTAGCAAACCATCCCCATTCCTTTCGTGTTCCTTTAAAAAAAATTAAGTTTCTTCTTCCTTAAAACTGTTACCTTGTGGAACGGACTCCCGAGAGGATGCTTCCCTGACAACAATAATCATGGTCTCTTTAAGTCTAGAGTCAACCGATATCAATTCTATTCGTCCTCATAATATTCTCTTACGTCCCACTACATTTACAATCTCAGTAACACTCTGTCTTGAGTGACTCTTGGCCCTTGTCTTAGCGGCTTGATTTCAAGGACATGCCCACCGCCTTAAGGTTGACTCCCTGTGTTTTTTCTGTAAATACTTTCGGATGAGCTCTTCGCTATGTTACCGAGACTTTTTAAAAATTAAGCGCAGTACTCAACTGGCGTCGAAATCTCATCAGTTTATAGTTGATCTAGCAAGCTATAACCGTAAATTCTATGCTAAAAGTTTCTTTTCTCGCACTTCTCGCTTGTGGAACTTCCTTCTAGTTTCATACATTTCAGCCAACTTTAATCTCCAAAAATTGAAACGCAATGTCAATCGCTATCTACTGTCCTCCCGATTACTCTTTTCTCTCCCTGTTCATTAGTAATGTTTCTGTTCCTAATTCTTCCACACCTAGTAACCCCTTTGTGTCTTAGTGGCTTTACTGTCTTGCTTGCGGTAAAACCGATTTAAAAAAAATCAGTAAAAGATGTTGATATTACATTGCCTATTGTACGGTTCACACTTCTCTCCGTTCTTCTGAACAGGAGTTGAGGTTCATCCCTTGTTTTCTGTTTAAGATTTAATTTCCGATTCTTTCTAAAGTCTTTACATTCTCTTTCATTCCCAGTAGCCCCTTGTGACTTAGTGGCATTATTGCCTTAC
This sequence comes from Acanthosepion lycidas, assembly GCA_963932145.1. Classification (NCBI taxonomy): domain Eukaryota; kingdom Metazoa; phylum Mollusca; class Cephalopoda; order Sepiida; family Sepiidae; genus Acanthosepion; species Acanthosepion lycidas. The sequence goes on along the minus strand of OZ010590.1, from coordinate 4,339,624 downwards.
TTGAGGTGAATTGATTTTAAAAATATATGATAACACTGTTCAGTCAGTAACGATTGTTTTAATTCATGTTCATTGATAATTCCGTTATCCTTGATTATCGATTATCTTCTTTAGTAATTCCATTAACAATAGATTGACATTGTACGTAAATCATTTACTATTCAGTCATTGAAATTGTCCTCGTCATTTCTACTCTAGCTGTTTCTTCTTTCACACTACGCGCCTGTGAAACTCGCTTACATTTTATTGCTTTCCTCTCAGCTACAATCTTCAAAAATGTAAATACAAGGTCAATCGTCATCTTCTGCCTCCATGAACCCCAATCTTCTTATTGTCTTTTAACCTCAGTGAAATTTTCTCAATTTCTTTCATTCGATTGTCTTGCTACACTCGATTGTTTTCTTCCACTCAGTTACCTTCCTTCACTCAATAACCGTAACGCGTCTTAGTAGCTTTATCGCCTTTTGCTTGCGGTGAAATTATTTTGTAAAAGCGTTCATTTCTGCTTCCTTACAATCACTTCCTTCTTGATTTACAGTAAAATTATTAGCATTGACTTTACATTCTCTATATAAATGTGTTATTCTAATAGTAAAGTTTGCTTTAATTTTTGACACTTGAAAATCACTGACTTCCTAATTTTCAATGCATTTCTATGTCAAAACTGTTGGCAATATATTTAGATTATTACTTAGTAATATTCGACTTCATTTCTGACAATGAGACATTCCAACCTTTTTTCGCTTTTAATGCACTAAATACTTTTTTCAATAATTTCAGCCAAAGCAACGAAGTCACTAAGAGGCGGGGGTGGGGTTAAAGAGTGTGAAAGTATATAAGAAAAAGAAAACATTATTAAGGGTCGAGAACAATAAAAGAAAAGAATTTAAGAAAGCAGGAAGTAATGATTGACATTGCATTTAAATTACGAAGATCAAAGTTGACTGGAAAGCAAGGAGCCGGAGGAAAGTTCGACAAGCCAGTTCAACTGTAGCCATAAAGATATTCTTACATCACAGAAAGTGAAACAATGATAGATTTGATAAATCCAACTTGTTAAGTCTTTAATACAACATCTGATAATAATAATAATAATAATAATAATAATAATAATAATAATAATAGATAGCTAGAGAGATAGATAATGAACAGCTCAAGATAGATAGATAGATAGATAGATAGATAGATAGATAGATAGATAGATAGACCAATCTACTTTGGCATAACCTTTCCGAAGGTGACGAATCTATAGATAAGAATTAACGGTCTGACCACCTAACCAAGATGGCCGACCTAGCCGTTTCCATAGTAATTAATGTTGCAATGGACCATACTTATAAACACGCATAAACCACAGGATAGCTTATTCCTAAATTTTCGCTTGAGGATGAAACGGGACACAATACCTTGATTCAACTTAATTTTAATAATTATATTGATGGTTTCGGCTCTCGTTTTTGAAACATGAGAACTTTTATGTAGCGAAGGAATTATATTATAAAAAAATATTATAATATATATATATATATATATATATATATATATATATATATATATATATATATACCCAAGTATAGGATTGGTGTATACGGAATAAATTTCAATAAGCAACAAATACTATTCTTAAAAGAGTGCTCAATACAGAGTAGAGCAAATATAATTATTTATTAGAATATTACAACATAAATATTTTATAAAATCACTACAAAAATAGCCATTTTGTTTCAACATTTCTGGTGTCTTATCAAGTGATGATGTTGAATGTAGAATACCATCACTTGATAAGACACCAGAAGTGTTGGAACAAAATGGCTATTTTTGTAGTGATTTTATAACATATTTATGTTATAATTTTCGAATAAATAATTATATATATATATATATATATATATATATATATATATATATATATATATATATATATAATATAACAGACAATGAATGTCTATTATATCTGATCATGAACCGCTCTAATGTTTGAATGTTGGCTTTAATTTCTGGTGAAAATAAAGACAAAAATTGTCCAACATTTGGATATTTTTTATTAAGTGCGTTGTAAGCTTTTCGGCTCACATGAGCCATCCCCAGAGTGATTATACAGACACGAAACAAAAATATCCACCCTCAAAGATGATATTTTGTTATTTTGACATACAAAATTACTATGCGACGATAACGGTCGCGGAATAGCAGACGCAGATCGTATGTTCAAGATGCGGTTCTATGACGTCACACCAGGCGATAAACCGAAGTATTACAACAGAACCCATGTCTAGATGCAATGCAATGTGTTGTGACTAATTTGAAATGTAATTTTGTTGAGTGTGGGTTGCTTCGTTTTAACGTAAATGGCCTCCAATATCTGAAGGTTCTTTTTACTGAGTGTATGTGTGACTAATTTTGTGTTATCAACTAATATCTGTCTAATATAATATTATGTATATGGCTATGTTTTTCTAAGCAATGTTGTTTAATAGAACTAAGATCAGAAGGGTGACAGGTAAGTCTACGGGAGAAGGTGGTTGTAGTAAAACCAATATATGTAGCGGGTTTATTATTAGCATCAGAGAGAGAATCTCTGAACAGGCATGTAAATTGATATACTAATATATATATATATATATATATATATATATATATATATATATATATATATGAAGAAATATTGTTTAAAAGTGTGGTATATTTATGGGATAAAGTGCTCAATATCTGACCGTATGTAAATATAAATATAAAAGTGAACATTGAAGTCAACACACAGAGGCGACAGGCTGTTTCATGCTGGACTTAATAGTCATTGTGTCCAACATGAAACTGTCTGTCGCCTCTGAGTGTTGACTTCAATGTTCACTTTTATATATATATATATATATATATATATATATATATATATATATATATATTAAATTCAGAAATAAGTAAAACATTTCAGCTTTTTTTCTTGCTTTTTTTACATCAAAAACACAAAGGTTTTATTGTCGAGAAATTTAAAATTTCTTTATGCTGCACTTGCTCGAAATGATGGCGATTATGTTATTGAATAATAAAATTTAAGTTAATTATATTTTTACGCCTGTATTTTTTTTTTCTTCATAAAAATGCGATGTGACTTTCTGAACAACCTTTTATTAGTATGAGTACTAAATGTTGGTTTTTGTTATAATTTCATGCCACGCGCTCTATCCTCAAGCATTTCCCTACTCACTGTCTTGATCCCTTCCCCGAGGACACTGTTTACGAGTCAATCAAATTGATACCCCTGACCGCATCCCAATTCTTTCGCCATTATTCGTAGCGAATTTACCCATCCATTGTTCAACGTTTAAAAATTTCCAAACAACTTTCCGCTAAGCCACGCAGATTACTAACATTTTTTTTTCCTCTATCGATGTGACATGTTGATTTGGAAACCCTTTGGAGCCATTGTATATCTTTATTCTAGCCACAGCATACGGTGTCAGTTGCCGCGGTTGGCACGGCGCGAAAAATTCTTAATTTCTTGCATGTATCACCAGCGGGTGGTGGGATGAATATGTTCCAGGGCGGGGGGGGGGTTGAGCGATGGGGAGAGAGGACAGTTGATAGTACCGCACTGAAGAACAAAGAGCAAATTTACCGAAAACATTTGAATGGAAACGTTGGCAAACGCCTGCTGAATACATGCCCTTAAACTACGTGGAAAGAAAGGGATGGACTGGGATAGTATCACATTTAGGATGTAAATGCCAATCTGTAAAGACACGCGCGCGCGCACACAAACACACGCACACACACATATGTAAAGAAAAAAAGAACATATACAAGAGAGGGCAGCGTGTGTTTTCTTAAGCGACTGCCTTCTGGCGAGCCGTGTGTACATCATCAAACGCGTATATTAAAATCCGATTAACAACGTGTCTGGGAAAATTTGAAAATACAAATACCAACGTACGCTTTAAGAACACTCGTAAAACTATATATATATATATATATATATATATATATATATATATATATATAGAGAGAGAGAGAGAGAGAGAGAGAAAGAGAGAGGTTGAAGATGCAAAGAAATAGCTAGATATGAACAGTTTGAGATAGATAGATAGATAGATAGATAGATAGATAGATAGATAGATAGATAGATAGATTAACATATAAATCGAGATATATATATATAAACAAAGATACCAACATAAATGTATAGATGAAAGAGAGAAAGAAAGAGCGATATGAAGAGACGGTGATAAAAAAATAGATAGATAGATATTAGGTTGGTGCAAAAATAATGACGTAATAATGTCGTGTTTTGACGTTAAAAAATACGTCAAAACACGACATTATTACGTCATTATTTTTGCACCAAACTAACAGATAGATAGATAGATAGATAGATAGATAGATAGATAGATAGATAGATAGATAGATAGGAGGAATAGAGATATCTGTCCACATTAACATATAAACGAGATACCAACATAAATGCATAGAAGAGAGAGAGAGAAACAAAGAACGATATGAAGAGACGGTGATAGATAGATAGATAGATAGATAGATAGATAGATAGATAGATAGATAGGAAAATCCTTGTAATTTCATTTACTGTAATGTCATAGATGCATTTACTGAGAAAATCTGCAAGTGCATTGACTATAGAAAAATCATTTTAAATCCAGCTTCTGTTTCAAAAGCATCGTATGTACATTTACTGTAGCAAAATCATTTTAAGTCCGTTTGCTATTGTAAATCCGACAAAGTAAAATTGGCAGCTGCTCTCGAAAATGACCGACAATCAGTTGTTAGCTGGGGCAAGAAATGTTTTGCAAATTTTAACACCTCCAAAACGAAACTACTTTCCTTTGATTATAAAAGAGCTACTATTTTTGCGTATCATCAGTATGGCTGATGCTAACCTCCAGGAAAGCAACTCATTGACTCTTTTTAGACTCAGGTAGAATCCATCTTGCACATTTATAAATTTTCCATTCGCCTTCCGCGAAGTATTGCTGCCATATTTAATCTGGTGCCCCGGATATATATCTCGAATTTCTTGACTAAATCCAAAGAAGGATCTGTAATATTGTCGGTCCTGATCTGGCATCTCGACTTCAGTCACTATCCCAATAACGTGACGAGGCATCCCTCTGTCTTTTCTCTAGATAATTCCATGGCAACTGTTCTCCTCTTTGATACCTCGATTGCATGAATTTAAACATACTACTAGATTTGAAATTAGGTCTCATTGTTTTACTGGAGAAATAGTAAATTCTATTCTAAAAGTTTCTTTTCTCGCACTTCTCATCTTACTGCTTCCTACTTCCCTAACGTACTTGTTTTAGAAATTTAAATGCAACATGAATCAATGTCTTCTTAAACTCTGTTCTGTTATTGTCTTTTGTCCTCACTAAAGTCTTCTCACTCTCTTTCACTCTCAGTAACCCCTTGAGTCTTGGTAATTATCGCCATCTTCTCAATTCCTGAACCCTGTTCTTTTATTGTCCTTTCCACTCACTAAATCCTTCTCATTCTCTTTCAATCCCAGTAACCACTTGTGTCTTAGTGGCATTATCACCTATTCTTTTATTGTCCTTTCCCCTCACTAAATCCTTCTCATTCTCTTTCACTCATAGTAACCCCTTGATTCTTAGTCCCATTAACGCCTTGTGTGGGGTGAAATGATTAGATAAAAAAGTGTATTATGTACAGAAGAAGCGTTGTAGATGCATTCACTGTAGAAAACTTTGTATGAGTATTTACTATAGTAAAAGCATTGTAAGTGCATCTACTGTTGCAAAGGAAATGATTTTGTATAAAGAAAGCAATGACACGAGACAAAATGTATGAGTTTCGGTCAGTAATTAAGACAAACGTAACTGTTATCTGGTAGGAGTGTCGGTTGCGAGTGATTCGTATCCTAATGAATCTATGATACAGACCCCCACACACACTCTTTCTACATCTCAATTTTCATAAGGTACGACTCATATAAAATATAAATTTCATTGTAACCTAATTATGTTCAATAATGGATCATATGCAATATCGGTGAACAATTCAACTAGATTGAAAATAAATACAATGTATCTAAATACGAATTAGAAACATGTCATAATAGATGATTCTATCTTAAATAAATTAAGAATGTTTTGCCGCAATTTTTAGCATTAACTTGAGATTTTTCTTAAAATATTGAATAATAATAAATTCAACATTATAGATAAAAAAAATAGTGAATTTTATGTCATGTTTTTTCGAGACTTTGCATGAGTTAGAGGTATTCACCGAAAAATAAAAACAGAATTAAAAATTGTAACGTAGAAAAAATCAATTGTTGTTAAAATAGCATGGGTCACAAAGCACTACTCGGTGCTCCCAATCTATCGTTGAGATCGAAGGTAGAATGCATTGTCCTTGGTTATATGTATAACTTGTGTAATAATTACAAAAATTGTAAACGCTCTCACTTTTCAAAACAAGCGTTGGACTCACTAATATAATGGAAAATATATTATGATAAATATTACATTAATATTACAATGTTTTAATAAATATTATAATAAAATAAAATATATTGTAATTAAACAGAATGACGGCCTGGGTTTATATTCCTCAGTTGTCGCTTGGTAATGACACGTGACTGCATGAACGAGATGGACCGTAAAAAAATCTAATTAGAATATACGGTAAGTTAAATTTTCAAAATAACTTGCAAGTCCTTAAAAAGTTATGTACAGTGTGTCGGAGATAAATCCGGAAAATATTAATGTGTAATAAAAACAGAGATTTTCATAAAACAAAGTAATAAATTGAAACTTACATACATGTAAAGTACAAAAGTGACTCTATGTGGCCTCCATCTTCCTCGGGCAGGACTGAACGCTTGGAGATGGCGTCCCTGTCTATGTTGGACATATCGTCCTTGATGGCTACTTTGAGAGTCTCCTTGGTGTTGTAGAGCTTGCTGTTCATCACCCTCTCCAATACGCCCCACACAAAATAGTCGAGAGAACTGAAGTCTAGAGATGACAGAGGCCATAATTTGGGCGACCATTGGTACGGTGAGCAAGTGGCACCTCTTCAGCTCAAAAGATTTATAATTCAAGTCCTCCTTGACATTACGCCTGATGGGGAACATTTCTAGACCATTTTCATCCTGTTTTTACTGGGTTTCTCCTTGACAACCTCGGCAATGTCGGCGACGAACTCAGGCGTTCTGGTGGTGCCAGAGATCTTCTTATGAGTCTTGCGTTCTGGGCTCAAATTGTCCGTGGCATCTGAGGCCCCATATGCTTTTACAAGTTCATAGAGCATGGTTTTATGGTATTTAAACCATTCAATAATGTCCTTGCCTTTGTGACCGGCGCGAAGTCTCTGCAAAATAGCAGATCGACAATCGCATTCTAAAGACATGTAGGTTACTTTGCACCACTAGTGTCAATAGTCAGACAGCTACTGAGATGTAGAAGTCTCTGATGACGCTCTCGAAAACTCGTTATGTTTTGACCTCACGGTGCTCTTGTCACGTTAAAAATCAGAATTTACACTGTAGAATGCAGATTAATTTAAAATTTCAAAACCTTATCGCTTACAACGTGCTAATTTTTGCAGAAATTGCGACGATAGTAACGGAACTGTATCACCTCTAAGAGTCGAAAGATCTTACAGTCACGCTCAGCTATCTACCAAGAGAGTAAACTTCAAGAGGTAAACCCCAAAAAATATGCACGTTCTAAGGAATTTACCTCAATCGTCCTGCTTGATAGGCTATGTAAGTAAAATTTTGGCTCTTTCCGTAGTGAGGGTAACGTAGAAACCAAACCACAATCTTGAAAAATATCGTAGTAAGATAGGATCCAATTTCTATCACTTGTATATCATTGTTTCAACTGGTGTCTAATGCTCAAGTTTCAGTGGCTTGGTGATAGTAGTCGTGGCTCCTGGGGTCCCAGTCCTATGGCTATAGAGAAACTCAGTTGCGCTGTATCGAGTCTGATTTGCTACCCCTTGGTTACCGAGGCCCGTTGGAACAGTTGGTATGACGTCTGCATGATAACCTAACTGCCAGGGTTTCAATTCTCGGTAGTGGATGCGCTCTGTTGATGTGTCCCAAATATAGGAAGAAACGGCTGTCCAGTTCTTTTTGCATTCTGTTGAGGTTTCTTCTAGACTCGATGAATATATATATATATATATATATATATATATATATATATATATATATATATATATATATATATATATATATATATATATATATATATATATATATATATATATATATATATATATATATATATATATATAAAAAAATATAGGTATTTGATGTAGACTATATTTATGGGTGCTCAATATCAGGGATGGAGCATTGATAAATATAAAAGTTAACACTGAAGTCAACAGCGAGCGGCAGCAGTCTATTTCATGCATGAACTTAATATATAAATAGTCGTACCAAAATGCAACACACATGGCCTGAAGATTGTGTTCAAGCATGAAACAGACTGTTGCCGTTCGGTATTGACGTCAGAGTCTACTTTCATATATATATATATAATTAATATGAGTAAAAGTTTACCACTTAGCTGATTGAGGTTAACGTCCAGAGTTTCATAGGCAGGGCACTCTTCATGTCGTAAAGCTGAAGGTAACATTAATCAGCTATATATATATATATATATGATTAGCTTTGATGAAACATTAATTTTAAGGGGTTCCCATTTATAAGAGGCATGAATGCATTTGAGGACTCATACTTTGTTCCATAAAGCCGTTTAAGTCAATTTTGACAGATCTTTTCTCATTATTTTAAAGAATAGATGCAGACAGTTTTATCTTTTTTCATTTTCCACAGTTCCTTTATTTGCATACAGAATGACTGATAGTTCTTAAGTTCTCTAACTTTTTACTTGAATCAGAATTCCTTACCATTCTATATATTCTGAAGAAATACTAGTCACAAAAGGGTCTGGTTATTTCTTGCTTAATTTCGATTCATTTCTAGCTGAATATGTCCCCATTCGTGTGTTTTTTTTTGTTTTGTTTTTTTTTTAAATTGAAGTAATCCTTTTTTAAAGGGATCTCTTCAAAACTAAAGTAGTGAATTACTTAATGTTATGGAGATTCCTTTTCTAAGACATAATTAGATTGAACTCTATTCATTAAAGGATTTTCATAAACACCTTAAAGACGTGTCAAAAGGTTAATTTAAATTGAAAATTAAAAAATTAAAAGAATAAACGGGCATACATTTTATTTAATAAAATTTTATTTGTTTAAAATTGCAATCATTTTTTCCGTAAAAGACAATAGGGTATCTTTACTTGCAAAAGTAAATCTATACTTTTTATCCACTAGAAAAGATTTGTTCATATAAATCGTATAAAAGTCTTTTAAAATACAAAATTATTGAATTAAAATAAAAAAAAAATGTTTCAATTGAGAAATATCTTCATTTATATTATAAAGTACAGAAATTATTTATCAAAACTTTCCTTGTAACATCCTGAATCAAAATATTTATGATTTTAACGAAAAAATTTTTAAAAGAGTTGTGGAATTTTATTTATCAATCCGGGATATTTTATCACTTTTTTACAGTATATTTCATCCTGTACAAGGCCGGGGGGGCACTCGAATTGGAGGGTTACGCTAAGTGGTAGTTTATATCTATAGGAGAAGAAGATAACGGTTAAAGCTAGAATTCAACCAGTTAATGTTGTAGTGATTGGGGAAACTTCATCTTGGAAGCTCATTCCACAGAGCAAGGGTGCGCGGGAAGAAGCTGTTCGAGTGGAACTTGCTTATCGCCTATGGAATACGGAGGGAATATGGATGGTTTGCTACTATGTAAGTGGCATGGCGGGTTCTGGTCGTGAAGTCAGACTTGGCGAAACCAAGGAACGTAGTTCGTCGAAGCATTTTCTTTGTAAAGTAGCGACAAAGCAGTAAAAGGCTCGCCATATCCTGTGAGAGATTAGAGTATGAAAAATATTTCTTGGAGATGCTTTTGAACTCTATCAAGACTGGCAAGTGAGGACCGGGTCACCCCCACCCAAATATGGCAACAGTGCTTCATTTTCGGCCTGATCTGGCTTTTATAAAGGTGGTAGGATATTATAAGAAGTCAGGTACTTACTAAAGCGGTACCGGGAGCCGAGCATTTTACCTGCATCTTTAGCATTTGATCCTATGAACAAGTTTCGGATGTGAGTTTTAGGACCAATAGTCTCACAAGGCATGGTGCCTCTTTGTAGTAGTGGGGGACATCCGTTCATCGTGACTGGCGTAATTCCGGGTCCGATCGGCGGTGTTGGAATGTAACCAGTTTGATTTTCAAGGCATTGAATGTAACCAGCCAGTTTTTCCGCCACTGAGAAGCATGTGTCAGATCGGAAGAGAGGTCAGCTGCCATTTTCTGATTGTCAAGAGTTTTAGAGATGCCCCTGTATATCGTTGTATCATCGGCATACATGTTTACAAATGATCAGAGTAGATTCTTTAAACTTTATTTTAGCGGGTACCCGTATTTGAGTAGACGCCCCGTTTAGTTTAAACAATTTTTTTTTCTTATCGTATACCTTCTGATTATTCGAGAAATCATATTTAAAGAAAAATACGAACAGGATTCGAACCTATGCCCCTCTGCGACGATATCAAACGCTGTTTAAAATAAACGGAACATCTACACAAATACAGGTACTCGCTAAAAATAAGGTTTAAAAGGTGGGGGATAGTTTTAACGGTATATATGTTGCACTTTCTTGATATATAGAGATTTTCCAAGAGTAGCTTAGATGTGGCACAAGACCGAAAGTATGGGGCACCCAGTGAGGATCGAACTCACTACTCAGTCATAATTGTTCTATCAAGACAAGCTTCCTAACCACTACACCGTCTCGAGGTGCCCCTTTATTGATATATATATGTATTTAATTCTTTATTGTTTCATCCAAAGCCAAACGACAATGTCACTAAGACGCAAGGGGTTACTAGAAGTGAACGAGAATGAGAAGACTTTAGTGAGGAGAAAAGACAATAAAAGAACAGTTTTCAGGAAGACACAAGATGATGATGATTCCACAAAGACGCTCGTGGTTACTTGTAGTGAAAGAGAATGAAAAGACTTTATTGGAAAAAAAGGAAAATAAAAGAACAGGTTAAAAAAAAGAGAGAGAGAAAAAAAAAGAAAGCTTGTTCTCAAGAAGACAAATGATGTCGATTGGCGTTGCGTTTAATTTTTTGAAGACTGTAGTTGGCAGGGAAGCAAGAAATCGGAAGAGATTTCCACAAGCAAGAAGTGCGAAAAAAGAAATTATTAGACTAGAACTTACGGTTTTATATTTGGCTAGTTCAATGGTAACCAATTTAGTAGTACGCTTAAATTCACGTGGTCGATGCACGAACGAGAAAAATTCATTACAGCAACTGCCACGAAAATGTTTATAGAAAAGACAGAGGGAAACCATATCAGGGTGGTGCGAAAGTGAATGAAGTTGAGATGCCAGATCTGGGATAGATTACATTAATTTAAATAGTGACCAAAAATTAGATTAAATTGTAAATAATATTGTTATAATAAATTAAATGACGTCAGATTTAAATATGAATATTTTATTATTATTAATCTTGTTTATCATGAATTTGGATGGGGGCACTTTGATGAGTTGTAATGGTCAGAAAGCTTGTCTCGCTGTATCAATTACGACTGAATAGCGAAGTCGATCCTCACTGGGTGCCCCATACTTTCGGTCTTGTGCCACATCTAAGCTATGTTTAGAAAACCACCTTTATGAATTTGGACATTTAATAGTGTTATTCTGATATACACGAGTAATGTTGGGTATCCTTGCTAGTACTTTATAAAGGATTTTATTAGGGAAGTACATTGAAAACCAGGAAGAAAGGACTTGTCGGTGGTCAGGAAACTCTACAGAATAAGGTTATTCTATATAATATTGTGTGTAAGATGCAACTCCTAAAAAATAAGTAGTAGTTCAAGAGAAAAGTTTGAGTTACGACTTAAATTGCAAATAAACCTTGCTTTCTGATCGCATGAGAAACGAAACAAGCTACAAAAAAAAAAGTTATTTATGAGTTAAGCTCTGTTTCCAGGAGCTGGTCCAAAGACTATGATCGATTTTCAGTAAACCTTGAAGTCAACAGGAAAAGACAGCAGTGAGGATTACTTGAGAATTTTTCTTTTCGTCTTTTTTTTTTTTTTTTGCAATCCACATTTCGTTTTGTAAACATCTATTTTAGAATTGATAATCCTTTTGTTTTTCTATTTCGGCTATGCTTTTTATTTTCAAAATATTCAACCTAGATAGAAAACTGAAAAATGATCACTTAATTTATTCAGTAAAGCTAAGTCTGGCACAAGGCTATAGTTTTGAAGGTACCATAACGTCAAGGTCGTTTCTCAGAACAATAACTAGTGTAGTGAGTTCAATTTTAACCAGGTGGCACTGACATCGTAGCCTTGCGGCCAGACTAAGCAAAATATACTCGAGTTCACACTGTAACACAATGGTTCGCAAGTTCGTCTCATAAACCATTCAAAAAGGTAGTTAGTTTGATTCTCACCAGGTGTCTCACTAATGCGTTTTGATTTTTGTTTGTTTGTTTTTTTTTTCTTTTGGCGGTCTAAATTTGTAAAATCTTACTCTTAAAATAATTTTCCAAGAAAATATTTTTTTCAGTTTCAGTAGCTGTTATCGCACTTTTCAGAATTGATGTGGGATTTCCTTCCTGACCTTTTGTTTGAAGCCGTGTGGAATCGCAATACCTTGGTTATGTCATTATTTTCTCTTTCAGTTATATTTGCTATCTATTTTAGTTGTTGCTGCTGTTGGTAGTCATCAAGTGATAGGATTTCTAATATTTTGTACAGTTCTTTTTTATTCTGTAGTGCCAGTTCTCAACTATTATAGATTTTATATTGGCAAGAATAATGTTTTCAATGAAGCATTTATTAGAAAAAGATTGCTTCCCAAATAATACACACACACACACACACACACACACACACACACACACACACATATATATATATATATATATATATATATATATATATATATATGGGCATGGTAAACAAACATGTATATAGACATATACTTGCACGCACATATATATTTTTACTCAGGTATAAAAAAGTGCTCAATGTTATATAACAGAGCTATTAAGTATACATTAGTGAATACACATAATATCTTCGAGTTTCATGTGCTATCCATTTTAGTTGTTGCTGCTGTTAGTAGTCTTCAAATGATGTGGTTTCTGTTATTTGTTATAGTTCCTTGTTTGTGATTGTGTAGCGCCAGTTCACAATGTTCAAAAAAAGATGATCTTTGCCAAGATCCTCAGGTTTTTTTCGCTGAAAGGCTTTTTTCATCACTGATTTTAGGAAGCGTTTGTATACAGCTGACAGTTTAGATATTTCTGAACGGGTTTAATGCCATGCATTACATCCATTTTGAAAATTTCGGGCTATTTAAGAACCTGACTCGAGTTTTCAGGTTGATGTTTTTGTTTCGTAGCAATTTGCAGTGTTAGGCGAAACTACCTCTTGCACAGCCTCTTCTATGTTCAATTCATTTTTCTCCTATACTTATTTTGTTATAACTGATCCAAGATGAGAGAAAATGGCTTTAGACGTGTCTCGCTTATAAAGTATCCCAAAAAGAAAATGGCGGCTTTACGAATCGTATATTTAAGAAAATATAGATCTCGGAGTCGGATAGACTTACGGGAGACTATTTTTTTTTGCATCTATGCAAATTTAACCTGTCACTCAATCTATAAAAATCTATAAAAAATGCTTATGTTGCCGGATTGGTTGACTGACGCTGCGCTGTTTGAGGAGAAAGAAACGGGCGAAGAAACTTTATCCCAGGTACGAAGAAATTGCTTACCTCAAGGTATCTGAAACGTTTCGTATTTGTTAAGTTCCAAAATACTTTTATCCGATGAAGTCCTAAAGGACGAAACTCGTCACACGAAAGATTTTTCCAACTTTGTCATAGATTTTCCTAAAGCTGTTCCTTAACTAATAGCTGCTGTGAGTAAATTGTTTCAGGCTTTTATTAAGGTTATTTGTGCGTGGGTGACCACTTAAAAATAACAGGATGTTGATGCCTTATTCCATAAGTTGTCGTTGTCGTCGGCATCCGTCCGTCTCGAGAGACGATGGTGCGCTACGAGCCTGGGCGGGATATATGGAAAACTAGGGCCGCCCAGACGTCTAGTTCCCCCTCTTGGCCTTGCTAGCAGAATCCAAAGGAGAGGATAAACCAATACAGTTTGGTACCAACGCGGCTGCAGGAGTTGCCGGAAGGTAGCACAAAGTGCCGTCTATCCTCCTTAGGGGCTCCACTCCGGGTGTGAATTCAGAGTTGTCCTTCTCCTAGACCAGTTGCTATCCAAGGCTATAGAACACAGTCTGTCCTGCTATTTATCCTGGGAGAAGAAAAGGATTCACACCAAGGGTATTAGCACGTAAGTGAATGTAATAAATTCGACTGGAATTCGAACTCGGCTCTCCGATTCCTCAATCCAAGCCGCTATCACATTACTTTACCGTGCCTTCTGCATATGTAACATGTAGTAAATAGAGGTAGACATCAAACACTTCCTGGCATTATTTTATCGGTTTACTATCTCTTCATTCTCATATTATTATAGAAATTCCCTTTCTTTAACTCTTCTTTTCTTTTCTGTTTTTTTTGTTTTGTTTTTTTTCGTTTAACACTTATCAAGTTTCCGACGCTACGCTACGGTTATTTTCTAAGCGTAGTTTAAATGTGGCACAAAACCGAATATCTGGGAGCCCCCAGCGAGGTTCGAACTCGCAACTCAGTCGTAACTTACCGAGCGAGAATAGCCTGCTAACCATTATACCACGTTGAAATGCCCCCGATGCCGTGTTATGGTGATTTTCTAAGAGTAGCTTAGATGTGACACAAGGCCAGATATATGGGACACCCAGTGAGGATCGAAGTTATTTAGTTGTAACTAATATAGTTAGACAAGCTTGCTAAACATGTCTTGTTATTAACGATTCTGCATCCTATGCATGCTGTCTCGATCAATACATTCTCTCTATCT
>OZ010590.1:4314738-4324343 GCA_963932145.1 Acanthosepion lycidas | reverse complement strand
GTGTTTCTCTCTTTCACCAAATTACATTTTCTCACTAATCTGTATCCCTCTTTTTGATTTTTCATACTCTGGTCTTCCGTTCTCTCTCTCTCTCTCTCTCTCCCTCTCTCTCTCTCTCCATCCCATGTGAACGAGTTCGCCATGATCTTCCCGTTCCATTCCCTTTCGTTCTGCCATCTACGCATGGCAGGCCACGAGAAACGAAAGATACGTACTGATCCTCTGAACATATTTTTAAAAAGAAATAAATTAAAATCTTCAAAAATACAGTCGGCTGTATCTGTTTTCGTTTCGTAACATTTCAATGCAGTAATTCTTCAGCACCTAGACGCACACTCTCATTTTATTCTATTGTATTTTCCCTTTTTTTTTAATTTTCCTTGTGGCCCTGCTTTTACGGCGAGAGATTTGGATTTACTACCGTTAAAAATAAAACACCGAACTCAGAAACCAGTATAGTGAGGTTGTGACCAAATGCACAAAGCAGTCTACAGGGCTTATATAATAATATCCGGCTACTCGTTTCTCGGCATACCCGTCTATTAGCACAGCTAGCCAATCCCTGTTGCAGACACCTGTTCAGGCATATTTGTGTTTGTCAGATACCCACAGAACCCAGCTATGGTTTATACTGCAACTATATTCAGCGGACATAAGTTACAGTTTCTGTGATCAGCACTTTGAACAATATTAGTACACGCACAATGTCGACTCTGCTGACTTGTGATTTCGTGTTAGCACAACCATCGCAACATAACATCAAGTCAACTGTGGCGAGATTCGAACCCGAGTCTCATGGTCGGCAAGCGTACGTTTTAACAAGTAGGCGATGCGCCCGTACAAGACATACATACATGCTGGAAAAATAGTTTACCACTCCAGGAAGTACCCAACTCCTTCTACCATGCTCTTTCTTGATCAGACAAGACCCGAAATAGAGCATCGCTGCCATATCTGAGCTGGTGTTGCCCAATCCTCAATTTATAGAATTCAAAAGCATTCACCCGGCCTTGCAACTCCATTTCCATAGATGAAACGTTGCTAGCCTATCGATTCTCTATCGCTATTTTCAATGCAGATGTTCACACGATCTCCATTCCTTAGTTCCAGATCTTCAAAGTTAGGACCCGCCAGGGCACGTCCACAGAGTCGAATCACCCTCATTTACTTCATATTCTATTGGTAAGGACGAAGTTCCACTCATACATCCCCTTCTCCAGAAATTATACGTTGCGTAACAGATATCCGAAATATTGATCTCCGATCTCTATAATCTCAGCTTCTTTATGCTTAGGGCCATCTATCTTACATATCCACATAATATGCCCTTTTTACTGCCTCCCTGTACGCCCTTACAGCAACCTCATTAGTAATCATTTACCTTGAGTGGCTCTTGGTCCTTGTAATTAGTGAACTATAGTATAAAACACACATACTCCTTTATTTATTACTATTCTTTTCTCCTATCCTCTCTTCTCTCCCCTTTTCATTTAACCATAAATGAAAAACAAGAATGACTATGTCAATATTTCTAAGATGAGATATTATCGGACTGTTTTCCTCATCTTTATTGCCATAATCACGACGTGGCTGACCATATATGGAGGAAAACGGGAGATCACTGCCGTTTGTGGAATGAAGTTAGAATAATAGAGAACATCAGTGGAAAATACGAAAACTGAAGAAACAAAGCCGGCCAAGCATAGACAGGAATACAATATGGAAAACAGTAATACTGTAATAAAAATATGACACTGAGACATTAGTTTTATAAGTCCCCAAAATTCATTGATTAATATCTCCAAATAGACAAAGGCATTGGTTGAAATAATCCAGTGAATTGACCCAAAGAGTTGTGAGTTCAATACCGAGCCACAGCAGAGATGAACAAAAACTTGGTGGGACTTGAGTTACTAAATGGAAATAACTGAAACTGAGATATCCAGAAAAGGCATGGCACGTGGAACTAGAACAATCTAACCTGGTTAACGAAATAAAGGGTTCGATTCGAAATTCTAACGTAAATCACCGGAAGAAGGCCGGAGTGTACAACGGCCGAAACGTCGGGAATATCACAATAAAGATGAAAACAACAGTCCGAACAATGTAAATAGTGTAAAAAGACTGACCAAGACTGACCAAGTTGTTGCTTACATAAAATAATCACTGCTCTTTACGTTTTGGGTACAGCTAGCAGGTCTAGATTCATAGAAATCCCGATGGGAAATGTACTTTCCTTAAATCAGTAATTCAAACCATCTATACTCTATCAAGCTCTTTAGCAAAAACTGGTAGCCTACATTTTGACTAAAAAAGCGATTTTCCTGACACAGTTTCAATTCCTATCCACGGAATTCCTGTTTAGTATGATTTCTCGATCTTGATCACTTGTTATTAATTTCACTCTTTAAGAAAATATTTAAAAAAAAATCAGGAATAGCAACTGAAAGATGCGTATCACCTAAAATAACGTTTATAGTAATAAGAAATATATATATATATATATATATATATATATATATATATATATATATATATATATATATATATATGAGCTGATGATAGCCGCGTACAGAACGGCTTCAAATAGACTATCCCATGTTAAGGTAATTTTTTGTTTTTGCTGTAAAAAATAGATATAGTTTTTTTTTATAATAAATACATCGAGCCCTCTGTTGATCAGTTTTAATAATTAATATTACTAGGAAAAATTAATGAAACTTTAATTTGCTAAGCTACGCACCCTAGTAAAACCAACTGTAATTTGTACTTACCTGTTTGCCTTTCTCCCCAAAATTTAGTTTCGATCGATCGATCGATGGACCGTTATTTTAGAGGGTATGACGGACTAACGGAAGTTTCAAACTTTTATATATAGATATATGTGCATGCGTGCGTTTGTGTGTTGCTTAAAATATAGTTACGTTGTTTAAATATTTATATATTTACGGGATATGAGAGTATATGTAGATATAAATATTGTAGTTTTAGAAATCAACACTTCATAATGGCTGACATTTTAATGCCTTAAGATCATAATTATTGTGTGTGTGTCTGTTTTTATTTATGTGTCTGTGTGGGGGAGGGTGTTTTGCTATGCCTGCACAAGTGTGTCTGAATACATCTATGTGTCTGTCTCTGGAGATATATTTCACAAGTTGATAGAGGAAAGCATCATATTTCTCCACACTGACGTCATTTTCCAATAGCGAATGCACCTCTGACGACCGCGATTATCAAATTGAAGTTTATTC
This sequence comes from Acanthosepion lycidas, assembly GCA_963932145.1. Lineage (NCBI taxonomy): Eukaryota > Metazoa > Mollusca > Cephalopoda > Sepiida > Sepiidae > Acanthosepion > Acanthosepion lycidas. Next base: position 4,321,089 of record OZ010590.1, on the reverse strand, counting down.
CTTTTGTTGCGTTTCCTCACCCTATTACTGCCATCGAGTCAGTTTTTGGTCGCTATTGACATGAGTACACTACAATGCGATCGTTCAACAAAGGGCGTCTCATGGTTTAGCGGGCTAACACTAAAGCACAATAAAAACAAGACGCTTCACGGCGATAAAAGATGGCTGCCGGCGTTACTTGCCATGACAAGCGCATGCGTAGTTTTGCCACCAACAACTTTTCTGATGAGTTTAGATGAGGGTCTCATTCGCATGGCTGAACTCGGCAAGTGAAATGAAGATTGCGTCTCGATTGAGAAGGCGATAAGAAAGCGAGAGTTAAGACGTGAGTTAAAATGATAGCGAGAATTCACGTTGTTCGAGTGAGAATAATTTGCAAAGAGAGTTTGAAAGTAGACAAGATGGAGCAAGAAGAAGATACGGCAAAGCAAACGAGAAGAGGAGAGAAAATATTGGGCGGTGTGGAAAAACGAGTTATGTGGGCAAAAGAAATGAAACGGTGTGGTATGAATTATTTTGAGATTAAAAATAAAATAACATATGAACGAGAACAGAACGAGATTATTAAAAAAAAATATGGAGTAAGAGAACTAGAGAGGTTTAAAAACGAAAACTAAGCGAGAAGAAATCGGAAAATTGATATAAAATTAATGACGAAACATTCAAAATACACGAAAGAGATTTAAATTCTGACAATGTCATACCTTGTAACCTGGAAATGCGAGATAAATTGTAAAAAAAATCACGTTTATTTTTATTTATGTCACAGGTCGAAATCGTTCAGCAATGGTCGCTTCTTATAGCTTTGTGACAAAAACCCAAATTACATCAGTAAATATTTACTACGCCGAGCCTTACTGATTAGGATACGAAGTCTAACCAACAAGAGTCATTCAAATATATCGAGATAAGGGCGTGGACTTAATAATACACGCGATATTTACAGCTTGTAAATTACAAATATTAGTCAAAGTTCGTAACACATTTTATTGGTCCTGACCTGGTATCTCGACTTTTCCACCGTCAAACGTAGCACCCCTGTGCCTTTTCTATAAATATTATCATGCTAAATGTTCTGATTAAATTTCCTCTATGAATTTAAACGTAGTACTGGATTAGCGGCAAGATCTCATCATTTTACAATTCAAATAGCTAGATCTAATTGTAAATTCTATGCGAACATTTTTTTCTATCGCACTTCTAACTTGTGGAACTCTTTTCCAGCGTTTTTCTTCCCAGTGAAGAGAAATTTCAAGAGAAATTACAATAAAACGATCCAGATCGAGGAAGACAAAATATTGGCGACTGGCTTTGCATTTAAATTTTCGAATATCGTAGGTGGCAGGGAAACAAGTAATCGGAAGGGAGTTCCACAGGCGGGAAGTGCAAGAAAAGAAAATATTAGAATAGAACATACGGTAACATCTAGCTAGTTCAACAATAAAACGTTGAGCCCTAGTTTCCAATCTAGGAGCACGCTTAAATTTATTCAGCCGAGGCATCAAGGAGGAAATCTCATCAGAAAAATTGCCATGAAAATATTTGTAAAAAAAAGCCACGTCAGTGTGAAAGTAATTGACGTTGAGATGCCAAGTCAAACATTGCAGACCTTTTTTGAATTTTGTCAAGAATCTTGAGATAGGAACTCTGGATCAAATATGGCAGCAATATTCGATGCACGGGCGAAAATGCAAGATGGATTCTAACGAGAAAGATTATCTGGCAAGACACAGTGAACCAACTTCCCTAGCAGTAGACCTAGTAATCGATTCAATATAATCATGTCAGTGAAAAATGTGAGCCCAAGAAACCACAAAGAGTTGCCTTCTTGGAGGTTAGCAGAAAAGAGACAATAGTTATTTAATACAAATAATACTTCCTTTTTTATTTTAAAACATTAATGCATCTGTTTTGCACTAAGTACAAAATTTTCCTGTTTCAAGTGACATTTCATCGAAGCAACGATTTGTACAAAAAATTAAACTGCTCTTCTTTTCAAACACTCTTCTTTCTTTAGGAGCATTTCTTGAAAGGTTACCTCACAAATTCTCAACGGGATTGCAATTTGGAGTTTTTCTCTAGTCCATTCTACAATTGTAATATCCGTGCATTCAAACAATTCTTCTGTGACCTTTGCGCTGTGAATAGCTATGTCAGCATGTGCTTTACAAAATGCCTTTCATAATGGCTTCAGCTAAAGGGACAAAACTCTTCTCTAACATTTTTCTATGTAACACTGAGTATTTTGTCTTCCATTATCACCAGTTTAACTTACTTTTGTAATTATTCTTAACATTAAGTCGGTAGAGTTTTCAGTTTAGCCATTTAAAATATTATTGATTTATCATTGAGTTGTTAACTTTCTTGCTATACAGTGGCCTAAGAAGTGTTATGGGGTCCACCCCTTTTTCATATAAGTTGACTCTACCAAGTGTACCCGAACTGCTGCCGCTAAATACCCAGAGTTACAGTCAGTGATGGTGATCGGCAGTCGGAGAGTGTGAGAATATACGAACGGAGATAGTGTGAGATAACCTCTTGTAGAAGTCAGTTACAAGCATTTAGACTCTAAGGAAGTCCTACTTCGAGACTGTCTATCTGTATTTGCTACTAACCACGTTCCTGGACTTACTAACAGTATTACTCTTTGTATGATTGTGTAAATACATTTTATTTCTTATATTTAATTATTGCGTTTGTCATTCCTTGGAGACCGAATTCACCTCGGAATCCACAACAAAAAGTTTTCAGCCAGGAGAAATAAACAACATCCAATTTCAAAATTTAATTACGTCAACCCAACTCAACATAAATAAACTGTATTTGGAACTAGTAGTAGGTCCTTTATTTGCTAGTTTCAGTGTTTGTATTCGATTTTTCATGGATTTGATCAAGTTATCAACAGTCGCTTGATCCATATTTTGCCACTCCTTTAGCAATGTTTCTTTAAGGGTTGATCCTGACGGGATTTTGGTTGCACGCATTAGAAGTTTTCGATCAAGGTGCTCCCAAACGTGCTCTATTAAATTCATGTCAGGATTTTGGGCTACCCATGGCAGTGACTTGATTCCTTGCGATTCCTTTCAGGCCTTTGCTACTTTGCTCGTATGAAATGGCGCACCATCTTCTTGAAAATGGTAGACACTCTTGTCAATCTTATTGGTTTCAAATAGAGGGAGTTGTCCTTTCTCAAATATTTGACAGTATTTTGGACCATTCAACCGCGCGTCAACAAGAATCAGCTCAGATTTTTCCCAAACCAGACAGCGCCCTACACCATTATTCCAATCCCTCCATGTTTCACGGCCACCTGCAGACAGTGTTCCAAATCTCATTCTGATTTCTCCAAAACTAAACCTGTCTCGAATTCGAATATTGGCAGAATTTATTTCATCTGACCAAATTACAGACTGCCAAAATTCATAATCTTTGCTCTCGAATACTCTCGCCCAGTCCATACGCCTGTTCCTGTCAACCTCTGAAATCAAGGGCTTCTCTTGCAACTCTTTTTTGATAGCCTAGCTCTTTCAGAATCTTTCTCAACACATATGGCGACCTTTCCATGCTGTTGGTGACATCTTTGATGCTCTGTCGAAAATTCCTGATGACTTCCCTCTTCAACGTCCGTTTCATTCGCTCAGACACGATGCCTAGATTTCCTGACAGTTGTTCTACAAGACAATGACCTTCTTCATTAAATTTCTTGACAATATAATTAACCGTTTGATGATTAACCTGAAAAAACTTAGCAATTTCGCCATTAGACTTGCCACGGTGATGCCCTTCTATTATTTGCCTGCGTTGAAATTCACCAATTTCCTTACTTCAGCGAACTTTCATTCCAAAATATGTCAACTATCGTTCATAGATGAAAGTATCTTGTTACTAACACGCTATTGTCTGAAAAAAAAAAGAAGAGACGTTATTACACAAGCTAAAATTGCTTTAATCAAGGTTGGCTTAAAACATCTCATAGCCCACTGTATATTATCCTGAGCTTTCCTTGCTACAGAAAAGAGTGGATGACTTAGTAACCACTCTGAAAAATCGTTCACTCGTAACATCCTTACCTGCCCAAGCACTAATAAAGAACAAAATTGAGCTACCTTTGAATTCAGCCTTATCATGGGTTATTCATATATATATATATATATATATATATATATATATATATATATATATATATATATATATATACCAATGCCAGTATGTCACACTTTTTCAATTAAAAACACACAACTTTCATTGGCTGATCTTCTATATATTAAATGCCAATATCAGTGTGTCATACTTTTTTAGTTAAAGAAACAAAACACTCAGTAGCACATCTTCTTGTATATAATAAATGCCAATGTCAGTGTGTCACTGTGTCACACTTTTTCAATTAAAGGGAGACAACTCTCTAACTTTCAATTACTCATGGATTCACAAGTCAGTTTTTCGATGAATTTACCTATTATTATATTTTAAACTTGGAAATAAATAAATTTTGGAATTGTTGAAATTAATACGCCCACTCGAGTCTGCACGTCTGTATCAGATTGCGTTTCCAGGCCGAAGGAAGCCGAGTCATTTAACCTTTGCTAATGTTTATAGTCTCGTTACTGAGACAGGATCCGTATATATATATATATATATATATATATATATATATATATATATATATATTATATATATATAGTTTATGAAAAACTACTCAATCCGTATGGTTAAACCTAAGGAGGATAAAATCCAGAGAGCTCAATGTAAATCCAGAGCAAATAATTTATTACATGGAACCTTAAAGTGGTTTGTTTTTATTTAAATTATATATATATATATATATATATATATATATATATATATATATATATATATAATATATATATATATCTATTATATATATATATATTACATATATAAATATATATCATATATATTATATATATATATATAAACTGCGTCTATATATATATATATATATATATATATATATATATATACAAACTGCGTCTAGAGATTATATGCAAGTTATGAATTGGTATAAAGAGTTGCGTCTTTAATGTTAAATGTCCTATTATGATGTCGTTTAGATTCTACTCAATATTATTAACTTAGATATATAGTGATAGAGAAAACTATTGTTTTGCGTTTGAAAAATTTTTACTAAGTTAAGAAAACAGACTAATTTGGCTGTCAGTAGTTTATTTGCAACTATTTATTTTGATACTTTTACATTATTATACCTTGTAAAACTAATGTAAAAAAATAATATGAAAAGATTTTAGAACAAATTCGTCAATTTCTTAAAGGAAAAACATAAAAAAACATTTTATTTTAAAAATATAAGATATATCAACAAACAATAATAAGAACCTCCTAAAATTTATTGCACAAATGCTCCTTTCTTTTCAATAACTCTTAGCAGCCTATTGTCAACATCTGATGTTAGATTTGAAATTTTAGCGGCTGGTAAGTTGTTTGCAGCAACTTTAACTGCCTCCCAGAGGTCACACTTGCTGTTGAATTGCCTTCCATTAGAATAAATATCTCTCTTGAGGATGCTCCGCGGGTTCTCAATGGGATTCAAGTCACAGCTATTTGAAGGCCAGTCCATAAGAGAATCTTCAACAAATCCCTTTTCTTTCAACCAGCATTTAGTAAACTTTGATGCATGACTTGGTGCGTTGTCTTGCATAAAGTTCATAGATCTACGCTTGGCTAAAGACTGGTTATCAAGCCATTCAAAGAAATATTGCTCTAGAAAATCACAGTAACTTTTGGAATTCATTTTTAACCCCGTCTTTCTGTTTAAATGGACCCACGAGCTCATTGCCAATAATCCCAGGTACTTACTGGATCGGTACAGAGAGTCGTCCATTTTAGCTGCATCCTTAGCAATGTCTCGTATATACTTGAGGTCGGGTGTGAGTTTGAGGTCCAGCGGTCATTCAAGGTACGGTGCTTCCCCAAGACGAACTCCGTTCATCTTGATTCGTCTTGGTTCGAGGTCAGATCGGCGATAATTGAATGTAACTAGCTTGATCTTTAAGGTATTGAATGTAACCAGCCATTTTTTATCCCATTGTGTAGTTTGCGCAAGATCGGAAGAGTATCAGCTGCCAATCTCTGACTGAGTTTTAGAGGTGGGCCCGTTTGTCGTATCATCGGCATAGATGCTTACGAATCATCTAAGTATATTTTTAGGCAGATCATTGATGAAGATCAAAAGAATGTTGGTCCGAGGAGGGGTTCTGTTAGGAAGGATTTTATAATCGAGAAGACCCTTTCAATGATTCCATGACTGGAGAGCTTGTGTAGTAAGCCTTTGTGCCACACCTTGTCGAAGGCCTTGGAGATATCTAGTGCTAT
>OZ010590.1:4027238-4312238 GCA_963932145.1 Acanthosepion lycidas | reverse complement strand
ATATATATATATATATATATTAGGATCAAGAGAATAATAATGCTATCTGTTAATACAAGCAATTAATATACGTAAAATTATACAATTTACCGGATATATAATTTAAGAGAATATCAGCTAATCAAGTGCTCACTATTCGACTAGAGCGATAATTATTAAATTAGATATAATAGCTTTCGATACTTATCAAAGCCCAACACAGGGTTTCGCAATTTTTTATCTCTCATCGGGAAATTACGAAACTCTGAATCGACCTTCGATAAGTATTGTACATTATTATACATACTTATTACATACGTGCATACACGCACACAGTATCTCTGTAAATATCAGAACTGGTCTATATATTAGACTTAACTCTCTCTCTTGATTATATATATATATATATATATATATATATATGTATATATATATATATATATATATACAGAGATACTTTATCACAGAAAAGATTTCGTGTATATTTTATATTGACAATGGCCGCCTCAGAGAATTTACGAGGATTATATTAATAATAAAAATAATATCTTCTCCAACAAGGTGAGTATTCACAAGCCAATATTTCTATGCAGACCTCTTGTGTCAGTGTAGATCTTGCGCCATGTTGTCATCATTAATATTTTCTCGCACGAGGACAGCAAGGGCATCGTCAACAATGCATCTGTCACCCACACAACATCGTCGCCATCTTGTTTATTACGATCAGCGTCATCTCGAGGAAACGTCGTCGGCGCAGTTCTCTTAATCAGCAGAAGTAACATGATGGTAACACTGTTTGGTAATAGTAACGGCAGCTGTGAATGACAGAGGGTTTTATTACTTACCTTATTTAGCAATAATTGATATGTCAGGCGGTCTATTGTTGAGATGGGATACTGACCGTAGGCTACGATAGATGGACGTTAGGTAAGAAGACCATTAGGAAAAGAAAGAAAGAAAGAACGTTAGAGATAAAGAAAGAAAGAAAGAAATAAAGAAAGACAGAAGGAAGGAAAGAAGGAAGGAAATAAAGAAAGGAAGAAATGATAATAATAATAATAATAATAATAATAATAATAATAATAACGTTAGAGTTAATAATAAAAACAAACAAACCAACCAAAAGGATGATGGAAACGTAATTGAAAGGAAATAAGAAACCTAAAGAAAGAGAGAAGCGTAATTTTGAGAGAGAAAGGAGAGAAAGAAAGAAAGAAAGAAAGAAAGAAGCGTAATTCTGACAGAAATGAAAGAAAAGTCGGAAAAATAAAAGAAAATAGAAGATAATAATAAATATAGGAAAAAGCACAGAAGACATTAAATGCAGAATCAAGAAGAATGACAACAGAAAGAAAGAGAAATAACGAAAACGGGGCCGACAATGAAAGCAAAAAACATCAAATAAAAATATAATATATAAATAGGGCTATTATATTTATATTATATTTTACAATGCTAATGATTTTCCTTATATATATATATATATATATATATATATATATATATTACAAATGATGTTCTTACGAGACATGATTTTACAAAGAAAATGCAGTGAAAATCAGGAGATTACCAGAAGAATGCAGTTTTATGCATTTAAAAAAAAATTCATTTTAATGGTTTGATAGTAACAATGCGTTTAAAATATTTTACATGCATTAAAAAACAGAAAAACGATTGTCATTGGCTAAAAATTAAGCAAGAATGACTATCCTCACAGATCAGTTATATACAGATTGCAATGGGTAAGTTGCCGCCATTTTATATTTTAATTTCGCGCATGCGCGTTGTTTGTTTTTGATTTTGTCGACTTCACAATATAGATTGTTTAGTTGGGCACCGTCTGTGAGACAAAGAGCACTATGACGCAAATGACTCCGCCAGAAATTAGGAAACGGCATGCTGCACTGCTTGGCATCCACGCCGGAACCTCCCATACGAAAATTTCAGGGTATTTTGGTGGCAATCTAAGTACAGTGCAGAGGATTCGCAAAGAGTTGGATGAGTCTAATGCTGATGACGAAAGTGTTTGGAGTGATCACTATTCATTCATCTTCTCAGAGGGCCTCAGACTCAACACGAAGGCCTGAATCAAGTGCTTTGAGAAGTTAGTGCTGCCCTGGGTCAAGAGGATGGCTACTGGAAGACCCGATGTCTGGCAAAAGGATTCTGCGCCATGCCTCACAAGCAGGTGAAACCAGTCATGGCTTTCAGACAATTTCTGCGACCACATCACCCCTTACCTCCGACCATCTAACTCCGCAGCCTGCAACCCTCTTGATTATTATGGGTTGGGCGCAACTGAGCGAGTGGCCAACAAAACTCTTTTTAATACTAAAGATGAACTGAAGGCAAGGATTATGGCAACATTCACCAACTAAAACAAGGAGACCGTCCAGAAGAGTTGCAGGAGATTCCGAAGTCTTCTAAAGGCCATGGTTCAAGCCAATAGCGATTTTATTAAATAAATTTACTCTGCAGTATTTTAGGATATTTCAGTGTGATTTTGGTCAATGTATCTGTTAAAATGCGCTGTCAGTGTTTTTTTTTATGTTTGCATAATTTAGACGACAATTTATCTATCGCACTCTATATAATGACAATGAACAAATGGGGAAAAAACTTGTAAATATCGAGTTACGTTCAGAATAAAAACTTCTTCAACGAACTTCAATTTTGAGGCTTTTTTTTTCATTTTTTTCATTCACTTCGTCACTATTTCTTTGATATATATACATATTTTATATCGTGGAGACTGCTGGAATTCGCCTAACACATTTTCAAATACAAACCAAACACGCAATTCTTGAAAACGACTCTAGTGACTGTCGAAAGTACTCGGATTATACAAAATGATCTTTGAAATGTTTACAAATTTTAATTCTGACATAAAATTTTACTCGGAAGTTGAAAAAACTCCATAAAAAATTAAAGACATATTTTTCAAACTGCTTGGATTCTTTATCCTATTTTAAACACATATTGCCGACATGGAAAAACACGTGGGCAGTTCTAAAACACTTTTACTTTCAATCCATTCAGGAATCATTGGATGAAGATTTACTTTAAATTAATTTCAGAAAAGATTATTGAATCTTTTGCTTTCGAGCCCTTCTGAAAATAAGATGAGGATTTACCGTAAACTGAAGGCAGAAAATCCGGGAGAATGTATGAATAACTTTCGACATGAACCAGGATTTACAAAGAAAAAACTGAGAATAAATATTAACAGCTTTTTAAAAAGTCATTCATTATCTTTTTCTTTCTTTCTTTTTTTTTTTTCCTTCACATCGAGAAGCGCCAGCTTAGTGGGAAAAGTACTAATGATTTTTTATTTAAACATACACACAAATTTACACATACATATTTCTTTACTTCGTTTTTGGATCTGATGAAGGCTAGAAAGGCGAAACGCGTAATCAAAATAACCTTTCTAGCCTATATAACGGTTTTCCGTGTGTCATATTTCTTTCATATTATTTCCCGTTTGAAGAACCCCTTCCTGATTGACCATGTCTTCAGGTATGTAGCTGTAGTTACCATGCTGATCCAATTGAGGCTTAGTGAGGCTATTTAATCCATAGTTGGGGAGTTAATTCAAAGTTTACCTGACCGGCTGCCACCGAAGTTTATAGAACCCAGACTATCGCACTATTTAGTCATAGCTTTTCCAAGGTTATTTTGCGAGTAATTGAACAAACATGACTGGAATTCGAACTCGGCTCTCCGATTCCTCAATCCGAGGCGCTATCCACTGAGTTTCATGCTCTTTGAGATGGCAAAGAGCGTGAAACCCAAGGTCACAAACTCACATCAATCCAACTAAATATCGTAGCTCTATCACTGATATTGAGTGCTTTCCAATAAGTACCGCGCATATATAATTTATAAATAATATATAATAAAATTGCATATATATATATATATATATATATATATATATATATATATATATATATATATATATATATATATAAAAACAAAGAAAGAACAGTAAGATAAATAATCCGGTGTTCTTATTGATATCGCTTGAAGATTAAACAGAACTAATTCTTTGAATTTAATTATATAATGAAATTTGATGTTTTTAGCGTCGGTTTTTGAAACATGGTAATTCCTGAGTAGCGAAGAAACTATATTTTAAATCAGTTAATATATATATATATATATATATATATATATATATATATATATATATATATATATATTGCTTTTTCTATATGTGGATTTTACAAAATTTCAAAACAGTCGAATCTGATAAGAAAGAAGAGAAATTGATTTCCTGATAAAATAAAAAAAAGAAAAGAAATAGAGAAATAGAAAGAAAGAAAGAAAGAAGATAAAGACAAAGACAGAAAGAAAATTGATTTCTCGACAAAATAGAAAAAGAAAAGAAATAAAGAGAAATATTATGAATGTAAGAAGGAAGGATGAAAGGAAAGGGAGAAGTGATATGAACAGAAATAGCAACACTGAAAAATAAGAGAAAGAAAAGAAAATAAACGCTATGTTGATAAAAGTGAGTAGAAATAATAGAAAGTAGAAAGCGTCATAGAAATTGAGAAGCAAGAAAAGCATGAAACGAGGGAATTGGAAAGACGGATTTCGGCCGACTGATCACGGAGAGTGACGAAGACATAATCGCTGGCATCGAACAATGGCCAGTAAATGAAAGCCCGAAAACCTGCAAAATATTTTGGGCGCCTTCGAAAACTGCTTCGGGCCAAACGCAGTGTCCAGCCTGGCGACTTGCCTCGGCCCGTTCCAGCCATACGTCATCTTTTCTGCTAGTGTGGGTCCATTCAGATGGGACCGGTTCGGTTGTTCAAACGCTGGTTCTTTTGAATAAGAAATCGGCAGGAACTCAGGGAGGGCGCGCTTCTTTCGGTTCTGTGGAGCTCCCTGACCAACACCCTGCCACTGCCGAGGGCTGAATTGGCACCTGCCTCGTCGGGTTGTGCAGAAAAAATCCCCCCCTTAAAAAAAGAAAATTGTCAACGCAAATCTTAGAATCAAGGTTTAGTAATTTTTATCATTATTATAATTAAGTACCGAAGAGTGTGCTGACAAATTCTCGGCCCAAGCAAGAATTCTTTCGAAATAAAAAAAAAAAATGTCTTATGTTTGGTCACCAGATTAGATTTTTGGAAGTGTGTTGGTTATGCTCTTTTCAGCGTTCTTTTCCAAGCACTAGTAGTAAATACCTACCTATCTACCTAGACTTGTTTATACCTCTCTATGAATCTATCGATCTATCGACTTTCATGACTATATTAATACTATTATTAAAATTAATAACTTGCATGATGTAAAATGGCAACGAGCCTGTAGGTCTTGGAGAGGACCGTCCTTCTTCAAACCTCATTAACTGGCGCTACACAATCACAAACTTTACCAAATAACAGAAACCGCATTCATTGAGGACTTACAAGAGCACTAACAATAAAAAAGGGAATTGCGCATGTACCCCGAAGAAAAAATAATGACAAGATGTTGGCGTTCCACGCTACTTCAAATAAAATGTTAGGCACCGGTTCCCGTACGATCACCGAAGTTAAGCAACGTCGAGCCGGGTCAATATCTAGATGAGTCACCGTTTCGGATACCAGGTGCTATAAGCTTGGTTGTGTGGGTGGTGGAATAGATAACGGCACGGAATTGTTAATTGGAGAGTTAAGTAACAATTCCCTTCATGATCATTATATTCTATTAACTTCTCTATTCTCCCCCACTGTGTCTCTCACCCTTGTCTCTCTCTCACTCTTTCACTTGTCTCACTCTCTCTCTCTCTCTCTCTCTCTCTCTCTCTCTCTCTCTCTCTCTCTGTCCTCTCCTTGTACATTTCCTGCTTTTCTCTCTATCATTCCTCACCCTGACCCTCTGTGTGTATGCGTGTGTGTACGCGCGCGTGTACGTTCTTTTCTCTCTGTCGAACCTGCTCAGTGCTTAGATGGGTCACCGTTTCCGAATACCAGGTGCTATCAGATTGGCGGGCGGTATAATGGATAATGGCTCGGAATTGTTAATCGGAGAGCCGAGTTCCAATTCCAGTTGTGTTCGTTATATTCACTTCCGCACATATACATTTAGGAAAGGCATGAATCCACTTCTTTCCCAGCTATGGGTTAATTAGTAAAATTTGTATCACTAAACCATTATTATCTTTTAAAAATTCTTAGAATCTAAAATAATTTTCTGCCTTTAAATAACCTGCAAACGGCTGGTAAGCCGTAAAAAAGAATCAATCAATCAAATGGAAAGAATTATAACAGCTCTTGGACTTGAGTAAACTATCTTCCTAAAATATTGTTTCAATAGAAAGATTTTATAAATTTTAAAATACATTTATGCTGGCTGTTGTGTCTATGAATGCTTATAAGGGGACAGCTAATATTACATTATATTCTGAAAAATGTGCCTCGTAAAATATCTGCAAATTTGAGATATCTAATGTTTAACCAGACATTAGTGTTAATAAGTAGCCTAATACCATAATAAAACAAAGAATGGGATGTTGTGGAGAGCTATGATTAACTATGTATGAAAAAATAGAGTATAGAGAAATAACATAAAATAAATAACAATAAATTTAACGAAAAAACTATTTTCAACCTGAGAGAAAAATTAGCGATGAAAAATTAGTCAGATAATGATGTAATGACTAAATGGTCAGCTATCTGCAACTGCTTTCTCAAATCAATGAGTCAAAAATGTTTCGAGCGAATGTGGCTTGTAGGTCATGGATTGGACCATCATTTTTCAAACATTGGAACGAAAGAATCACAAACCAAAAGAATTGTACCAAATAACAGAAACCACATCACTTGAGGACATTCAACAAAAGCAAAAACTAAAATGGATATCACACGTAACTTGAAGAGAAAATAATGACATTTTGGGAATATTGTCTTCTTTTTTTGTTTTGTTTTTTGTTTTGTTTTTTGTCAGGTTGGTTCTTAGTATTTATTCATCGGAAACTTTGGAAATAAAACGAATTGACTCAAGAGTATAAAATAAATAATATATTTTTATTTATTTGCTTTATAGTGAATCCTTTGGCATTTGGTGTAGCAAAATGTTCATTTATAAGGTGGATATTCGTAACTGTCTTGAAAAAATGTACATTTCAGCTCGGTAGTGTGCAGTTTCATTTTCAAATCGTGATAGTCGTAGTAGTCATCTTAGAAATACGTAAGTGTCAATCGACTGTGTTTTTTCTGCCCTAAGAAGGACAGAAAATATAATTAGCAAATGACCTCTTGATTACTTCTTCACACGTGACGCATGGCTGGTTTCTCCGGTGGTCGTATTTTCTTGTTCCGTAGTTTCTATTGCTTCCCTCCCCCGTCTAGCTCAGACGTGTGAGATTATATCCTTTTGACTAGGCTCCGAGACTCAGGCGCCAACATTGGTTTCAGTTAACATCAAAAGTCTTTCTTTCTTAATTCTTTTGATTGGCCAAAATTATTTTTCTTTTCCGGTCTCCCTTTCTTTTTCATTTTTTATAACCGAGGTTATGCGCGGAGTCTGTCTCATTTTGATAGTTTCTACTCACAAATTAATAGATTCTGGGTCCCGCAAATTCCGGCATTTTTCAATTGGGTCCAGTCTTTAAAAAAGCCTACCTTTTCATTATTTGAGGGAGAAGTATATACAAAGAAGTTAAGAGAGAGAAAGTAAGAGGTAAGGGTTTTAAATGAAAGAGCAAATGCCTGATTTGAATTTTAATTGTTTTTTTTTTTGTTTGTATATTTTATTTTTATATATTGTTCTTATGTTTATCGGGACTCAATACAATATAATGATGTTCCGCATCTCTTCAAACAAAAGGTCAGAAAGGAAACTCCCATGAATGCTGGAAAGAGCGATAACAGCCACCGGACTTAAGAATTCTGTTTTTCTTAAAACTGCTTTAAGAGAAAGATTCAATAATTTTCAAAAGAAAGTTACACTGACTGCTCAGTCATTACTAAGATCTATAAGTAAAACGTAGTCGTGGAGAGCCATGATCACCCGTGTCTTGAAGTGACGCAGGACCTAAAAGGGGAAGTCTGCAACTAAGTATGTGCATGTAGTGTAATGGTTATTGTCGAGCCGAGTTCAAGTTACAGTCTCGTCTGCTGAATTCGCTTTTTCGCTATATCATCAGAAAAAGCATCATACCATTATTCTCCACTCCAGCTAGGGGTTAAATAGCAGAGTATTATTGGATGGATATCAGTCAGTCTAGGACAAGTGAGAAAGGCAACGAGAAAATCTACAATTTTCCTCGGGAAACTATGGCAATTCACAAATAATAAAGAGAAAGGAAGTTGTGGAGAACCATAACAGAACTACATCACATGAGAATCTTAAACAACAGTAACAACTAAGATGGATATTACATGTAACTAGAAGACAAAATAATGGCAGAATCAAAATGTTGACATAATATATATATATATATATATATATATATATATATATATATATATATATATATATATATATATATATATATATATATATATATATCTGTGTGTGTGTGTGTGTGTGTGTCCACAAACAAAAAAGTACACACCCGGTGTTTTTATGAACTCACGCAATATTATAATGAGTTCCATGTTATGAGGCGGTGGGTAGCTAAATCGCAGTCAGGCAGTTCGGTGCCAGGTTCGAGCCTGACTTGTCGAACTCTCTGCCTTCGGACAGAGAGGAAACCAAACGAGAGCGGAGTCAAGTCTCTGGAGGTAGACAAATCCGACCACCGGTATGGTGTGTGTGTGAAAGGGGGGGTTCTAATGGGAATTTTTGCCCAAGCCTACGGGCTCGGAATCGCTTCACATAAAACCGGCCTTGTAACACATGTGCATGTGCTTTGTGGGGAGGTTTGGGTAAATAACAGCAAAATTGCAGTCTCGGGGTTCTGTCATCGAATAGAGATTCGGCTGAGAAAAACAGACAAGTACTCGATCCGAGCCAGCTTTTACGGGGGCTGGGTAAATTTTGACCAGAGGCACGGGTGAAAACGCTCGAGTTCCCCACATAAAACTTAACTTTGTCTCACAACTATCCACAGTGGGGCGACCAGTAAATACCGGTTAAATCGCAGTCAGTCCCAGGCTCGCGACAAGATAAGACCTCCGTCTTCGGGGCAAGGTTGACTTAGTCGGAGCTCTGTCTTCAGCTACGACCCCACCGCATCACCCAAGAGCGAACGGACAAGCTGAAAGCTTTCTGGGAACGTTCAAAAGAGCGTTGAAAAAAGCAAGTTTGGAAAAATTGAATAAGAAGGCATTTCAAAATGTTTTGAGAGTGTACCGGTTAACACCTAACACTAACACACCATCAGGCATAGAGCCGGCGGAATTAATGTTTACCAGAAGTGTAAAATGGATGTTTCGCAAGTTATTGTCAAGTCGAAAATCACGAACCGTGAAGAAAACGAATACTTTCAAGGTCAGCGATAAAGTATTCTTTAAAGTATACAAGGATGGAAAAGAAACATGTAAAGATGGCATAATAGCAGCTAGAATCGGAAATTTTTTCTACATGGTGAAAGAAAAAAAATAAAAGGCTCCAAAATCAACTCAAGACAAGATTAAGTGATGAAAGAACTGGAGAACTGATTAAAATGCTGTACGATATTTTATGATGTCCTTGTATCAAAAGCAACAAAGGAGATAAGTTCAATGAAAAGAAAATGTACTGTAGAACTAGAAGTGAATCCAAATTGGTAAAGGAAAGTTGATTCTATATGTCGCACCAGAAAGTTTTTCTCACGTGAGTCCATCCTTCAAATCTATAAATCAATCATTCGTCCTTGCATGGAATACTGCTGTCATATTTGGTCTGCAGCCCTCGCTTTTCATCTCAAGGTCCTCGTCAAAATCCAGAGGCGGATATGCAATGTGACTGGTTTTGATCTGACATTCGTCTACAGTCACTTTCTCACAGTCGTACCGTGGCCTCCCTCTGTCTTTTCTACAAATACTTTCACGGTAACTGCTCCGACGAGTTACTTTCGATGGTTCCTAAACTGCATGAATTTAAACGTTCTACCAGGTTGGCATCTTAGTCCCACCCTTTCACTGTCGAAACGATTAAATATGGCCGTCTCTTCTACTCTAATAGCTTCATGTCTTGTCTAGCATTTCCTGTCTGTGGAACTCCCTTCCTCTTACTTGCTTCCCCGTTAACTATAATCTTCAATTATTCAAATGCAATGTCAATCGACATCTTCAGATGCCTTGAACTAATTCATCGTCCTTCTCTTGATCCTTTCTTCTATCACGCCTACTTTACTCTTGCTCTCACTCTATGTAAAACCCTTGCATGATAGTTGCATTCCCGCCTTGCTTCGGGAAGTGATGTTAATGAACTATTCAGAAAGCGGAGCAGAAGATCAATTATGATACACACTTAGGCGATCATATATCTTTCGATACATGACTGACGAGGCAGATTTTCCCGCAGTAGGTTTACATTTCTTTCTGCGGTAGACCAGTTGCCATATAAAGATATAGATCCCGGTCTGTCCTGCTATTTACCCATAGCTGGGGGAATAAGAGGATTCATACCTTTTCCAAGGGTATTAGCACCTAAGTGAATGTAATGGATTTGACTGGAATTCGAACTCGGTTATCCAATTACCGCAATCCGAGCCGCTAACCATTTCCCCACCTTCTAATCCGAAATAGAAATAAAAAAAAATATATATATATATATTTATTTCATAAAGAAGTAATCTCAAAAGGAGAGATGTTGTAGAGTAAAGAGCACCCCCCGGTGACTCTATGAAATCGCCCAATACTATAAAGTGTTACGTGGTATGAGGTCGTGGATAGTCGCATCGGATTAGTCGTATCGGAAAAAAAATATGCATTTTTTACATCACCAACATTGGAGTTTCATATTGTTTAGATTTCATGATCCCAGCCCTCAAAAAACATTGTACTTATGGGATTAGATTAGGATCTCATAAAGTAAACATGGTATTTTGGTGTCTGTGTATGGTAGTGGTGTGTGGATGAGATATTTTGGTGAAAGGAACAATGTATAATCAATTCGGTCAGTAATTGAGGCTAGCTAAGTTAACGATAAGACAAGTGAAGACCAGACCATCCACATCCTAATTTTGCCCACGTGGCACATTTGACTTTCGTATAATAAATCATAATCGCATCGAAGTCGGTCCCACGATCTCAAGAAGTCAAGACCCCTGTCTTTGGGCAGAGAGTGACAAGACTTGGGACTTCGGGTGGAGAGTGACCCAGTCGGGCTTCTGTTTTAGAATAGAGACACAGCTGGGAAAAATAGACAATTTGGAGTCAGGCAGTACGCTGTCTGGCTTGCAACTGACAAGACATCTGTCTTCAGGTAGATGGTGACTCAGTCCGGGCTCTGTCTTCGGATAAAGACTCAGCTGAGAAAAGCAGACTGTGTCCGAGCACTCTTTTACGGGGGCTGAGTAAATTTTGACTCGTGGCTCGGGTGGAAACGCTCGAGTTCTCCACATAAAACTTGACCTTGTGTCGCATCTGGTCCGCAGTAGGGCGACCGGTAAATACCAGTTGTATTGGAGTCGGTCCCAGGCTTGTGATAAGACAAGATCTCTGTATTCAAGCACAGTGACAATACCTCTGTCTTTGGGTATACAGTGACTCAGTCGGGGCTCTGTCTTCGGATAGAAATATGGATGACAAAAATAAACAAGTTACATACCTACGCCCGTTTTTACGAGGGCTGGGTAAATTTTGACAAATGACCAGGTGAAACGCTCGTAAACTTGACTTTGTATCACATCTCGTCTCAGTGAGGAGACTAGTAAATACTAATCGTATTGAGTCAGTTTTTATACTGACTATACAGTCATTACAGAAATAGTTTAAGTTCTGGTTTGGTTTGTTTTGTTTTACGGCATACCATTACCTCAATGCCGACAACTTTTTTTTCCTAGTAATATTTTTGTTTTGTCAAAAATCCATTTCTGTTAATATTTTTTTCTCAAAAATGTATAGCTGGTAATACTATTATTTCAAAAACGTATAGCTGGTAATGATTTTTTCAAGAACGTTTAACTGGTAATATTTTTCCAAAAACGTATAGCTGGTAATATTATTTTTTTCAAAAACGTATAGCTGGTAATATTATTTTTTTCAAAAACATATAGCTAGTAATATTTTTTTTTCAAAAACGTATAGCTGGTAATATTATTTTTTTCAAAAACATATAGCTAGTAATATTTTTTTTTCAAAAACGTATAGCTGGTAATATTATTTTTTTCAAAAACATATAGCTAGTAATATTTTTTTTTCAAAAACGTATAGCTGGTAATATTATTTTTTTCAAAAACATATAGCTAGTAATATTTTTTTTTTCAAAAACGTATAGCTGGTAATATTATTTTTTTCAAAAACATATAGCTAGTAATATTTTTTTTTTCAAAAACGTATAGCTGGTAATATTATTTTTTTCCAAAAACGTACAGTTGGCAACATTATTTTTTCAAAAACGTATTATCAGGGGCCTTGCTGTTGGTCGTAGTTTATCGTCTTACCCGGGACGCGGATGTAGTTTATCGTAATACTCAGGACGCGGATATAGTCTGGGTGTTAACTATTTACCCATAGCTGGGACCCTAACAGGTGCTGCCACCCCGGGTCAGGGTGGACCTGTGAACATCAGCAATTAAGAGGTGGTTCCACGCTCCTCAAAACATCCTGATCAGAGGCCTTGCTAATGGACGTAGTCTATCGTCTTATCCAGGACGCGGATGCAGTTTATCGTCATACCCAGGACGAGAAATAGTTTAAGTATTATGTTACAGCAATAGCCTAAGCATTACGAATGATGTTATACCAAGTACGAGTGTATATTATAATAATAACCTTACAATAGGAAGTCATAATAAAAATGCACCACCTTTTAATCTTATAAACTTTTATTCTGATTAATACAAGATAATTTATACGACAGGAACGAATAAAATGCTTTAAAAGCCCACTCTTTTCTGCTTTTAAAGATTTTACTTCCGGGTTTCCATTTTGCATTTGGGGAGATTTGCGTTGATATTTCGACTTTTTTCGCTCCATCATCATCAGCTATTCTCTGTATTGTACTTGCTTCCTTATTTTATTTTTCTTCTATCTCCAGAGAATTTTCATTCCGCTGTAGATTCCGGTAATAGAACAGCTACGGACGCCATCTTTTGTTCAAGGTCAAGCGGCTTACATACGCAATGACGATCGATAGACAATAACCCCGATTTTGTCTCACAAGTAGGACTACAGGAATTTCTAATTACATACACTGGCTTCGTGGAGACAATTACTTTCGGTTTTGTCGAATTTATAGGCCCCGGTGTCCGATTTTCCAAAGGTACTCCTCCGATTTGACGCCGACCGTAAAACCAGGCCAGAAATAAATCTATGGTTAGCGCAAGATATGTTAAAGCAGATAAGATAGTAAAAATATTAAAAAGCTTTACATTGCTATGCACAAAAGCCAGGATAAGGCCGATAAACATGAAAAAGCTAAGCATAACTAACGCGACGAAAGACAAAAATATGTCTGCAAATTGATTCCTTACAACGATGTAATGTTTGTCTTCTCCTGCGGTTATCCGAACCCTGCAGCAGATGGGAATAACGGTTGGCATGGTTCTTTTATATATATATATATATATATATATATATATATATATATATATATATATATAAACAGAGTAAGAATTCCTCAAATAACTTCCACAGAAGCTACGAAAAGTAATGTTTCCGTCAAAAAATTCAATGCAGTCTTCGAGTCTTGCATTCAAAAACAGGAATCCCTAGCATTTGAAAGATCCAAGTTTCAGAACAAAGCTTCCACAATAAATGACATTTTTCAGCCGAAATTTCAACATTTGTTGCTTACTTTTCGATATTTCTTATTCAGATAGTTCATTTCGCAAAAGAAAGTCAGATTGAATACAATCCGATGAAATACGGATCACTAAATTAACATCTCTATTTTTGAGGCATTATGACGTCAGATATATCGAATATTTGTCAGTAAACGCCACCATCCATCCAATAAAGGCCTTCGAGCCGGAATAAATGCGTCATATCTGTTCGCCTCGTTTTAGATGGAAAAATGTGACTCGTCCTGGGGATTCAAACCCTGCGGTAGTACCTTCCTGATTGCAATAAGAGAAATAGGATCGGTGTAATATCGACTCTAGCGTTACAGTGGTTTTGGGGACTAAGCAATCTGTCTTTGGCCCATACATACGGGTATGGCATCCCCATACAAGAAAAAAAAACCGCCGTTCGCCGTACTTCCTTGTGTTTAGCGTGTTTTGTGTATTGTGTTATTGTGAATGTTTGGATGCGTTTGCAGGTGTTGATTGAATTTATTCACAGAATTAAACTGTTTGTTTGATCACGTACAAAAATGTTCGGTTTTGAGCTTGAGTCATTAGTGTGTGTACGTAAATGTGTTTATACAAATATTCAAAGTTGCTCAAAGTTGCGTACCTTTAACTGATTGAGAAAAATAGATTGTTAGTTACTGATACTTGTTATGTAGTGAGGAATATCACTTTGAAAGTATAGTAAGTGAAGTTTGGGAAATGTTCTAGAGAGAGATAGAGTGTGCCCAAAGGTTGCTGAGTCAGAGAATATTTTGCGCGGCAAAGTCAGAGTTTTGACTGGCGTGGAATTGATGGGCATCTCTCTAGGTGTGGAGGTCTGACTGATTGAAATGGTTAGAAATTCTTTAACGTCTGACCGCAAAGGTTAAGACGGGAGTTCTTGAAGATTACATCTTGGCAGCAAGGAATGAGACGCGCGTGCGAGAGAGAGAGAGAGGGGGTTTACACGTGTTTTGTTTTTATAATTATGTTGTACCATGTGGGAGGCTCAGAACGAAAACACGGGAAATTTCATTCCTCGCGTGCAGGATATCTGATTAGTCGGAACTGACCAGTCAGCAAGCTAATTTTGAGTAGATTAACCATTGAACTGTTATGTATTTTGTAAGATGGTGATAGTGAAAATCACAACAGGAATAGTGCATTTCCTAGCAGTGGTCAATTGGCTGTTGTGGAAGATTCCACGATACTCCCCCCCTCCCCCGAGTAAAAGTTGCAGGAATGAAAAAACTTTTAATCTGAAAAAATATAGTGTTCTTGTGGGCATGAAAAGAACATGTGTCTAAGTGTGGTTGAGTTGTGATTCGACGAAATGTATTGTTGTCTTCAGGGTGTCGCATATTTCTTTTGTGGGTCAGAGTCGAGCTTGTCTTGGAAAAAACGTCGGTAGTGATCTGCATTGCTATTAAAATTTGTCTTTTTTTCCAATATTCCACGTTGAGTTGCCTTTGTCGAACCGTCCACCTGTTTGCTGGCCTGGTCGTAGTTTTGCTTGAAAAACGAGGTGGTTGGTGTGGTATGCGTGGATAAATTCGGCGCACAAAAGTTAATAGAAGCAGCGTAGTCGTGAAGTTAAGCAGAATTTCTACCGAGTGTCGAATGTATGTTTGAGAGAATTCGCTATTACTGACGATAGAATATCGTTCTCGCAAATTCTTCGTTCATTCGAGTTGCATCATTTCAGGATGAGATAAAGGACGGTGAGTCGCATTTTAATATTCCACCGGACTTCTAAAATATGTGCGGTGTGTAGCACAATATGTGTGGATGTGTTGTCGCCGTAATATACGCGTAAATGTGTTATCAACTGACGTTGTGTTGAATTAAACCATCAAATGTGTTGAAAAGAATGAGAAGATTGAGAACCTAGCTTAATTTCCAAAGAACTGCGTAATTCATTGAGTCGAATTCGTATTTGAGTTGCAACGTCATGACGAGGTTGAAAAAAATAAAATTTGGTTATTATTAGTTATTAAGTAAATCTTTACAGCAAATTTTATGTGAAAGATGCGTTGAAAATGCTGTTCGAAGATTGTGTTCGAGACATGGTAAGCAATGTAGCAAGCAATGGCGGATTTTGTCGCCACGTGGTGTAGAATAAATGTATGCGCGCGCTTTTTGAGTTTCAGGATTGAACAAGATACGAATGCTATGACCAGTAGCATGTAGTGTAAGAATGCGGAATTTGCAATATTAGTAGCGACGAATAACGTGCATGGAAATCCTTAGTGATGCCGCATCGTATATAATGGAGCAGTGAGTCGTCCAGAGAAAAGTGTACGTTCATTCCAATGAAACTTGAGTGTTGCTTCCATGTCCGAATAATGCAGTGCAGTAGAAAATGCCATAGAAGGTTGTTTGAAAATTCAGTATTGTTGTCACTTGTCACCGATATTTTGAAATAATTAATTTTCGTCACATTTAGTGGTTATATTATTGCTCTGAAAGAAAAAGGTGTACAGCGTGCGTATTAGGATATGTTGAAGAGGTTCCTTAGCGTCTCTGTGAATTATACGTGTCGGACAATTGAATTGTGCGACTTCTTTTAGACTTGTTTTAAAGTTTCAGAGTGAGGTCGTCTGACGTGCTTGTAGAGGATATTTGCCGCGATGCAATATGGCCTGTTTTAATACCTCGTAAGGCTTGTCGGTTGGAAGGTTTGTGAGTATGTCTGCTACTTCTGCGGCACTTCCGCAGGTAGCTTCTCAACGACTGAGGCAAACTGTTGCGATGTGACGTGTCGTGCCTGAAATATTGCGTCGAGTTGCAGAAACCATGTCTGGGTACTGGAATTAAATGTGGGCATTTCCAGCCTTATTGCCGCTTCAGTTGTGGGAATAGGTTCAGCCATGCTGAGAAGATAACAATTTCGGAGGGAAAACTAAACTTTTTTACGCCTTTTCGTGTTATGCAAAGGTCTGGTTCCGATACGTGAAGGAAATATTTTCTGAAGTGCTGTGTATGTTGAAAATCACTATTTTTGTTTTTGTTTTTTTTTTTTTTAATTTTCAGCCGATGTTGGTAACGTTACAGAGTTGATACAGAGGCTCTCGAGAATCTTAAGCTTTTGTTTATTATTTTCACCGTGCAGGATATTGATAGTGTCAACAAGTATTTTCCTTTATTGTGTAACTAGACTGGAATGTGTCTTTAAATGCTGTGCGATAGAACTTGTGTCCGACAAATGGAATATAAGACCGTCTTCATAATGTTGTGGTCGTCAAACCAATGTATGTACTTACCTTTTTGTCAGCGATACAATCTCTCAAAGGACGTTTTAACTGATATACAATGTTGGTCTTTTCCAATATTAATAAAAAAGAACATAATACTTCCTCAAATAACGCTAAACATATTAATCTATTATACGGTAATCAATTGCATTCTAACTATTAACAAGATGAAAAAATCCCGTAAGTACTAATATATTCCCCAACTGATCCCAATAATAAATAAAACTAATTATATATTATACTACATTTAATACCACCAACTTAATCATATGCAATAACTCTTCTCCGTCAACTACACACACACACACACACACACACACACACACACACACACACACCAGGTTTCGGATCTCATCATGGTCAATTTGTCACTTCTTGATGTTTTCGATCTGTGGAGACAATCACTTTAGAAAGTGTTTGAAAACCATACCATAGATTGGCCCAAGCCTTGTGGATGAAATTAGATTAAATTGTGTTTATGGTTGGGGTAGCACGAAGTCACAAGACTTCGTGACCGAGATGCTGAGCGTACTGGCTTTATTCAAACTGCTGATCCCGTCAGATTATGCGGTCTTTCCCAGAAACTGTAACTATGGTCAGTTCGGCATACTTGCAGTATAAACCACAGGTGGGCATTGGGAGTGTTAAATAGACATAAAGGTGCCTAAAGAAGATGTCTGCGACAGAGATCGGCTAGCCGCCCTATACCAGAACTGTGTGCTCGGTATATGAGAATCGCCAGCCATTTTGTATGTATGTATAAACTCATATACTTACTAAAACATTTAAAATTCGTTCACATTTATAAACACTGAATATTTTTTTATTTGTATATTTTTCTCTGTGTTCTGCCATAAATGCTTGTCATTTTTTTTTCTCTCTTTTTGTCGTCTCGTGTGAACTATGGCCGCCATTGTGGTTCCAATTTCAAGAAGCCGCCCATCTCCGGGGAAATTCAATAAAACTTCTTCTCGCCCATCGAGATGCTTAACGAATTTTGTCCGCTTGAATTCTCTTCCCAATACAGTGTACATACCGTCTTGGCTTGCCACTCAGTTCCCATGCTTTTTGCTGTTCACTTAGCTTATTTATTTCGACTATTCCGGGCTTTTTTTTCCTGTTGTCCATTATTCGTCGTCCCCACATCTATCCGTTTTATCCGGTTTAAGGACATCGTCATTTTTTTATTTATTTTTTTATTTTGTTTTGTCTATTTTTTCCGCATTTTTATATTTCTTTACTGTCTCTTTTTAAAACAGTTATTTATCTATTAATATTCTCTCTTGCCTTTTTTTTCCCCCTTTGCAATCTGTTCGACATTCATTTTTTAGCGTCTTCAGTTTAACGTTTGCATTTCCTTTTTTTATGTTTCTTCCTCTTTTAAATCTCCTGCTGTTTCTTCGTGCTGTTATTAGAATTATTCATTTTATCTGCGTTTTTTTTACCTCCATCTTTTTTTCTTACGCTTAACACTTCCTTTTTCTCATCTGCTTTCTTCATCTTGTTTTTTCTTCTTCTCTTTTGTCTTCTCCGCAATACTTACTTATTCCTGTTGTACCCATTTTGGCCTCTTCTTTTTCTATTACTCTTTTTTCTCTCTCTCTTTATTTTACTTCCTCTTCTGATTCTTCTCTTAACATAGTTCCTTCTTTTTGCATTGCTTCTATTTATATTATTTTTCTCTTTCTTTCATTCTTTGCTTCTTCTTTTTTCTTTCTCTCTTTCGCTCTCTCTCACTCTTTCATTGTTCGTCTTCTTCTTCCTATTCGTCTTCGATTTCTTCCTTTTTTTTCTCCCTCTTCTGCTCTTTCTCCCATTCTTCTTCATCATCATCTGTTATTCTTCATCTTTTCTTTCTTCCTTCTCCTATGGTTTTATTCTCCTCTAATCCCATTCTTCTTCTTCTTCTTCTTCTTCTTCTTCTTCCTTTTCTTCTGTTTACTCTTCATCTTCTTCTTTTCTTTTTTCCTTCTCCTATGGTTTTATTCTTCTCTAATCCCATTCTTCTTCTTCTTCTGTTTACTCTTCATCTTCTTCTTTTCTTTTTTCCTTCTCCTATGGTTTTAGTCTCCTCTAATCCTCTTCTTCTTCTTCTTCTTCTTTTACCCTGCTGTTCTATCTTCTTCTTCTCTTTCCTCTTTCTCCTTTGATTTTATTCTCCTCTAATCCCGTTCTTCCTCAAACCCATTCACACGTATTCGTTCACATCTATCTCTCCCTATCTCTCCGTATTGCATCTTTTTCTTTCTTTCTTTTTTTAGACTAGTGGGTGACCTTAACTCTTTCTTTCTTTCTTTCTTTCTTTCTTTTATCTTCCCTTCTTTCTTTCTTTTTCTTTTCTTTTCATCCTTGGTTTCGATATTTGATACTCATTCCGTTCTTCTCACTTTCAAACAACCCTCAATTTCCCATTTCCCTTCTCTTAAGTCGCTTTGACATTTTATTTGTTTCGTTCGTCAGGTCCATTTATTTAAAACCATTTATCTCCCTTGTTTTACTTATCATTCGCGATAAAGCTGATCTTAGACAGAACTTCTCTCTTTCTCCCTCTCTTTCTCCTCCCTCACTCTCGATGTATGTACGTGTTTTATTCTCTCTCTCTCTCTCTCTCCCTCTCTTTGTTTGCATATATTTACTCCCTATTAGTTTACATTCGTTCTTTTGTTTTTCTCTTTCCCTTTTATAATTCAGCTTTTGCTATAAATGTTCATCATTCTGTTCCTTTCTTTTATTCGCTCTCCTTCAATCTTTATCTTTAGCTGTTCTCTATTCATCTCTTTCTTTCTTCTCCTTCTCCCTTCTCTCTTTCTTCTTTTCTTTCTCTTATTTTTATCCTTATTTCCATCTTCTCAGTATTTTTCGTCTTTTTTATTTTAGCTTTTTTTCTACTCATTTTTATTGTCGTCTGTTCTCTCTCTTTCTCTCTCTTCCCCCTTTTTTCCCCTTCACATCCTTAACTCTTCCGCACTCTGTGAGTTCCTGTCTGCATCATTTTCTTTTTCCATCTGTCTTTTCTTGTTACTCTCTTTCTCACAAATTCTCTCTCTCTCTCTCTCTCTCTCTCTTAATAACTTACTCTTTCTATTTCTTCTACTGTGTCCCCATTTTAATGTCTGCTTGTTTTCTGTCGTATGTAGAATTTCTAAGTTACATTCATCTTTATTTTTTCCTCTTTCGTTTTTCATCGCTTTTCGTTTTTTTTCTTTCCCTGCCATTTTAAACATGTCTTCCGGTTTTGTGTGCGCATGTGCGCGCATGCGTATATGTCATTCATCGTAAATGATTGGTACATTTTTATTTCAATTTTTTCTTCTTGACTTTCCTTTTAATTTTCTCCAGTTTTGCAATTTACTTTCCTTTTTTTTCTTTCTTTGGAGTTGAAATTTATTTTTATTTATTCTTTCTTTTTTTTTTGCTATTTTTGCTCTTCACAATTTCATCATCTTTTTTATCAACGAATTCTTTATTCGATGGCTCTTTGTCAGACACGCTCCGCTTCTCTCTCGATCAATATTTTCTCTTTTTTTCTTTCTCTCTCTTTCTCACTTTAACTCTCTCTCTCTTCTCTCTCTTTCTCTCTCTCTCTCTCTCTCTCTCTCTCTCTCTCTCCACTTTTTGTTCATCTGTTTCCTCCATCGCCAAATTATTTTTTTGTCTTTTTTCTCACCTCCTTTTCATTTTACACATTCAGCCCTTCGTCACTCTCTTATTCTCTGTATTCTCTCTCTCCCTCTACCCCCCCTCTCTCTCTCTCTCTCTCTCTCTCTATGCATATGTGTTCGTATTTTTTTCATTCTGTTGCCTTCTCTCACTCCTTTTGTTTTTTTTTTAGTCTTCTTCCTTTCACTTTTTATACTGGTCTTTAAAATCCAAAAATGGTGAACGAATTCATCGGAGAACTCTTCTACAACGAAAGTGTTCCCACCCACAATACACCGAATAATTGAAGAACCAGAAATATTAAAATCTGAAGTGAAATCAGCATTTGCCAAATTGAAGAGAAACAAAGTACCAGGATCAGACGGAATCGTAATAGAAATACTGGCAGCCTAAGAGGATTTCAGAATTGACAAGATTATAGATATAATAAATGAAATATACAACAGTGGTGATATACCGGAATAACTATGTAGATCCTTTTTTATAGCGCTGCCTAAGAATCCAGGTGCAAACGAATGGAAACTCCATTGCATATCCGAATTCTGATGTGTGGAGCGCACCGCAGAATTAAACCGGAAATAGATCAAGAACAGCGTGGACTCGTTAAAGACATTGGAACAATGAATGCGATATGTATGCTCAGAATGATATCAAAAACAGCAATACATATGCAAAAGAATCCATACCTAAGTTTTATAGATTATACAAAAGCCTTTGGTAAAGTATGTCTCAAAGAATTTTTGGAACTGTTAGGTAACCTTAATATTTTTTGGAAGGATATCACAATAATTCAAAACCTATACTGGAAGCAAACCGCTTGCACAGGAATAGGAAATGAATTCAGTAAATATACAAAAATAGTAAGAGGCGTAAGGCAATGATGTATCTTTTCGCCAGACTTATTCAATCAAAGCAATGAGACGGTTCTACGAGAATTAGAAGTTCTACGAGGATTGATAATTGGTGGCCACAATCTTAATCACTCAGGATATGCAGGTGGCATATGTTGATAGCAGACACAGAAAGGGAACGATAAGAACCCCTACATAAGGTAGTTAAGCCAACAACAGGGGTTATGAGATTGAAGGCTTCTTAAACGCCGCCATATCCTTCGTGTTTGAAATGAGATTCCAAGCCTCTAGCAAGAATTTATGTTCAGTGATGAATAGAAAAAAATTCTCGACAGTCAGACATTATTAGGATTGTCTAGTTCGTCAAGCAAGTCTAGAGTCTCATTCGCAATCACCCGGGAAAATCAAGAAAGTCATCAATCAGACATTTTTTTGCACGAAGGCATCAGAAACAAATCATACGTTATGAAGAGGGGGCAGTTTATGTCCAATTCAGTCTGGACTAAGAACCCAGATTAATCCAACATGTTTTGTGCTTTCTTAGATGAGAACTTTGTTCAAGATCCAAAAGGTGGGGGCGAATGAATGACAGACTGCTGTGACCTAGCCCTACTAAAAAACCTGCTCTTATGCACAGAAAGTTCCCATTGTCTGTAAAGGTCTTGGCGGTTAGGAGCAATGAGGGCCATGTCGTGCTTCTTCACTTTTTTCCCAGGGTCAATGACAAAAATGATTTGCCAAACATTTTCACGATTATTTCACCTCTACTATCTTGGGGCCTGTTAAATCTGCTGATTTAACCTCTATGGTGTTATTCCCTCTTGGGGTGTCGTTGAGAAGGAGACATTTGCAAACGTACCCAAAATACGAAGAGTTCACGGAATGCTACAAGTGGGAACACAATAGCCAACATAAAAGAACACCTGATTAAAGCATATAATTGTTTTGGAAGGACAAATCAAAGCCGTAATCGAAGCTGATATGCATTGTGTATGCAAGTAAGAATATCTGTAATAAATTCTGCAAAATATATATTGCTTCCCAATGGTTGCCTATTCAGTCGCTTTCTGTTTCACAGTGGAGGCTTGTATTAGTAATAAGTCGGTCCTAAAATACGTTCGACGTACAAAACGTTAGGAACTTGATATAATAGGTAATGACGCAGCGAAATCTAGTTATGATCGCTGATACTTTAGTATTCGACTGACTGACCAACTCACTGAGCGGTATTTAGTCACCCCCCACGAGGGTATCACGTAGCACAAGGACGGTTTAACGTAGGATATCCGAGCCCATGGGCTAGGACAAAAATATACCTTTGAACCCGTATAAACGGGTTCAGGGTCGGTTTGCCTCCCCGAAAGAGACTCCGCCCTTCGGCGTAGCCTCGTTCGGGTTCTTCTCCCATCCGAAGGCAGAGAGTTCAACCGGTCAGCCGGTCGTCCGACTTCAGACTGAATTCAGACCGACCCACTGAGCGACCCACGCTACTCTTACTACTACTACTTATTATAGGTGGGAGAGTCTATTAACTATAGAATAGGTGCGTTGCACTATAACACTTTCTCACCGATGTGACTTGTATTCACACTAACATTCCTATAAATATTTTCATAACTATTCTGATGAGCTTTTTTTTTTTTTTGTAGTGCCTCGACTAAATGAATCATACTGGATTAGCAATTAGGTCTCTCCGTTTGACTGTTGAACTAGTTAGATGCACCGCTACTTCTATTCTGACAGATTCTTTTCTCGCACTTCTCACATGTGTAACAGCCTCTCAGATTTTTTTGTTTCTCTGTCACAATCACCATCCTGCTATCTTCCAGAATGCTCTTCCTTTATTGTCCTTTCCTCGCTCCTCCTCACTAAAACATTGTCTTTCACTCTCTGTAACCCCCCCCCACTGGCGTCCTACGGTCACTACCGGCTAGCTTGTAAAGCAAGAGCGTCACTGCCTGATCTCTTAATTTTTTAAAGTTAAAAGTTTTGCATGTTATGTTTTTTTTATTTTCTTTAGACAGGTATTGAGCAGTTTTTAATACAACTGTCTCCTGGTCTAATTCACCTCTGAAAAATAATTGTTTTATAATTATAACATTATAGATACATACATATATATATATATATATATATATATATATATATATATATATATATATATCTTTTTCGAATCAGACCTGTTGGCAGGGCTTATATTACACCGACTGAATCCCCAACAGAGGAGTAAGTACTCCCACCATCAAAAATGGCAGAAGGATACTTGCACATTCAGGTATTACCCTGACCAATATCAACCTTTATTCTTTGACTCTTTTCTAGTGTAAAACCTTTTATATGTCTGCCTTTCTAGCTCAAGTGTAAAGTCTACCTATCAATTCATTGCAACTATCACCCTGTAAGATTTATATTCAACATTAAGTAACCCAACACAGGTTGATATGTCGTTATATCCAAATCTTTTTTTATGATGATTTTCACCCTGCATAAGGCTTGAGGACCACTCGAGGTAGAGGGTTACAGAACAAGTTGCACAGCTTATGCGGATACGTGCAGAAAATTAACCCTCGACTTGAACTGGTTAAGATCAAGGAAGCAACCTCTTGGTAGTTGATTCCACGAGACAGTGATTCCTTGGAAGATGCTGTTTAAAATGGAACTTACATCCCACTAATGGAATACGAAGGGAATGAAAATGGTTCTTTGAAATGTACATGGCATGGCAGAGCTGAGACATGAAGGTCAGAATGGTGGAACTAAGGTATGTAGTTTATCTGATCACTGTGAATGGAAATAGCAACAGAGCAGCAAGAAGCTTGTAATGTTTCATCTGTGGGGAAAGGGATTGTAGGGTGGAAAATAATTCTTCACCCACAAGGATGCAGTGATGCTTTTGGGTTCTATTGGTAATTGAAAATGAAGATTGGGCAAGTGCTGTCCATATATGGCAGCAGTACTTTGCCTGAATGGCTCTTGTAAAGGTAGTGAATAGCAGGAGGAGTGAGATATTTGCTGGAGCAATACAGGGAATTGAACATTTTTCCAGCACCTTTCGTGATGGATTGAAATATACAAATTCCACTTGAGGTTTTTATTAAACCCTAATAAGCACTCAAGGCATGGGGTTTCCATGAAGAAACATCCACTCATCGTGATCGGTAAAAGTCCGAATACAAGGCCAGTCTATTTTTTTCTCTCATTTACTCTTTACCTTCTTGCTTTTTTTCTCAAACATTTCTCTTCCAACTCCTTTTTCTGATTATTTTTTTATAATTCATTCAGCCTTAAATTCATTTTCATTTTAAATTTCTGTTCAATTTCTTTTCATCCATTTTCTTCTGACTGTCTGTCTGTCTGTCTGTCTGTCTCTCTCTCTCTCTCTCTCTCTCTCTCTCTCTCTCTCTCTCTCTCTCTTCCTTCTATCGCTTTTATTCCATTTTTTTAGCCATTTTGAATCTTTCTTCCCTGTTTTTCATTCTTTTTTTCATTCCTACTCTACTATCAAATCTTTCCATTTTATATTAATTATTTTTCCTTCTCTTGTCTCAATAGTTATTGAATAAACATAAGTTAGCTTGGCATAAAAATGAGGCACCCATTGAAGTTGAATGCACTAGGCTTTGTTAGTAACTTAGGCAACAAGCGAGCTAACCTTCAGACTATAGCAGTTGCCATTCGTCTCAAATCAATAGCAAGAAGTTTGATGATGACTGATTCAGAATGATCTGATTAGTTGCAAAGAATCATTTTCAGAGAAGCAGCCAGTCTGGAAAGAAGGCAGAAATGAATTCAAATATTAAATATTTGACTTCATTTCTACTTCTTGCCAGAAAAGAAAGCAATATAATTTTAAAAAAGAAAATAACAATGAATTGCTTCAAGGATTTACAGAAGAAATGAAATACCTTAAAATTAACAAGCCCTTTCTTAATAGAGTGATGTTGATGCTTAATAGTTGCCCTTCTATGGAAGTTCGATGACTTACAAAGATAAACAAATTAAGCATCTAAATGGATTAAGAGATCAACTGTAGAAAAATAAGCACCCGGCAAGTATAGAAAAGCATTCCTGATTAGTGAGTTTATTTTTCAATAGCAGTCTACTAAACTGCTTGATATAAGACAACATGAAAAGATAGTGTTCTAGATGAGAACAATTTTATTAATATGGGCTTACATGAGAGAATATTCATTAATAGTGTCCTAGACAAGATCAATTTTACTAATAGCGGCTTAACTAAGTCTAAGTTTAATAACAGTGACCTAGAATAGACAATATTTATTGACAGTGGCTTCAATGAGCCAACGTTTATTGATAGTGACCTAGATCAAACAGAATTTATTAATAGTAGCTGAGATTAGCTAATATTTAATAATAGTGGCCTAGATGAGACAATATTTATTAATAGGGGCTGAGATGAGTCAAAGCTTAATAATATTGACCTCAGTGAGACTATATTTATTAACAGTATCTTCAATGAGTCAAAGTTTAAAAATAGTGGCCTAGATGATCAATATTTGTTGATAGTGGCTTATATAAGTCAAAGTTTGATAATAGTGGGCTAGACAAGAAATTATTAGTCAATAGTGTTTGTTTAATAAGAATGGTCTAGATGAGACAATATTTATTAACAGTGGCCAAGATGAATCAAAGTGTAATAATAGTGGCTTAAATGACACAATATCTATTAATAGTGGCTTAGATGATACAAAGTTTAATAATAGTGTCCTAGATGAGACAATATTTATTAATAGTGGCTTAGATGATACAAAGTTTAATAATAGTGTCCTAGATGAGACAATATTTATTAATAGTGGCTTAGATGATACAAAGTTTAATAATAGTGTCCTAGATGAGACAATATTTATTAATAGTGGCTTAGATGATACAAAGTTTAATACTAGTGTCCTAGATGAGACAATATTTATTAATAGTGGCTTAGATGATACAAAGTTTAATAATAGTGTCCTAGATGAGACAATATTTATTAATAGTGGCTTAGATGATACAAAGTTTAATAATAGATTAGACAATATTTCATAATAGTGGCTTAGATGAGTCACATTTTAAAAATATTACACTGGAAAAGATAATATTTATTGATAGTGGATTAGATGAGTTAAAGTTTAATAATAGTGGCCTAGATGAGACAATATTTATTAATAGTGGCATTACATGGATCAAAGTTGAAAAATATTGGGTTACATGAGACAATATTTATTGATAGTGGCTGAGATGGGTCAAAGTGTAATAATAGTGGGCTAGATATGTGAATAATTATTAATAGTGGCTGAAATGCATCAAGGTTTAATAAGAGTGGACGAGATGATACAATATTTCTTACTAGTGGCTTAGATGAGTCAAATTTTAATAATACTGGGTTAGACAAAACAATATTTATTACTAGACACAAAGATGATTCAAAGATTAAAAATAGTGGCCTAGATGAGGCAATATTTATAATGGCTGAGATGGGTCAAAAATTAATAATAGTATCTGAGATGAGACCATTAATAGTGGCTTAGATGTATCAAAGTTAATAATACTGGCCTAAATGAGCCAATATTTATAAATAGTGGCTGAGATGAATTAAAGTGGCTTAGACGGAAGAATGTTTATTAATAATGTCTGAGTTGAGTCACAGTTTAATAATTGTGGGCTAGATGAGACAATATTTATTAATAGTGTTTAAGATCAGTCTTAGTTTAATAATGTTTTGATAGATGAGAAAATATTCATTAAAAGTGGCTGACATGAGTGTAATAATAGTGTCCTAGATGAGACAATATATTTTAATAGAGGCTTAGAGGAATAAAAGTTTGATAATGGTGTCCTAGATTAGAAAATATTTAATAATAGCGGCTTAGATGAGGCAATATTTATAAATAATTGGATTTGATATGTCAAACTTGAAAAATATTGGGCTAGATGACATAATATTTAATGACAGCAAGTCAAAGTGTAATACTTGTGGACTAGATACAAGAATAATTATTAATATTCACAAAGATAAGTCAAAGTTTAGTAATAGTAGGCAAGAAGAAACAATATTTATTAATTGTGCTTGAGATGAGTCATTATTCACTAGTAGTGGACTAGATGAGACAATGTTTATTAATAATGGCTTAGATTAGTCAAAGTTTCATAATACTGACCTAGATGAGATAATATATATTAATAGTAGCTGTGTTGAGTCAAAGTTTAATAATGGTGGCCTAGATGAGACAATATTTTTAACAATGGCTGAGATGAGTCAAGGCTTACTAATAGTAGGATAAATGAGAAAAAATATTATTAATAGTAGCTGAGATGCCTCAAAGTTTAATAGTAGTGTCCTTGATGTGAAAATATTTTTAATCATAGCTGAGATTAGTGAAAGTTTAATAATAGAGAGCTAGATGAGAAAATATTTATTAATAGTGTCTGAGATGTGAAAGACTTTAATAATATTGGCTTAGATGAGATAATATTTATTAATAGTGCCTGAGAACATTCAAAGTTTCATAATAGCGGCCTAGATTAAACAATATTTCTTCAGATGTGTCAAAGTTTGAAAGTAGTGGACTAGATGAGACAATATTTATTAATAGTGGTTGAGCTGAGTCAAAGAAATCATTATGGCTGAGATGTGACAATATTTATTAATAGTAACAAAGATGAGTCAATGTTTAATAATAGTGTGCTAAATGAGACAAGATTTATTAATTGAAGCTGAGATACATCAAAGTTTAGTAATAGCAGGCTAGATGAGATAATATTTATTAATAGTGGCAGAGATGAGTCAATGTTTAATAGTATTGTGTTAGGTGAGACAATATTTATTAATAATAGCTGAGATTAGTCAAATACTAGTGGCTGAGACCAGACAATGTTCATGTATACTGGTTGAGAGATTGCATAAAGTTTAATAATAATGGTTCAGCTGAGACTATATTTATTAATAGTGGTGGAGATGAATTAAAATTTAATTACAGTAGCCTACATTAGACAATATTTATTAATAGTGGCTTAGATGACTCTAAGTAGTAGGAAGCCATTAGGATACAAGGGGTTACAGAAGATTTGGAGCAAAATCAGATAGGAGTGATAGAGGAAAGGATGAGGAGAAGGATAGTGGATAGATCAAGACAACTGGAGATATTGATTGACATTACATTTGAATAGTTGGAGATTATAGCTCTTAGGGAAACTGGAATATGGAAGGGTGTTCCACAGGCGAGAGGTGTGAGACATGAAGTTATTGGAGTAGAAGAGACGGCTATATTTAGAAGTTTTGACAGTGAAAGGGTGAGAGCAGGATGCCAGCCTCGTAGGGCGCTTGAATTCATGAAGTCTGGGAACCAGCAAATGCAGCTCCTCAGAGCAATTGCCATGAAAGTATTTGTATAAAAGACAGAGAGAGGTGATGGTGCGTCTGTGAGAGAGTGACTGTAGACAAGATGCCAGAACAGGGCCAATTATATTGCATATCCACCTCTGGAGCTTATCAAGAACCCCGAGGCAAAGTGAAGGGGCACCAGACCATATATGGCAGCAATACTCCATGCAAGGGTGAATTGTTGATGTGTAGATCTGGAGAATTGATTCCAGGGAGAAAAATTTCCTGGCGTGGCACAGGGAGCCAACTTTCCTTGAGATGGACGAAGCAATTGATTCAATAGTTGCCTAGATGAGACAATATACATTAATAGTGGGTGAGTTGAGTCAATTTTTATTAATAATGGCCTAGATTAGTCAATATTTATTAATAATGTCCGCGATGAATCAAAGTTTAATTATAGTGGGCTAGATGGGACAATTAATAATGGTTGAGATGAGTCAAAGTTTAATAATTGTGGCGATATTATACAATTTTTAATTATAAAGGCTCAGCTGAATGAAAGTTATATAATATTGACCGAGACAAGACAATATTTATTAATAGCAGCCCAGCTCTTTTAAAGTTTTATAATAACACATCGAGGCGATTTTCAGGTCTGACACAAGGCTACAATTACAGAGATACAGGGCAATGTTCAAAAAATCAAATACGCCAGAACATTAATCTCCCGTGTATAACGTTTGCTTCAGTGAAATGGAAAAAACTTATCAATTTCAAATATATTCATTTCTACACTCTTATTTCTTTGAATAATGACTTGCATTCATACATATGATTTTTCTTACAATATTGGGAAGCTCAAATATTTATCTATGTAACAGGGGTATTTTAATGTCTTTGTTCAAAATAACTGAGATTCGGGACGGCCGTTGTTAGAAAGAGTATCAAAGGAACAAAAGTCTGCATAGGGAAAACAAAGAAATTTTGAAAAACTCATACATAGAACAGAAAATATTGAGTAAATCAAATCCTACTCAAATCCTACTTTAATGTGGCTACTTGCCATATTTATAAGTAGGACAGCCCATTGTCACAGAAATAGGAAAGAGTAAGAAGTATCCTGATTTCTACTCTACAACTCATGCAAAAAGAGTTAAATTCATTCCTGTATCAATAAACTTGGACCCAATCTTATTACCCTCAACTTGGCAATAAGATATTCATAGTAAAATACAATGCTACACGATTTAACTCTCTACTGAAGTAAAACATTGAATGACTCATTTCAAAACTATTGATTTGCCGTGATGCAAATATTTTTAAATAAATTTCACCCAATACAAGTTTCTCAAGCCACAGAAGGTAGAGCGTTACAGTCAAAAGGATAAATGAGGTGTGGGGTAGGAATGGAAAGGAATATTATAAGAATAAGAAGGATAGATAATGACAGACACTAGACGTGAAAAAGTCAATATTGAACTGATAAGGGAAGCACACGCGCGAGTTTCTTCCACAAATTGCCAGTTCGTGGAGAAAAAGCTGTAGAAATAGAACTCCCTTTTTAGATTTGAAACATGGAGGTTCCATTTAATAGGATTTCTTCGCTTGTACAAGGCAATATGTTTAGGTCTCTAGAAAAAAAAATCATTAATTACATTATGTTTTTGGGTTCAGCTCTCATAATATTGATACGTGGCAAGATGATTTTGACAGAACGTTATAAATATCTTGCAGATAGTAAATATCGAAAATAGTGGAAATAAAGGGTTGTCATTGTTTTCATTATAAGGAAACATTCGGCATTCCTTGACCAAACAGCAAGTGCTCTTGTCGGTTGAAATACATAAAATATTTCTATTAAAATTTTTTTCAAAACAAGGGGTTTTCAAGCACACTATTTAGAAAAATGTCACAAGTAACATTCAAGTTGGGAGAATGACAATTAGTTAAGTGCCATACGTTCAAGTTGGGAGGGTGTCAGTTAGTTAATTGCCGTACATTCAAGTTGGGAGAGTGTTAGTTAAGTGTCATACGTTCAAGTTGGGAAAGTGTCATTTAGTTAAGTGTCATGCATTCAAGTTGGGCGAGTGTCAGTTAGATAAGCGTCATAAGTTCTAGTTCGGGGGGTGTCAGTTAGTTAAGTGTCATACGTTCAGGTTGGGAGAGTGTCAGTTAAGTGCTATACGTTCATGTTACGAGGGTATCAGTGAGTAAGTGCCATACGTTCAAGTTGGGAGGGTGTCAGTTAGTTAAGTGCCATACGTTCAAGTTGCGAGGGTCTCAGTTAGTTAAGTGCCATACGTTCAAGTTGGGAGAGTGTTAGTTAAGTGCCATACGTTCAAGTTGAGAGAGTCTCAGTTAGTTAAGTGACATACGTTCAAGTTGAAAGAGTCTCAGTTAGTTAAATGCTATACGTTCAAGTTGAGAGAGTCTCAGTTAGTTAAGTGTCATACGTTCAAGTTGGGAGTGTGTCAGTTAGTACCGTGTCATACGTTCAATTTGGGAGAGTTTCAGTTAGTTAAGTGCCATACGTTCAAGTTCGGAGGGTGTAAGTTAGGTGCCATACGATAAAGTTGGGAGGGTGTCAGTTACTTAAGGGCCATACGTTCTAGTTCGGAGGGTGTCAGTTAGTTAAGTGCCATACGTTCAAGTTGGGAGAGTGTCAGGTAGTTAAGTGTGATACGTTCAAGTTGGAAAAGTGTCAGTTAGTTAAGTGCCATACGTTCAAGTTGGGAGAGTGCCTGATAGTTAAGTGCCATACGTTCAAGTTGGGAGAGTGCCTGATAGTTAAGTGCCATACGTTCAAGTTGGGAGGGTGTCAGTTAGTTAAGTGCCATACGTTCAATTTGGGTGAGTGTCAGTTAGTTAAGTGTCATACGTTCAATTTGGGAGAGTGTCAGTCAGTTAAGTGTAATGCATTCCCGTTTGGCGATTGTCAGTTAGTTAAGTGTCATACGTTCAAGTTCGGAGATTGTCAGTTAGTTAAGTGTCATACGTTGAAGTTGGGATAGTGTCATTTAGTTAAGTGCCATACGTTCAAGCTGGGAGAGTGTCAGTTAGTTAAGTGTCATACGTTCAAATTGGAAGAATTTCAGTTAGTCAATGTCATACTGTCAAGATGGGAGAGTGCCAGTTAGTTAAGTGTCTTACGTTCAAGTTGCGAGAGTGTCTGTTAGTTAAGTGCCATACGTTCAAGTTGGGATATTGTCAGTTAAGTGTCATACTTTCAAGTCGGGAGAGTGTCAGTTAGTTAAGTGCCATACGTGATACCTGCATGGACGATCATGTCTCTTTATATTCATGACTAATTAGACAGTAGATTTTCCCGCAGTAATTTGCCGTTTCTTTCTGTGATAATCTGGTTACCAACCAAGACTATAGGACCCAGTCAATCCTGCTGGAGGGATGAGATGGATTCATATATTTCCCAGGCTGTTTGCACGTAAGTAAATGTAACGAACCCAACCGGAATTCGACCTCAGCTCTTTAATTGGGAGAGTGTACATGTTTATAAATTAATTATTTTGAAAGCCTAGTTTATACTTGAGATTGAACACCAACCTCTGATGCCATTGTGAAATCCGGAATTATATCTTTCATAATATCACTATTATTGAACTTTGTCTTGTCTAGGTCACTGTGTTTTGGGGCTTTTTTTTTGTTGTTTTTTTTGTTGTTTTGTTTTTTTGTTTGTTTGTTTGTTTATTTTTTAATCAATTCGCACCAGGCATGACGACAGTGACACAAGCGGCTGCTATAAAAGAGAATTAAATTTTTTTTAGAAGGAACCTGAAAGCTGATCCTAAAGAGGGAACAAGTGATAAACCTTCTACTCCTGTTAAAAAGACTGGAGAAGAGTGTGAACCTGACAATAGGCGAACCTCTCTACTCCCATTGCATCTACCTGAAACGTACTGATTTCCTCTATGGCCTTATTAGGAAATGTTTTCTCTCATATTGTCTCTCAAAGACAAATTTAACTCAGCAAACGCGCTATCTTTCTAAGATTGCGTTCTGTATTAACTTCCTTTATAAGAGTTATATCTTTAACGGTAAAGGCTTTATCGGCAATTGTGAATCGATTTCAGATTTGCTTCACCATTTGCACTTTTGCAAATTTACTTTGCAATCATTTCGATTTTGAAGATATTCATTTTAAATAAATTCACCCCAAGCAAGGCGTTAATGCCACTAAGACACGGGGCGCTACTGAGAATGAAAAAAGGATAAGAAAACTTTCGAAGAAATCGGGAACCCAATTCTAAACAGAAAGAAAGAGATAAACCTACTACTCCTGTTCAAGAGATTGGAGAGGAGTGTGAACCTGACAATGGGCAAACCGATCTACTCCTACTGAGGAAAAAATAACAAATAAATAGGAAATAAAATTTCAGTGTTCAGATGGTGACGTCAGAAGTATACAGTTGAAGTAGACTTTAAAAGGAAACCCACTCTTAAAGAGGAAAAGTATAAACCTTTATTCTTATTCAAAAGATTAGGGAGGAGTGTGAACCGGGCGATAGGCGAACCTATCTATTCCTACTGAAAAGGAAAATATTAAATTAGTAAATGAAATTTCAGTGTTCAGATAGAGATGTTAAAGTATAGAGTTGAAGTAGAAACTAGAAGGATCAAGAAACCCAAGAGATAAAACTCTACCCCTGTTCAAAAGCCGCGTGAGAAGTGCGAACCTGTAGATAGGCAAACCTATCTACACCTATTCAGAATTCAAACTATTATAAAATTTTGTCTCGTTATTATTAAACTTTGCCTCATCTCGTCCAAATCAAACTGCGAATTCGGAGAAATAAATTTTGAAGAATATGTAGCGCCAATTTTCCGTAGATGAACATGCATTGCCGCGACCTCTCTGCACTTGAACACCAGCACTTAAAACAAATTCCTCAATCATGTGCCCATCAAAGAATAATCTTACATACTCTATTATAAAGCCATCAATAAACATGGAGTCTCTTACACTCACACTACACAAATACTAAGCCATATAATATCGCACAGTCTTCTACAGGCCCCGCCCATGTTCTTGGCAGCTTCCTCTCCTTGAGAACTATGTCCATTCCTCACAGAGCACGATACGCCTCCCCAGTTCAATGCTTCCTTTCCCATTTGGTTCCATCGATAAAAGTGAGCAGTGAATTTGTCAAG
The DNA here is from genome assembly GCA_963932145.1 of Acanthosepion lycidas. Taxonomy (NCBI): domain Eukaryota; kingdom Metazoa; phylum Mollusca; class Cephalopoda; order Sepiida; family Sepiidae; genus Acanthosepion; species Acanthosepion lycidas. Next base: position 4,278,140 of record OZ010590.1, on the reverse strand, counting down.
TGGTCGCTGTTATGACATCTTGATGGGCCGCTTACCGACATAGCAAATTTCACGCTCAGTTGCGCCCCCCTATTGGCTGGTGGTGCTATCAGTACACGGCAACGGCGCGTCTTGCTCGAACTAATGCCGGTGATTCCTCACGCGCACGAAGACCAGCGCGGATTTATATGATTCGAAAGAAGCCAGCCGTCCCACTCTGGAACAACTACTAAATTACTTTTGATATCTTCCTGTTTACATAGGCGTGACTGGATCTTTTCTCTGTGGACTTGAGCCTGCCAGGCGAGACGATCATAAATCCTCAGGAAGAACTGGAAGGCGCTTCCACACTTTCTTGCCATTTTCCTTCTTTTTCCTCCCTCTCTCACCCACTCTCTCTCTCTCACTCACACGCACCCTCTCTCTCTTTCTCTCATTCTTTTCCTCTCTCTCTCTCTTATTCTTTGTGCATGTGGGTGTCTTCTTAGAGATTTGGTTCGTTTCTTCTCTCTTTCTCCCCAGAGAAAACATACCTTTACTGATCTCATTCGTTAGTTTTCTATTTTCCGCCATTTTTTCTCCTATTTCTAATTTTTCCTTTTTTGCTTGTTAGTTTTGTTTTTTTTTAATTTTTGTTGTTGTTCTACATACAATTCAGTTTTCTTTTTTCTGTCTTTTAATTTGTTTTTGCATTCGCTTTTTAAAAAAATATTCTTTTTTTCGATTGCCTCTCATCTCGTTCTTTCTTTTTCATCTTTTTCCGCTTTTTTTACATTTATTTTCCCGCCTTCTTTTTTTTACATTTATTTATTTTCCCCGCTTTTTTTAGATTTATTTATTTTTCCTGCTTTTTTTCTTATTATTTATTTTTCCCATTTTTTTTTTTTTTTTACATTTATTTATCTCTCCTTTCTCTGACTCTGTCATTTGTCTTTTGTTTTTTATTGCATCCAACCACTTTATGATTCCTTCTAACTTTTTCTCTCTTTCATTCAGTTCCTTTCTCTTTATTCATTCCTGTGGTTTTCTCCTCTCTCTCTCTTTTTCTCTCTCTCTCTCTCTCTCTCACACACACACACACACACTTTCTATTTCACTCACTCTTTGTATCTTTTTGTGTCATTTTTTCTTTCTCTTTTTCTCGTTTTTTAATTGTATTACTCACTTTCCTGTCTGTTAATTAATTTTTGTTTTTCTGTTCTCTTTCTTTTCTTCCCTTTCTCATTATTTATCTCTTTTTACTCTCTTTCTTTTTCACTCTGTTTTTCCTACTTTCTGTTTATTTTTCTCGTTGAGTCTCTCATTCTTTTTCCGTCTCTTTTTTGTTTCTGTTATTCTCTTTCTTTTAACTTCTCTTTCTTCCTCATTATTAATTTATGTCGTTTTAATTTCTTTCGCATTGATTATCTCTCTCTCTCTCTCTCAATATCTCACTCAATCTCTCTCTCTTTTTCAATATCTCTCCCAACATCTCTCTCAATATTTCTCTCAATCTCTCTCTCTAAATATATCTCTCTGATTTCATTCTCCATTTCTTTTTTCCTACATCTTTCTCTCTCCCTCCCCCTCTCTCTCCCCCTCTCTCTCTCTCTCTCTCTCTCTCTCTCTCTGCATCAAAACTGAATTATTTCTTGTATTTTCTCTCTCTTCCCTCATAAATTTCCTAATTTCTCGTTCTTACACTTTCAAATTTGGATGCCGACATACTTCCCCCTTTATCTTTCTTTCTTTCTTTCTTTCTTTCTTTCTCTCTCTCTCTCTTTTTCCCTCTCTCTCTCTGTCTCTCTCTCTTTCTCTCTCCATCACTCTCATTCTTTTTTCTCTATCCCTCCCTCTATCTCTCTATCATTCTTTCTCTATCTTGCTCTCTCTCTCTCTCTACTTTGTCTTTCTCTCTCTTACTCTCCCCACCCTCTTTTTATCTCTCTACCTCAGTCTCCCCATTACTATTTCAAATATTTAAATCTTTAAATATCTATCAATCTCCGTTTGTTGATATCTATCTATCTATCTATCTATCTATCTATCTATCTATCTATCTGTCTGTCTGTCTGTACATTATCTATCTTTGTTCATTATCTATTTCATTTTTCATATTTATCTATGTTCATATCTATCTATTTGTGTGTCTATCTATCTATCTATATATCTCGCTCTGTACATATCTATCTATTTATCTATATATATATCTATCTTAGTCGGTTCAAATTCTATCTATCTATCTATCTACATCAATTTGTACATTATCTATCTTAGTTTGTTCATTATCTATTTCATTTTTCATATTTATCTATGCCTGTTCCTATCTATCTATCTATCTATCTCTGTTTGCTCACGTCTATTTATCTATCTCTGTCTATTTATTTCTATTCACGTGTTTGTCTCTGGTTATCTCCTGAGCGATTCTTTTATCCATCGATTGTCACTCTTTACTCTCCTCTCCTCCTTACTCTCCATTACACCATTGCCTACGACGTCAATCAAACTATCTCGAGAGCTTTCTCAAGTTGACCGTTTTTCTTGTAACCACAAACCGCTTCGATCGTTCCCGAATCCTCCCACCGCCAGCGTCCTTTCTTCGTTTGTCGCAGCCGTATCTCTTTCTTCACATAATCCTTCTCGATGCACGCTCACCGGTCGTCAAAAAAAAGGGTCTCCTTAGCTTGGGTAAAAGTATAAGAGAAAAAGAAGTCGAAGAATAATTCGCTTTTGTATAAAGTAGCTATTTCTGTGCTAGTAAAATCTGTGATAACCATTTCTTTTTCATTCTTTTTCATATATATATATATATATATAGAGAGAGAGAGAGAGAGAGATTTTCTAGTGTAGCTTAGATTTGTCACTAGGCCGAAAGTGTGGGTCATCGAGTGAGGATCGAACTCACTAATCAGTCGTAATTGTTCTATCGAGTCTGTGTGTGTATAACATTCAAATACAAATAAAATGTATCTGTAAAGAGAGGGTTATAATGAAATAAAGAAATAACAAGAAAGCCTTTTATGCAAAAGATCGAAACGCATTGGTATAAATGTTTTCCTTTTGTCTTTTTTTTCTGTTATCAACACACACACACACACATTCGCACCCATACACATACAACACACTCACACTTACTCACTTTCACACACTCACACCCAGACTCACACACATTCACACTCACTCTCACACACTCACTCACACACTCACACACAGTCACACTCACTCTCACACACCCATTCACACACACACTCGCACTTACTCGCTCTCACACACTGACACTCTCAACCCACACTTACTCATTCTCACACACACACACACAAACACATACTCACACACACTGACACACACACTCACACTCTCACACACACTCGCACTTACTCGCTCTCACACACTCACATCCACACTTACTCATTCTCACATACTCACACAAACACACACTTATACACACTCTCTCTCACACACACACACTCACACTCTCACACACACTCGCACTTAATCGCTCTCACACACTCACACCGACACTTACTCATTCTCACATACTCACACAAACACACACTCACACACACTCTCACACACACACTCACATACACACACTCTCACACACACCCTCACACACACTCGCACACACACACACACACATATATATATTTCTGAAATCTTATCCAATCTCTCTTAGTTTCTCCCTCTGTCCCACCTTGTTCAATATTTCCTATTTTTAAATAATGTTTTATAATTTTATTCCTTCTCTCTTATTTTCCATTCTTTCTGTCTGTTTTTCCTCGCCTACTCTCTTTCATTCCTTCACCTTCTCGTTTTCTCTCTCTATCTCTCTCTCTCTCTCTCTCTCTGCTTCTCCTTCTTCCTCTCCTATCTTCTCTGCCCTCCCTATCTGTCGATCTGTTTCGCCATCAATCATCCCCTCCAAGTACAGCCAGTACCAAACACACACCCAATTCCTAACAATTTCTATTCAATTTCTTCTCCTTGGCCGCAGTAAAAGACTCCCGGCCCGGCCATCCACCGCTCCTTCATCCCCCGCCCCACTGCTACCACCCCCGCTTTCTATTATAAATGATCGTCGCACTTCCGACTTGAGGAATTCGATCTGCCAAGCTTTTATGGGACAAAATTCCAGGTCCCTAAATCTTGTTCTACAAAGCGAGGCAGTCACTTGAGAGATTAGATGTCACAGAGGCAAGACTTTGCCAAACCACAAACCATGGAACTCATGAGAGAAATAACTGGCACGGAATTAGTTTCTTTTTCATATTATTATTATTATTATTATTATTATTATTATTATTATTATCATTATTATTATTATTACTATTATCATTATTATTATTATTATTATCATCATCATCATTATTATTATTATTAGTGAATGCAGAATTGTATAGACTTTTGGGACAAGTTGCTAGAAGCGTTTATTATCGTTAATAATAATAATGAGAATGGACTCATGGAAATTTCACTTCAGTTTTATGCCGCTGCTTTCACTGGAGATCAGTTTAGTTTGGTTTATTTTGTTTTACCGCATATCAACTTCAATAGGTTATTTAATGCCGACAACAATTTTTATCGCTGGTAATATTTTTTTCAAAAATGCATTGCCGGTAATAATTTTTTTCTTCAAAAATTTATTGCTGGTAATAATTTTTTACGAAGTATTTCTGGTATTAAAACCTATTTTTACACTTTCATAGTGCTTTTACTACAGTTTGGGGAGTCAACTATTTAGCCATAGCTAGGATCCCAACGGGTACCACCACCCCGGATCAGGGTGGACCAGGGAACGCCAGCAATTAAAAAGTGGCTCTACGTTCCTCAAAACCTCTTCATCAGAGGCCTCGCTGTTGGATGTAGTTTATCGTCATACCCAGGACGCGGGTGTAATTTATCGTCTTACCCAGGACGCGGATGTAGTTTATCGTCATACCCAGGACGTGGATGTAGTTTATCCTCATACCCATTACGGACTGATCAACTGACAACAAGTTTCCCCAATACTCTACATTATTTTTATTTATTATAACAAATGTTATTACACTACATGATTTTGCATATTCACATAAGATGTTGAGTAATTGTTGTTTTTTCTAAACATTTCACCCAATGCAAGGCGATAAAGTCACTAAGTCGCAAATGGTTACTGAGAGTGAAAGAAAATGAGAAGAAGTTAGTGAGAAGAAACGACAAGAAAAGAACAGAATTCAGCGAGATATCATATGGTGATTGATCCAGCGTTTCAATTTTTGAAGAACGTAAGTGGAAGGGGAAGAACAAACCAGAAGTGAGTTCCACAGTCGAGAAGTACGAGAAAAAACTATTAGAATAGAACTTGCGGTTACATCTAGCTAGTTCAACAGTAAAATAATGGGACCTAGTTTCATTTCAAGTAGTACGCTTAAATTTATGGGGTCGAGGTATCAAGGAGGAAAGCTCATCAGAACAAATCTCATGAAAATATTTAGAGTCGAGATGCCAGGTCAGGACCGATAAAATTATAGGCCCTTTTTTGTATTTTGTCAAAAACCTGCCTGATATGAAAGCAATATTCAATGCGCGGACGAATAGTAGATTTATAAATGTGCAATTTGGATTCTGACGAGAAAATTTATCTAGCCCGACACGGTGAACTAATTTTCTTAAGTACAGTCTTAGCAGTTGATTTAATATAATCATTTCATTTCATTTCAGTTGAAAACATGAGACGAAGAATATGCAATGAGTTGCTCTCCTGGAGGTTAGCATCAGTCATGTTGATGGAAAGCAATAATGACTCTCGAGGGTGATTAAAAGTTAGTAATTCCGTTTTGGAGACGCTAACAATTACGAGCCATTTCTTGCCCCACTTGACAACAGATTGGAGGTCATTTTCGAGAGCAGCTGCCAGGTTTACTTTGTCGGACCTATCGGACTGACGAATAAGACAGGAGTAAAGATTTTTGTCATCAGCATAAATATGGAGTTAAGGACTGATGATCGAACCCAGGACCTTTCGCGTGTGAAGCGAGCGTGATAACCACCACACTACTATGTTAAGAACAAATTATAATGCAATAACTGTCAGGAGACTGAAATCTTTTGTGTCTCTTCTTTCGTCTCATAGAAATAATGACAATCCAAACAGTTTTCAATCGTAAAGACAATTAGACAATGCCAAAGTCTCAAATATATCAGACAAATTCTAGTTTCGAACCTACAACTATTTATTGACTTTATTGTGTTATGTAGTGGCGGATGAAATTAAATATTTTAAGTATTTTTCGGCTTTTAGATATATCGAAGAGTTTTAGGGGAATACATACGTATGTTTAATCTTGAATAAACAAAGGAATCCGATTGTCCATGAGAAATATGTCAGAAATCACTAAAATGTATTTACAAGATATGGCGACGAGACAGTAAGAAACAAATATTGTTGCATTGCGACGAAAAGAAAAAATCCACTTTTAGATAAATAAATTGAATGGAAAAATGTTTCGATTGATTCCGCTGGGGATCGAACCCAGGACCTTTCGCGTGTGAAGCGAGCGTGATTACCACTACACTACGGAACCAATTACTTAAGCGAATCAACTTATATTAAGAAGAAATTATAATGTAAGAACTATGAGCTGACTGAAATCATTTATGTTTTTTTTTCCCTTCGTCTCATAAAAATAATGACCATCCAAGCAGCTTTCATAGCAAAATCTCTTTAACGATGCCAGAGATTCAAATACGTCAGACAAATTCTAGTTTACACTATTTACATTATTCGGACTATTATTCTCATCTTTGTCGCCATATTTATTACAACGTTTCGGCCGTTGTATGCTCCGGCCTTCTTTAGGTGGTTGGAATGTCGAACTGAACCCTTTATTTCGCTTACTGGTATGTAGTGGGGTACGAAATTAAATATTTTAAGTATTTTTTGCTTTTAGATATATCGAAGTATTTTAGGAGAATACATACGCATGTTTAATCTTGAATAAACAAAAGAATCCGATTGTCCATGATAAATATTTACAAGATATGGCGACGATACAGTAAAACTAATCTCAACAAATATTGATTGCATTGCAACAAAGAGAAAAATACACTTTTAGATAAGCAAAAATCAACTGAAAAAATTAATAGGATTGATTCCGCTGGGGATCGAACCCAGGACCTTTCGCGTGTGAAGCGAGCGTGATTACCACTACACTACGGAACCAACTGATTGCCCGACTCAACTTATATTAATAAGAAATTATAATGTAAGAACTATGAACTGACTGAAATCATTTATGTTCTTTTTTTCCCTTCGTCTCATAAAAATAATGACCATCCAAGCAGCTTTCATAGTAAAATCTCTTTAACGATGCCAGAGATTCAAATACGTCAGACAAATTCTAGTTTCTTAATTTCTGTTCTTTTATTGTTCTTGCTCCTTAACAATATTTTTTTCTTTTATTATTATTATTATTATTATTTCATACTCAATAACCTCCACCACGCGTCTCAGCGGCCTTGTTATCTTGCTTGGGGTGAATTGATTAAAAAGCAAAACTTTATAAATATGCTGACTTAGAGAAATTGTCATGTACTTTTATTGTCTGGGCGATTCACTTGGAAAATCTTGATGGGACAGATGACATCGGGAAGGTTGGACCCATTCAAATATTCCGCCAGAGACACCGCTTGAAATTTAGAAATCAGCACTTTCCTCAGTATCCTATGCAGGCCCAACAACGCCGTAATTTGTAGGCTTTCAATTCCTCTCATAGGTTCCTGTTCATTCAATCACTTTTTTTTTACACGGTTCCAACTGCAGTAGCATTCGTGTGTAGAACCCTAACATTAATATTGCACGATTTCCTCCGTTCCCGGGCGAGGTCCTTGTATTTGTTATTATTTTCAATTTACTTCATTTTCATTCTAGGATCTAACACTTTCTTTTCTTTGATTACAAAAGATGCAGTCTTCTTGCTTGGATTGGGTCGTCAATCTGCATCTCAAATCCCCAAAGTAATTTGTTTTTATTTTCTAGGACACACCCTCTCTATCGTCTTGATTATATTGGTTCACATAGCCGAAGTGTAGGTGAGTGATTCGCTCCAAAAGAGCTGCTAGGAAAATTAGTTCATTGTCCCGTGCTAGAGAATTTTTCTCACCTGAATCTGTCCTACATATTTATAAGTCTACCATTTTTTCCATACTTAGGATATAAGCTCTCATATCTGGTCTGGTGCACGTGCCATATATTTAGAGAGCCTTGATAAAATTCAAAGAAGAATCTGCAATTTAATCGGTCCTGTTCTAGCATCTCGGCTTCAGTCACTTTCCTGCCGCCGTAATATAGTTTCCCAGTGCCTTTTCTATAAATACTGTCATTGTAATTGTTCTGTTGAGCTTTCCTCTATGGTAGCTAGACTTTATGAATTTGAGCGCAGTACTAGATTGGGGGAAAAGTCTCATCATTTTACAGTTGAAATAACTAGATATAACCGTAAGTTCTATGTTAACAGTTTCTTCTATCACATTTCTCGCTTGTGGAACTCTCTCCCGGCTTTCCAGTCAACTTTGATCTTCAGAAATTTAAATGCAATGTCAATCGTTTTCTTCCATCTTCTTACTCTATGTTCTTCTATTTTTCTTGCTCGTTAATAATGTCTTAGTTGCCTTGCTTAAAGTGAAATTAATAATAATAAAAAACAATACTAAAGTTTCAACCTCTGTGCTTACTTTGAGCATGATTTACTGTTTCATCACCCTCCCCGCAAAGGCAACGTTTGCTGTTCTACATTGTTTTGCCTGTCTTAGACTTAATAGAATTTGTTCCTCTGTTTTTATTAATAGCCTTTTCACCTCTTTTTAAGTGCCCTATGCGCAACATGACCAAATTATTTCGTCCGCAATTCTCTCGTTCTCTCTGCAAAATTCTAAGTTATCTTGTCTAGTCCAGGGAGGCATCCGAATAACTTACTTATTCTACAAGGTGTTCCAAAAGTCACGCGACAATTGTCAGAAAACATACACTTGTGAAATAGCAACCACGGAAAATATGTATGACATCATCTTCCATAATTCAATGAATAAAATTTCATAATAATCCAGAAACATGATTCCATTTGGTAAATAAATATAAAATTTACAAGGTTATCGATGCTAATGCGACTTTTGGGAAACAGTGTAGAGTGGCAATAAATACGTCCAAGTCCTTTTTAATATTCGCCATGTCGGCTAGGGCTTCCGAATACGCTGACTGCACCTCTGCAGAGGGGTAAGACCACCCCCCACTCACAAATGAGGCAGCTTGAGTAAGAAGATAAACTACATCCGACAGCAAGGCTTCTGATGATGAGGTTTCGAGAAGCGTGAAACTACCTCTTAATTTCTGCAATACATTTTTACAAAAAATTATTACCAGCAATGAATTTTGATGAAAAAATTATTACCAGCAACACAATATTACCAGCAATACATTTTTTTTTAAACTATTACCAGCAATAAAAATCTTGTCGGCATTAAATAACTCATTGAAGTTGATATGCCGTAAACCAAACCAAACCAAATGTTTTTTATACTAAACTTCACCCAATAAAAGGCTCAAGTGTCACTCATGGTAGAAGGTTACTGAATAAGATATGTGATTAGAACATAAGACGAGGTTGGAGGAAGTGTGGATTATGAGGATAAAGAGGATAGAGAGCAACTAATCCTTCACTTGGAAAGATTAAAACTACGGTGTTTATGGAAGCATCCACATGCACATTCGTTCCAAAATGCAACAGTTCTCGGGAAAAAGTTGTCTGGATGGAACTTCCTCTTCACAAATAGAAACGGGGGAAACGTGGTTGATTCGACTCCATGGAGGTAGCATGGTAAATCCTAGTTGTATGGGTCTGAACTAGCGGAAATAAAGTGGGACTCATCTGCAATTTTGCGATGTAGATTGGGAAATACCACCCCTAAATGATTTTAAACTTTAACAAAGTGAAAATTCAGCAAGTAATGCTCTCTTATTGATCTACTCTGAGTCTTGTAAAGATAATATATTTGAGGATTTCTTACAGAATCTACAATTAAAAGTATAATTTGCTTGTTTATATCAGTGGCACATGAAAGTGCGGATTAAGTGTCAGCAAGGATCGTCAGATCTCTTCCAGGTCAAAACACAACTGCAATCTTGATATTTTCTTTTTGTGCTCCGAAGTTACCCAATTCCTCCATTCTCAGTTTCTTAAAGTTTACAATTCTTCCATTTTCTCGAATCTAAAATATCTTCATTATCGCTCTTTCCTCGAAGCTACAATTTCTTCAAAGCCTCAATTCCTCTACTCTCACGTACTGTTTTAAGCAGAGTTCCAATTTACAATCTTCCCTTCTTATGAGCGTGGAATATATTCTACCACCACCACCCGCCATATATATCTGAATTCACAGATAATACCGAAAACTATATTAACTTTTCCTATATCTGTACTCCTGTGCTAAATTTTAATTTATACATTAGGCACACTAAAAGATTAACAACATTAATTGGACTTGAATCTAAATATCGTTGCAGAAATCGAAACTCATCAGACCAAATAACTTTTTCCGTGATCTATGTTCCAGTTTATGGATCTTTAACGAATTGCAACCATAACTTCTTATACTCACCTGACAGGTTTCGCATCCAGCGTGATCTTCTGCTGTTGTAACCTACCTGCTTTGTAATTATATATGTTATGCATTCAGTGATATGCTTCTCTGCAACTCAACTTGACGTCCATATTGTCTTATTTTGATCTTGCCGATGTGATCTTCATCTTCTGGCTTTCTCCTTCTATATTTTAGATAGGGGTCATTCCCTTGTTCAAATTTAAATTTCATTTAAATCAAAGGGAAAAAAATTTTTCACTGGGGGTTTGTGTCCCTCGTGAATCCCCTTTGATCAAAATGAAATACACATCCAAATACCCTAGGAGTATTGCTCAAATTTAATTTATATCAAAGGCGGGGAATTAAGTGGGAGGTTTGTGCCCCCCAACTCAGGGGACCCCCTTTTGATCAAAATGAAATATACTGATCCAAGTATCTTGGGTAATGTAGTTTCAGAATATATATGTTTATGAGAGTCTATCTCCAAAATCCTAGCAGGAGTTCAAAAATAAATAGACAGACAGTGGCTACAACTTTATATATAGAGATTTACTTATCAATGATTTATTTTAAATTAAGTATCAAATATTACTTTTTTATTATTTTTAAATTAAGTGTCAAGTGAAAGTCACACAATATACTTGCTCAGGTACGAATCTATCCTGGAAGTTTTACCAATATCAGTTGGTTAATAACAATTTGATTGTAAAAATATTTGCTTGCATAATAAAATCTGACAATTTTATTATTACAAATAGTTGATGTAAAAATTCCAGGATATTTCATAATGTTTACGGGGACTGAATATGGAAATAGGAAAGAAGGCGATGTTTATAAAGTATTAGCATCAGTATGTTATGTGCCATGCATGATACACGCTTAGGCGATCACGTATCTTTCGATACATGACTGACGAGGCAGTTTTTTTCTCCGAACTATGTTACCGTTTTTTATTTCTGGGGTAGACCAGTTGCCATCCAAGGCTATAGAACCCGGTCTGTCCCACGATTTACCCATAGCTGGGTGGGGAGAAGATGATTTTGCACATAAGTGAATGTAATGGATTCGACTGGAATTTGAATTCGGCTCTCCGATTCCTCAATCCGAGCTGCTATCCATGACTCCACCGGGCCTCCTCAGCATACTTTTGCTTATTCACATGTTTAAACGATTTTGTCTTTTCTTCTTTTCTTTTTTTTCTTTGTTGACTGTGTGATGGCTTTGTGGTGTGATGGATTGTGGCTCGGAATGTGTTCGAATTCTAGTCAGGTTCGTTGCATTCATTTGCGTGCAAATACCCTTTCCCCCCAATCTATGGGTTGAACAGCAAGATAGACAGGATTCTATAACGTTGCTTGGCAACCAGTAGCCTGCAGAAACGGCAACCTACTGAGGTGAAAATCTTTGGCTGAAACAGTCATGAATCGGAAAGAACCATTATGTGTATCACGTATGGCCCTTAACTGACTGACTGACAGAATGTGGATAAATAATGTGGATGTGCGGTGGTGTAATGGATAATGGCTCGAGGTAAGAAGTTATAGAACCGAGTTCGAATTCCATTCGAAATTCGATACATTCACTTATATGCAAATACCTTTGGGATAGTTATGAATCCATCTCCACAACAAAACCTCCCCCCCCGTTGTAAATTAAACTAAGGCCAATTGACTATTAAAGGATGAAAAATTTTGCCGTCATTTTATGGTCTTTTTTTTTTTTTTTTTTCATCCAAATCTGTGAATTTGTTTTGTCCAAGCTAAATCTCGTGAAAACATTGTCGGGAATTCACTATTTCTTATCTATAAATGTTGAACGTGTTAAAGTTATTCAACTTTTTACAAGAAAAATATCAAATTGATGTTTAAAAATACCCCAAAATATTGGCGATTTATTTTAAGATGGAGAAACGATCTACAGTATTTACATTATGCGGACTATTGTCCTCATCTTTGTCGCTATATTTATCACAACGTTTCGTCCGTTGTACGCTCCGGCCTTCTTCAGGTGGTTGGAATTTCGAACTGAACCCTTTATTTCGATCACTGGAGTAGACTGTTCTAGTTCCACGTGCCATGTTTGATGGATGTCAGTTATCTACTGCTAACTTTCCATCAGAAAGTTCTACACTGCCTTAAACGGGTATTGAACTCACACTCTTCGGGTCTGTCACTGGATCTAAGCCAACGTCTTTATCCACAGCGAAATGTGTCCTCATGAATTTCTGGGTATTATAAATCTAATGTTTTCAGCAACCATTTTTACCAGTGCTCATATTGCTATTTTGCTTTTATCATTGCATGTTTTTACCAGAGCTCATATTGCAACTTTGTTATCATTGCTTTTCTCTGGCACTCATTATTACCGGTTCCCATATTGTATTTATTTCTATGTTTGGTTTTACTCGAGAGAGATATCTGAGAAAATACAAAGGATCTGCGGTCCATATAACATCAGGACAACCTTCAAGAGCTTGACAACACTTCGCAGATATCTCTCTCGAGTGAGACCCCCCATACAGGAGAACATGACTAAAGACTGTGTGTACGCTATCCCGTGCAGTTGCGGAAAGGAATATAAAGGAGAGACAGGCCGCCCCCTCGAGGTAAGGCTTCAAGAACACCAGAAAGCTGTAACGCGAGGGGAAGTAGAAAAATCAGGCGTGGCTGACCACATATGGAGAGAGAAGGGAGATCACCATCCCCTGTGGGATAATGTTGAGATCATAGACAGGGAACACCATTGGAAAATTCGTAAACTTAAGGAATCAGCACATATGCTAGGCCACAAAAATCTCCTGAGCCGACCAAGCATAGAAATAAATACAATATGGGAACCAGTAATAAGGAGTGCCAGAGAAAAGCAATGATAACAAAGTTGCAATATGAGCTCTGGTAAAAACATGGAATGATAACAGCAAAATTGCAATATGAGCACTGGTAAAAATGGTTGCTGAAAACATTAGGTTTATAATACCCAGAAATTCATACCCAGATTCATACCTCAAGGACACATGGCACAGTGGATAAAGGCGTTGGTTAGATGCAGTGACAAACCCAAAGAGTGTGAGTTCAATACCCGGTTAAGGCAGTAGAGAACTTTCAGAGGGAAAATTAGCAGGAGATAACTGATAACTGACATCCATCAAACATGGCACGTGGAACTAGAACAGTCTATCCCAGGGATCGAAATAAAGGGTTCTGTTTGAAATTCCAACCACCTGGAGAAGTACAACGGCCGAAACGTTGTAATAAATATGACGACAAAGATGAGTCCGCATAATGTAAATACTGTACATAATACCTCATCTCAGAAATATAGACAGACTCTGAAGGAACGATCTGTTATGACATGTCTGTAATTTGTATTTTTTCTCAATTTGTCTAGTTGAATTGTTCACCTATGCACCTATATTGCATATGATCCATTATTGTACATAATTAGGTTAGAATAACATTTCTATTTTATATGAATACCGCCTTACCACGAATAGAGATGTACTAGATTAGGGAGCTGGTATCATAGATTGGAGAACGTGACATTTGGACCAACCCCTGCCAAGATCTACAGGAGGAAGTTTATTCTTTTCATAACCCCGACCTCCACTCCGACGATTGAAGCAGTAAAAGGACATGATGATGATGATCTAATTATGACATGTCTCTAATTTGTATTTAGATAAATTGTATTTATTTTCACTTTTTCTATATTTCATTCAATGTATATTATATGAATAGGATCCATTATTGTACATAATTAGCTGACTATAAAATTTGTATTTTATAGGAATCCTACTTTTATGAAAATTAACATGTAGTTGACTGCAGGCACCGTATCATAGAGTCGGGGGTCGGGTGGGGGTGGCTGTATCATGAATACAGTAGACACGAGATCCTTACACCTGATTACACGTATAATACAAATACAACTGCTATCGATTTTTCTTATGAAAATATATTTTTACTACAGATATTCCGGAACAAAAAGTTTATCAGTGGTCAAGAATCAATTTATATGTTACGGAAAAAAAGTGCTATGTGTAAACATTAAACAGTATATTTATTTATTTCCGCGTACCGGGGCCTGAATCTCTGAGAAATTAAAGAAATATGTCTGCTTTCTGGTAAGATTCAAAGCTGTGCTCCTCTTGACAGAAAGAACTGTCGAAACCCGATCCGCTCTGACCAACTGAACGACACAGAACCAATTAGTCAGGCGTGGCTAGAAATGTACCTTTAAGTGAAACTTCTCTCGTCATCCATCTCCTAAAATCTTTATATCTGCAAAGTTTAGTTTGCAAATTTAAACAAAAAAGAATTTTTTAGCGAAACTAATGGAATTTTTTTATTAATTCAACAGATTTTTATCTTTTTAAAAGTTATTTTTTGTGGATACTCGTATTTGAGTAGACGACCTGTTTATTTATTAAACGGTATATTTATTTATTTTCACCTACCGATCCGAATATTGGAGAAATCTTATTAAAGAAAATTTTATGCTCCCTGGCAGGATTCGAACCTGCCATCCTATAGACAGAGGAAGAAACAAATCCGATACGCTCTGTTGGATTAATAAAAAAAAACAAACATTACTTTCTCTAAAATTCTCCTTGTTTACGTCTGGATATGAAACTGTGTATATATGAATAAATTTCGGTAGATGTATGGCGAGAGAATTTGGCTTAAAGTTCGGCCTTGGCTGACTAATTGGTTATTTGTATTAGGTTGGTGCAAAAATAATGACGTAATAATGCCGTTTTTTGACGTATTTTTAACGTTAAAAAACGACATTATTACGTCATTATTCTTGCACCAACCTAATACCTCAGTTGGTCAGAGCGTGTGGGTATAGCTACCTTCTGCCTAGATGAATGCTGGTTCAAATCTTGCAAGAGAGTTTACCTTTTCATTAATAAGAATTCTTGAACATTCAGGCCGGTAGAAGCAAATAAATAGATATACTGTTTAATAAATAAACGGAGCGTCTACTCAAATACGAGTATCCGCTAAAATATGTATAAAGTAAATTCATAATGGTTTAACACAGAAATACATTGAAATTATTTTACTATAGAAAAACTTTTTAAATTTTAAAGAAAGGGATTGTCAGTGATAATTAATCAATGCATGCGTTTCTAAGGGAATAAGGTTTTCATATTCATAATTGTGATGTTATTATTTTGCGTCTGTCACGGCGAAGGCAGTTATTTTATTGGCGTAACGTTGACTTAATTTAAAACGAGTGTCATCAATAGAAATAAATGACGTCATTAAAACATTGTCAGGCAGACAGCTAAGCTCGTCAAATTGGTTGTCGATGCAGGTATGGCTCCCGATGGAATTAACTTTTAATGTTATTCCTGGTAGAGATGGTTACGAGGTGGTAGAAGCGGGGGAAAGAGACTTTGCCACAATCCCTTGTAGCGCACCTCTCCTCCCGAAATAACGGACCTCTCGAATGAGCAGCAACATCTTTACCGCATGATTGGTGACACGTGACATGGAACCACCAACCCGACCTTACCGTGACACCCTAGAGGGGAGAAAAATTGGAGGAAGATGATGAAAAAGCTTACCGATGAGGAAGTATTTAATAGCGCTGTCTACGCTCCACTTCTTAGGGTCGATTATGGGTCAGAATCGGTAACTGTTACAAGATCAGAGGTGGGAGAGACGAAAGTTGATGTCTCCATAATCTAGAATGTTCAAATAATATTCGTTTGATTTCTCTCTCGCTCTCTCTCTCTCTCTCTCTCTCTCTCTCTCTCTCTCTCTCTCTCTCTCTCTCTCTCTCTCTCTGGCTCGCTGGCTCGCTGTCTCTCTCTCGCTCCCCTGCCATTTTTCTTTTTAAACAATTTTTGCTTGTTATCCCTACTTAACCTTCGCTTATTCTCAAACGAGGCTTTTCTCCTGGGGATGTCATGTGAAATTCTCGAGAGTCTTATATCAAAATAATAATTTGATTAAACAGCCAGCGACCCATAACAAAAGAAAATGCACACTGGACCAGCGTCTGTCATCCTGCGTTAAACAATTTTTTTTTTTTTTTTTTTACGAAGACATTCACGAGAGAATATGTTCTGTAACAGTATAGCATTGGCTGATTTTCTAAGCAGCTACGACTTGCAACATAACCAGACACATAGCCATCGTTTAAAAAATATGTTCTATTTTTTCAAGACTTAGCCGATCAAGGCTCTCCACAGCTACCTATTTCTATGTACTATGTTTCTTCTTTTTTTAAAAAAATGATGTTCAAGGCCCGAGAGTTACTCGAGGTAGATGATTACAAAGACAATGCTCAGTTTATGCGGATATGTGGGGCATATAACGGGGAAGCATCCCCTTGGGAGTCGGTTCCAAACAGCAGCGGTTCGTGGGAATAAGCTGCTCGATTGGAACTTACATCTCACCAATGGAATATGAATGCAATGAAGGTGGTTCGCTACAATGGGCGTGGCATGGCGGGTCTTAGCCGTGAAAGTTTGAACTGATGAAACTAAGGAATGTAGTTCAACTTTCAATACGTGGGCGATCATGACTCTCCACAGCTTTCCCTTGTTTCTCTATTTAAACAGAATGGAAATCCGCATACGATGGAGTTTTAGAATAAGCAAAACCGACCAGAATCATTATTTTTTAAAATATTACAAAAAAAAAACAGAAAAAATTCGTTAGAAAGAAAGAAAAGAGAACTGAACTGTTACGTGTTATCTGTTCTCCTGTATGGCAGTGAATGCCGGGCAATCTTCTCACAAATAAAGGAGAAACGTGAAGCAACAGAAATGGGGTTCTACAGAAGTATGATGAGGATACCATGGAGTGAATATGTGAGAAACGACAAAGATTTAGAGAAAAATGGAGACAAAAATGAAACTTATATTTAACATCAGGAAGAGGCAGATGAAATTTCTAGGGCACATAATGAGGGCTTGGAAAATCTGATACTCACAGGACAGATTGAAGGCGAGAGGGATAGAGGAAAATGACTTAATGAGCTTCAGTAAATGGATGGCGGAACATCGTTTAGGTGAAATAACAAAAAAACAAAATTTATTAAGATCTACAAGGGACAAGATGTTGTGGAGAGCAATGATTGCCTACGAAGAAGAAAACGAATCTATTTTAAAAACTGATAGATAAATAATTAAACGCTACTTAGCCGCTGATTGGAAACTGGGTGTATGACTTTTTTTTTTTCCTTTTCATTTTTGCTTTCATAAAAGGATCAGCTTACAATGAATTTAAAGAGCAAACCAGACACCCACACCATTAACTCTTATAAAATTTTATAAGTTGTTTTTTTTTTGGGGGGGGGGGAGGGGTCCCCCATATTTATGATCCGGAGTGCTTAAAATACAGTAATATGAAAAAAAGATTTAAAAATTATAATTTATTTGTAGTTGGAATATCTGCTCTAAAATTCCGCCCAGTATACTTCCAAAATCTATTATTTCACTAATGTAACGTTAGTTAAGACATATTTCTTATATCAATCCATAGACATCAACAAGCAATCCAACAAATACTTACTAATAATACAAAAACAGGATATTACATAAGCTGTAGAAAACGACTACAACTATTAGAAGTCATAACCAAAAAACAAGCAACGTAGCATCAATGAAAATTTCATTCAGTTTAGAAACAAAAATTCTAAATCTATTTTAAAACTAAAAAAGGCACCACAAATTGACGCGTGAAAACGCGACATTTTAGAAAAAAAACGACACTCCACTCGCCGACACGATACTTGAAAACCACAAAAGAAACAGTTTATTCTTATAGGCACAACTTTTCAGCCCAAAAAAATCTTCGATAGTGGTTCATGAAACCTGAAACCGTTCAGAAACATTGGACAATTTTATGTTAAAATTCCCCCTGGAAACGTGAAACATCGTTCAAACCAAAGAAAATTCTTAAACAAAGAACCTTTGTTGTTCCTCAACCAAACCTGCGTATGATCTTTTCTTTTAATCGCTTCATCCCAAGTAAGGCGAAAATGCGACTAAGACGCAAGGGGTTACTGGGTGTGGAAGAAAATGAGAAGACTTGTGAGGAGAAAGGACAATAAACGAATTGTATTCAGGAAGACAGATGACGATTAACGTTGCCTTTAAATTTTTGAAGATTGTAAATGGCAGCGAAGCAAGAAATCGGAAGATAGTTTCAAAGGTGAGAAGTGCGAGAAAAGAATCTATTCGAATTAAACCTATTGACCATCTAATATCTAATGCTTAAATTCATACAGTCAAGATACCAAAGAGGAAAGGTCATCAGAACAACTGCCATAAAAATATTTATAGAAAAGACAAAGTGAAATCAAGTTATGATGGTAGGAAAGTGACTGACACCGAGATGCCAGGTCAAGATTGATAACATGACAGACTCTTCTTTGGATTTTAACAAGAATCTCGAGATATATGACAGGAGCTCCGGGTCAGATATGGTAGTAATTAATAATTAATAATCCTTTTACTAGTATTTCTTTCATGTTAATCAAGAGATTTTGGGATCGAGTCTCGCCGAAGGTTTCTTCTTTATTCTGATCTGTGGTACTTTAGAACGATTATTGAAGGATGGTGAAGGACTTGGATTTAAAAAAGTAACAAAAATTAAGATAAAAGAAATACTAGTAGTAAAAAAGACTAATAAATAGAAATATATAATCGAGGAATTTTCAAGATAGAGATCTTCCTTGAGAATCAGGATTCAAATACGAATAATAATGACAAACATCAGAAGGAAAACCGTTAGAATCTCAGCCAACAATCAAGCTATTTACTGATAGATATGAACCGATTAAACTGATAGATAGATAGATAGATAGATAGATAGATAGATAGATAGATAGATAGATAGATAGATAGATATGAAGAAATTGAGATAGATAGATAGATAGATAGATAGATAGATATGAAGAAATTGAGATAGATAGATAGATAGATAGATATGAAGAAATTGAGATAGATAGATAGATAGATAGATAGATAGATATATAGATAGATAGATATGAAGAAATTGAGATAGATAGATAGATAGATAGATATGAAGAAATTGAGATAGATAGATAGATAGATAGATAGATAGATAGATAGATAGATAGATAGATAGATAGATATGAAGAAATTGAGATAGATAGATAGGATTGAACGGCCAAAACACATTATTAAAAAATTAAAAAAAAAAAAAACACACATTATAAAAAACACATTATAAAAAACATTATAAAAAAACACATTATAAAAAAAAACATTATAAAAAAACACATTATAAAAGGCACAGCGTACGTAACTTTGTGATTATAAATAAATGGACGCATTTGTCCGAATATAAATGTAAATAATAATAAATCTTCATCACAGAAATTCATCAAATATCAAATGTCAAAATAAAAAAAAGAATCGAGGGAGTTGTTTTGTTTAATTGATTGACTGATTTTTTTATGGGTTATCAACCTTTTACAAATTATTTAAAGCCAGAAAATATTTTCATATTGTAAGAATCTTTTGATGATAATAATGATTTACTGATGCAAGTCCTACTAATTAATCCATAGCTTGAAGAGAAGAGCTGGATTCATGTCTTTCCCAAGGTTATTTGCGCGTAAGTGAATATAACAAACCCGATTGGAATTGGAACTCGACCCTCTGATTTCCAATTCTCATCTGTTATCCATCACACCACCTGCACATCCAAGCTTACAGCATCTGGTATTCCTGAATGATCACCCATCCAGGTAACTGACCGGTGATTCAAGGCGATTTGCTTGTAAGCCTGTTTTGTTTCGACATGAGATCAATTCTGGCATCCCCAAGGCTCTATCCTTGGTCCTAGCTTCCTTCTACATTATATCAATGATTTGTCCAAGAACACTTTCAGATTATTCGTAAATATATATTCAGATGATACCACAGTGTATGTGTGTAGCAACCAAATATCTTAATGGACAATACTAATCTCTCTTCTGACCTCTCACAAGTCAATGGTAAAAAAGACTGGCTGATAACAACAAATACATCGAAATTTAAACGCATACCCTTTCATCACCACCGAGCAAAACCTAACCCTGCACCATTTTTGATGAGTGGTCATATCCTTAAAGAGGTTCCTTGCCTCAAATGCCTACTGGCTCATTGAGCTTCACTCCCGGGACCTCAAATGTAATGTATTTATTCGTACGATCGAAAAAGTTGCCATAAGAACGGTCGGCCATTGTATCTTTCCAGAAAATACGTAACTCCTACTACCTGGTTCTATATTTACAAATGTCAGAGCAAACCAAGAATGGATTATTGCTGCCATGAGTTCAAAAATGCTTACGCTGCCCTGTGGGAGAAACGTCGCCAGCCTTTTTAATGCTCTATCATTATTACAATGACAGATGCTCAAAAGATTTACATTCCTTTGTGACACCACTTCCAAGCTTCACAGCTAGGACCCGCCTTGCCATGTACAAGAGGGCAAATCATCTTGATTCACATTTCCATTTATCATTTGATAAAAAGAAAGTTCCACTCTGACAGCTCCCGAGAGAATGCTTCCCTGTCAACTACAATCTTAGTCTCTTTAAGTCTCGTGTTAACCGATATCTATATTACACGTCTTCTGAATATATATATATATATATATATATATATATATATATATATATATATATATATATATATATATATATATATATATATATATCAGTAGTTGACTAATTCAGCTTTAGTTCTGAAAAAGTTTTATTTTATAGTAATGGATGGTTATGAGCGAGTGGGGAGATGGGATGTGATTATTTTATTGGCACAACATCATATAAAAAGAACGTTCTTTAAATTGCTAAAATTTGTCACATCAGTGGTGTAATGTCAGTGTAATTTATAAATCAAAACAAAGTGCGTTCGATTAGCATTGTGAATGACATTTTTCTAAATTATGTTGTGAATTTTAGTAGCGTCCTCATGAACACTGAGAAAAAAAAAATTTGGAGTTTCTCGACACTAAAATCAAGTTGATTTTGATAAGGAGGTATTCTTGAAATATCAGCGTGTGTCTTCAGATTCATTAAAAAAAAAGTGATTTAAATTTTTCTCTTATTTGTCAATGGACACTTATTTTTATTTCCTTCCCACTGGCGTAATTTAGCTTAGCAATGGTGGTAAGTGATATTTTTTCTATGATTTTCTGTCGAACGTAAATTTCCTTTCTTTGGGAAAGGAAGTATACAACTTTCTACTCATCTTTCTGTGACTTTTCCATTACATTCTCCGTTACAGAGTCCGGCTGCTTTCCCATTTTGGTATTTTTAAAGCTCTGCATCTGTAAAGTTTCCAAGTTCAATGTCAAAGGGTTTTTCAATGATTTGCCCTACCTCAAAAAGTCAGGTACATTTTCCAAGAGATTTTAAAAATGTTTTTGCCATTCATTCAACTTTTCAGCCTAGGCCTTGGATTTATCACTTGACTGGGATATAATTCAAGGGAGGTAATTTACTATAGAGAACCTGAAGTTGTGTCCCTTGGAATCACTTTTAATTTCTGAAATATTAATTCAAAAATAGGTGACACTTTGAATCAATTAATTAAAAAAGTATGAATGTCTTCCTTGTCTGAGAAGAATTTTTTTGTAATTTCGAAAAATCGACCAATAGAATTAATCTTTTGTTTTTAAATTATTAAGTTATAGATATAAGTATCGGCAAGGTTAACGACTAGATTTCAGTCGCCAATGGGGGTAAAAGTGATGAGTAAGGCCTAGGTGTTTCACGTCTGCATAATAGCAACTCGAAAATATTCCTTATCAGAAAAAAAATAAGTGTCCATCGACTAATAAAAAAAATTCAAATTACATTTTTTATTGAATCTGAAGGTACAAGCTGAAATTTTTTTAAATAATAATAATAATAATTAAAATATTAACTTGTATTATTTACATTATTCGGATTGATATCCGCCATCTTCATTGCCATAATCATAACGTTTCGGCCGTTGTACGCTCCGTGATACGAATTTTAAATCGATCCTTTTATTTCATCCACCGGAGTAGCTTGTTCTAGTTCCACGTGTCATGCCTCATCCTGATGTCTCAGTTTTTTTCCCTTTAACTCAACTCTCTAAGTTTTTGGTTCACCTCTGCTGTGGCCTGTTATTGAACTCACAACTTTCGGGGTCTAGTCGGTGAATCTAACTCAACTTCTTTATCCACTGAGTCATATCAGAGATATAAACAGATACTAAAATATTAAAACCATAATTTTTTTTTTTTTTTTAGCTTTTGCTTCGTTTTTACCTATTTTTTTTTTTGTTTTCACTGCGTTAATATTCTGAAAAATTAATGTGTGCATTTTTTATGAAAATATTTTTTTGATATATTTTATATGCTTTGACTGAATAGAAACTTAATTTCTATGAAAAGTTTCAGTGAATTTTTGTCTTCAATTTACAGTTTGGTGTTTTCATTGGAAACAAAGAAAATAGTGCTTAACTGCTGTGTAATATCGAATCTACAATATGGCGGTGAATGCTGGGCAATATATTTACTGATAAAAAAAATAGACTTGAGGCAACAAAGACTTCATTCTACAGAATGGTACTGAGAATCACATAAAAAGAACATGTGAAAACCGAGGAACCGTATTGAATGCGAAATAATAACTCCTTCCACCCACTCCATTCAAATTCAGAGGACTAAGCCGAGAAGGAAAGAAAATCGCAAGCCTATGTGAGATTTTTGTCTTTCACAGAAATTAACCGGTAAGCCGAGGAAAGAAATTTGCAAATATATGTGAAACTTTTTTTGGACTGATGAAAACCTTGTCTTCACAGGAATTTTTAAAAAGTAATGAACCTACGCGAAATTCTCTTTAATATAAAATGAGGAAAAAAATTAAATTAGCCAGAAAACTGTCTGATGTCATATGAAAGATTTTCAGTTCCTCGCAACCAACGTTGAAGTACTCGACAATGTAAATTTACTCGCCAATTATATTATCGCTCTCTAGCCAGCTTTGCGGCACTTCAAAGATTTTTCTCTCAACAATCAAAGAAAGCTAAGTATTTTAAACTATTTCTCTTCGTCTAATTTTGAACATATGCAAACCATATATCCTTTCGATGAGCAACGAATTCTCTTAACTTTGTCTTAAAAATTTTTCAATATTATTTTGTGTCAGATCATTTAATCTGTATGGGGACATCATGGTGAACTGGCCAGTTCACCCTGATGATCCGATGTGGTGAAACCTAGGTAGGTAGTACCTGGCTCATTAGGATTTATTTATTTTATTTTTGCTCTACTTAGTGTATTGATCACTCTTTGTTTTAACTTATTACTCGCTGTTCAAACGTTTCTGTTACTTTCTTTTTTTTTTCCCTCGGATTGCCAGTATATATATATATATATATATATATATATATATATATATATATATATATATATATATATATATATATATAACTGACCCATGCCTTGTGCCTTTCGTCTGAGTGAAACATTGAAATGGATAAATTCTGTATTAATTTTTCGACCGGGCTTTTTTTTAAGCTTTCATAGTTACATTTCTTTTTCTGACATGAACTCAATCCACACCGGGGTTCATAAGACAGACGGCCGATATCATCGTCTGTCGAAATAGTTTATTCCTCACATGAGGTGATTTGGGATTTTATTGTTTATTAATTATTTTCTTTGTAATAATAAATACATTGAGCTCTTTTTGTGGATTAGTTTTAATATTTTATATTACTAGGACCCACTTAGATTATATACCAACATATTGGTTACCTTTAATATATATATAAAGTGAAATGGGCAGATATTTGGCATTACAACATGGGGTTAAAATTATTAATCAATGCCGTGTATGACACCCTACCCAGCCCCGCTAATCTGAAATTATGGAACAAAACAGATTCACCTAATTGCCAATTGTGCGGACAGATAGGAACGTTAAAACACATCCTCAGCAGCTGTCTATCAGCACTAGCGGATGGTCGATACAAATGGCGGCACGATGAGATATTAAAAGAAATCGCAGAAATTTTACGACTAGCGATACAAGTAAATGTATTAAATCCCCACCAAAGCTCCATAGAGTTCTTAAAAGCCGGTTCCAAACCTCAGAAGAAAAAGCACTCAAAAATAAACCTACTCACACGTGCTACAGACTGGGTCGTAAAGACCGATTTAGGGTCTAGACTGATGTTCCAAGAAGCACATAGCCCACACTCAATTACGTCCAGACATAGTGTTCTTCTCCAATAATCTAAAAATCGTAATTTTGTGGGAATTAACGGTTCCTTGGGAAGAGCACATTGAAGAGGCTAATGAAAGGAAGGAATTCAAATATGAGGAATTATTAGAGGCATGCAGGATAAATGGCTGGAAAGCGAGCTGTATGCCAATCAAAGTGGGAACCAGAAGCTTTGCAGCACGGTCGCTCTGCAGATTCTTAACAGATATTGATTGGTGGGTTTAAAGAAACGAAAAGCCATTAAAACCATTACCGACACCACTGAGCGAACTGCCAAATGGCTGTGGATTAAAGCGAAATAGTGCATGGTTCCATAAAATCTAGGAATGACCAAACATAAAAGTAAAACCAAAGCAAAAATTAAAATTATTGGGTTGGTGCAAGGATGGTGTCGGTTTTTGACGTATTTTTATCGTCAAAAGCCGACATTATTTTGGCACCAACCTAATATTACTTGCAGAAAATACTTATTAACACACGCTAAGTAAGAGTGTTTTTAATATATAAACTTAAAAACTAGCAACAAATTAACAAAAATGTCTTCCTTCCGACTTTTTGAATAACCCAACTTACCTGAGCGCTATGTGACTTTCCCTATGTGTATCCTACTAGCATCGAGTACAAGTCGGCTGAGACAATTATAAAAATCAGTGTCGCATAGCGTGGCACAGAAGGAGGGTGCGTCAGAGCCTGATCAGCTCTGACGGGGTCGACTCAGCCAGGATGGTATGATGTTGCAAAACTACCCAATGACCTGAGTAATTACATCACTGCCGACACCTTCCTAAAGTATGAATTTCAACATTATAACATTGTATCAACATATTAGTGTAACTAATATGTTGATAAAATGTTAACACTTACGCCCTTTATTGAAATAATTGCTTCGGTAGTTTCCATAGTAATATTACGGATGATCATGCTAAATTTCAAGATTATTTATTCAAAAAATTTCCCTTGAAGATGAAACAGAGCTTGATACTTTAATTCAATTTCATTTTTATAATAAAATTGAAGTTTTTAGCTCCTGTTTTTGAAACGTGAGAACTCTTATGTAGCGAAGGAATCATATTCATAAAAAAATAATTATAATTTAGACTCTACTTATGTATTGAGCACTGTTTTTTAAAATAAAAACAAAAATACTAAAGAACTTCGGATTATTAACCTAACATGTTCTTTCCTATTTTCTATATATTTGCACACACACACACACACACACACGTTGGTAAAACCAGTAGAATCCAACTATCCATTTTCCTCAAAGCGTGGCGCAGAGCTTAGGGTTAAAATGAACAGTTTATATGTTTAATGAAGTCGGTGTAATAATAATAAAAGGAGGCGATTTTCCATGGCTTTCTACTTTGTTCAACTCCTGACATCGTAGAGATGTAGAGATCTCAACTGAAATATCGTCGTGATATTCTATTTGTGATGTGTGTATAAGACTGGTCCAATTCTCTCGGGGGTGGTTCTTTTTATAACGTCATCTGTCACAAATGTTTCTCAATCCTGCAAAACAGATGCAGGTGTAAGCTCACATTGGTTCTCCATTTGTCATCCGGGTGTGAATGCTGGACAATCATCTCAAACATGAAGTAGAGACAATAAAAATGTGGTTCTTACGAAAGATGCGGAAAATGCTATGGACTGAACATGTGAGTAACGGGGAAATTTTAAGGAAAAAGAAAAGAAAAAAAGAAGGATAGTTATATTTAGGATAAGATAGAAAAGTCTGAAATTTCCAGAAATTTGAGCTTGGAGAATTTATCACTAACAGGGCGTATTGAAAGCAAGAGATATAGTTGAAGACACTAAGTTACCTAACGTGCTTTTGCATATGGATGGCTGAGAAGGGGATTGGATGGATGGAAAAAAACATTGCTAACTAATAGCTAAGATGGACTGGAAGTTGTGGAGAACCATGATCTCCCAAATCGTGAATGAAGATGGTATATAGAAAAAGAAAACCTTTTATCGAATTAATAATGTGGAATTAGTTACTGTGAGTTAGGTTTTTCATCATACCGCGAATTGAGTTCCTCGTCACGATATAAAAGAAAATTAATTTTTTTTTTTTTTATCTGTTTAGGCTTCCATACTTTGAAATTATAGTTATTATAGATTAGTAACTATAGCTGCTTTCATTAAACAAACAGGCAGAAAGTAAGGATGCAGTTTAGTTTTATACTTATTTTGACAATATAAGTATATTCTTTGTCTCCGCCTGAACTTTGAAATTTTATTTACTAATTATTTATTTCCTTTTTTCTCTTCTCCTCCTCCATAAGAATCGATAGGTCCGCTTATCGTTCGGTTCAAACTCCTCCCCGGTCTTTTGAACAGGAATAGATATTCTCTGTTCCATGTTTAGGACTGGTTTTCTTGTTCCTTCTCAAGTCTTTTCGTTCTCTTTCACACCCAGTATCTTGTTGCGTTTTAGTAGAATTATTGCCTTGCTTGGGGTGATTTGATTTTGTCATGGGTCCTTACCTATAGCTACAGAATGAACTCTTCCTAATACTATGTATACTACGCCTCTCAAGAGAGAGGGTCGAATCAAGCCGAGCTTCTCGGCTTGACGGTTGAACTCGCTGCCTCTGAGCAGAGAGGAACCTGGACGAGACTCCGCCGAAGGGCAGAGTCTCGTTTGGGGAGGTTGACCAACCCGATCCCGTTTATACGGGTTCTACGGGCATTTTTTGGCCGAGCCTACGGGCTCGGGAAACCAACATTAAACTCGGCCTTGTGCCATATGCAACCCTCGTGGCGAGGTGGCTAGATACCGAATCAAGCCGAGCTTCTCGGGTTGACGGTCGAACTCTCTGCCGAAGGGCGGAGTCTCGTTCGGGGAGGTTGACCAACCCGACTCTGTTTTTACAGTTTCTACGGGCATTTTTTGGCCGAGCCTATGGGTTCGGAAAACCCACGTAAAACACGGCCGTGTGCCACATCTTTCCCTCATGGGGGGGGGGGAAGTAAACATCGAATAAAGCCGAGCCAATAGTTGTTCCCTCCAAACCAGACTGACAGTCATACTAACACCTTCCACATCTTGTATTATTATTTCGTGTAATCTATCTTCGTTATTTCTACTCTTGTGTTCGTTTTGTTCTTCCTTAGTCCTAACCTTGGTCCATAACAGATTTTTTTTTAAATCCTGTCCTCTAATCAATTTACAAAAACTTGCAGGTTAGGTTATTCGCTGTTTTCCTCTGTTTCTTTTGCCTTTTGTATGTCCTGTGAGTGTTAAATTCTCCAAGGTCTCTTTCCTTATTATGTATCCCATAACTTTCAACTGTCTTCAACTGATTCCAAATATGTGACCTTTTTGTTTCCATTTTCCTCAAAACGTGGAGTGGGGTTTAAGCGTTAAAACGAACTCGCGTTTTACCTTCGAAAAGAAGATTAATGAAAGGGTGATAATGACGAGGAAACACAAGGCTAATTTTAACAAAGTTTAATGTTTAAAGTTCATGTTTATGACTGGTTTCTGCTAGTAACCAAAAGAAAACAAGAAAAATCAAGAAAACATATACAAGAACGAAGTTACCCTCATCGCTATCATTCTCTTCTCTCCCGTCTCTGTCTTGAGCTAGTTCGTCTGGCTTTGTTGAGTAACACGGCCCTTACGGGTCATCCAACATTCTTTTCCCTACTCGGTTGTGTCTGGTATGTTGTCTCGATAAGTCTGATCCGAATTTCCTACAACCCTACAATGCTGGGATTGACGGCAAAATCTAGTGATAAAACGAATATGTACGCTGTGTGGTGCAGTTAAGAAATTAATAATTCTTGATTTGCGGCGATGGTAATTTGGTTCTTGCATCCAGGAAGAACGTCGAGAATCAGAGCGGGAATAAAACCTCCTTCAATAAAATGATAAACAATCTTTAGAACAGATTTCCCGAATATAAAGACTGGTGAATAAAATATATCATCTAATATAGAATTACGCCTGCACTTCGCCTTGTGGTGATTGAGAAATCTGGAAATTATTATAAAATGGTGGCAGGAAATGTCTGTCGGTGTTTTCCCGTGAGGTGATGACCATCCACGTTACTGGAGTAAATCTCTGACGATTATCGTTGTTGGCCCCGTCTCTTCCTGTGTCTGGGGCCTTGTGGACATTCGTTTATATCGATGACTTCCACTCTCTAAAAGTTGACATTGATATATATGTAAATTCTCCATCTTCTGACTGTTGTAATATTAGGAAATATCTTTTATAAACACGTGCTGTCTTTTGTTAAGAATTTCCGGTCATCATTTTCTATAAGGGTAATAGTGTTTTGGGCGAACGTATTAAACAATGTTTAGGATTTAGGTATAACCTAGGCGGCCCTTCTTTGTTTAAGAAAATTCGGACGGATAGTATGAATATGAACAAAACTCAGAATTTAATTTTTCAGGACTACGAAATACTGACACACATTAATCATGTCTTCTTCTTATCGGTAGGAAGTAGATAGGGTGGGAAAATTTAGTTTGCTCAATTTTACTGAATCTTGGTTAGTTAATTCTAACTTCGGTTCTCTTTGGAACTGATTTTAAATTCATTTTATTGCTTAAAACAATTATTAATCCGTTTCTCTTTCCATTTTCTTTGCCAACAATCCAATGTTTTCTAAGAATTTTAATAATTTTTATGCGATTTATAGTCCCTCCAGATCACTATCCAGTGATTTCATGGATTTAACCGTTTAAGCCAGTGCCGTGTTACAATGGGAAAATGAAAAAGAGAAAAAATAAATAAAAAGAAAAATGACCCACAGGTCGACACCTAATTAAATAATAACCATCATTCCTCAATGCCTGGGTTATTAGGACAGAACAAGAATGCTTCACACCGTCACACCTCGAAAGAGACAAAATTTCTAATTTAGTTTCAGACTCACGTAACCAAATATAATTAAGTGATAACAGTAGACTTGAATTTTCATATTACATTTTCATAACGTCATCCGGTGTTAGTCTAAATGATAATAACTGTCACTTTCCTGTCATTCGCCTTAGGAATGCATGCATATTCAGACCTACACAAAAGGATTATGATCAATATAAATGCTCTGATATTACGGAATTGTGCTCTTTCTTTTCCGGGGTGTCGTCTTTAGTGTACTTCTTCGGGAGTCGCTTGCGTTTTGTGTGCTAATAATTATAAGTGGAAAAGCATATAAACTACGCGTTTCGCCGACGTCTGTTGAGCTCCGCACCTTCAGGTCGAAATGAATGACAAAATCGTCTGAAAGAAAAATGCGTTGAGACTTTTGAGGATAAGAGGGGTAATAAATTAGATTACCTTATCAGATGCTACGAGCTGAAACCATAATATATATATATATATATATATATATATATATATATATATATATATATATATACAGACATGACAGAATTGAATAGACTCTAACAGAAACGTTTATTTTATTAAACAAGTAATTTATACAAATGAAGTAATCATAAATGGTCATAAATTTAATAACTAATACTTGGTTGACATCCCTTTTGCTTTTTTTAATGCAAGGACCCTTCTAGGCATGCTAGCGATGAGTTCACGAATATCATTGTGAGGGATTTCTTGCCTTGTTTGACTCAATAATCCTAAAAGTTCGGGCTTAGAAGATGGCTTCCTGTTCTTTTTGAAGAGTTTTCGATCTAATATGCCCCAAAGGTGTTCAATAGGGTTAATATCCGGGGACTGACTTGGCCATGGAATTATACTGATCTCATTTTGTCTCAACCAATTTTGCGTTGCTTGAGCAGAGCGACATGGAGCTCCATCTTCCATAAATAAGGAGTCAACTTTGCTCATTCCAATATTCTCAAGTGACTTGAGAATATTGGAAGTAGCCCTTTCTTTAATATATAAACATATTTGGTTGAATTAATGTTTCCTTTACACTCCACAAGCACTGAGCGACCATCACTCCAAATTGCACCCCATACCATTACTGAAAGTCCCCTATGTTTCACCGTTGGCTGCAGTCTTTTTAAATCAAACTCTTGACTACAGAGTCTCCATACCCATACTCTTCCAATGTCGGAGAATAATGCGAATCTTGACTCATCAGAGAAAATGACAGTGGTCCAAAAGGTCAGAGGTCTCTCCACCATCTCATGAGCCCAATCCTTTCTGCGTTTGATATTGGCTGGACGGAGAAGTGGTTTCCTTCTCACAGCTCTGCCATAGTAGCCCAGCTTGTGAAGATACCTGACAGCTGTTCTGGGACTTACATCAAATTGTGTTGCTATGTCAGAGGCCTTGCAACGTGGATCCTGTTCAACATTTCTTTCGACAAGAGGCATGGTTCTTTCAGAGGGCCCAGGGCGGTCTGGATGAGGTTTTGTGCACTTCTTGCCCTCTCTGGTGAATTGTACGATCACTCTATTAACAGTAGAAAGGGGCATTGAAAGATTTTCAGATGTTTTTCTTTGATTAAAGACCACCTTCATGTTGGCCCACGATACGTCCTCGCTGAAATTCGGATAGGTCTGATGCTCCTTTCCTTCGTGGCATGCTCCAGTATTGTTATCTGTAATTTTAATCAAATAATTTAAGTTAATTTATCTTGGTTATTAAAATAAATCGGAAATAAAATTTATCTTGGTGTCTATTTAATTCTGTCATGTCTCTCTCTCTCTCTCTCTCTCTCTCTCTCTATATATATATATATATATATATATATATATATAATTGGTGTCTGTTAGATTTTGAATTATCCCGCTGAAACCAGAAAGTGTTTGTTTTGTTTTTTCGTTTATACATACATACATATATATATGTGTATATATATATATATATATATATATATATATATATATATATGTGTGTGTGTGTGTGTGTGTGTGTGTGTGTGTGTGTGTGTGTGTGTGTGTTAGAGCCGCTGGTGTCTAATTTTAAATCATTCTACTCTTTGATTCCTAGACTTTATGTATTTAAGAATAGACTGTTTGGGAAGGTCTCGTTATTTTTCAGTCAAAATGGCTAGATGTAACCGTAAGTTCTATGCTAACAGTTTCTTATCTTGCACTTCTTGTGTATGGAACTATCTTCCGACTTCTTGCTTTCCACTCAACGTTGATCTTCAAAAATTTAAATGCAGTGTTAATTGTTTTCTTCTGTCGTCTTAATTTTTTTTATCGTTCTCTCTTCTTCATAATGTCTTCTTTCTCTCATATCCTCAGTAACACCTTGTGTCTCGCTGGCTTTATTGCCTTGCTTGGTTTGAAGTGATTAAAAACAAAAAACTACCCAAGAAGATCTCTGTTATTTATCTTATCCACGGGTTCATATATATATACATACATACACATATATATATATGTGTGTGTGTGTGTGTCGGCCAGACGATTGCGTCTAGCATGAAAGAGCTTGTCGCCTCTGAATGTTGACCTCAATGTTCACTTTTATATTTATATTTACATACGTTCTATCTCTGATTTTGAGCACTTTATCCCATAAACATAGCCCACCTTAAAACTATATTTCTTCATATGTATATATATATATGTGTGTGTGTGTAGAGATAGAGATAGAGAGAGAGAGAGAGAGTGTGTGTTAATAGTTGAATTTGCGCCTGTAACGAGGACATTCGGAAATGGTTTGAGGACAACCAAGAAGGCTTATCTTCTTCCATACCACTTCAGATGCTTATTCATTTGATCAGATTTGTCGGTGCGGAAACTTCCCCTACGCATTAAAATGATATAAGCATTAAAAGTAATTTTTTAAATGTTTAACTGCTCCATAAAAATTTATATCGATCTCATATTCTCTGTGCAAACATTTAACCCACTGACGGTATCCGGACCGTGAAGAAATGCAGCTGCTTTTAAGATTTTAAAAAAAAAAGCACATTTTGAAAAAGGTTCCGCTGGGGATCGAACCCAGGACCATTCGCGTGTGAAGCGAGTGTGATTACCACTACACTACGGAACCAACTGGCAAACAAATATTTTAAGACTCTTATAAAGTAAATATTGCTTTGATTATCGATTTTTGGCATCTTATTCTGCTGTGCAGATGTGACTTATTCATTATTGACGACGTCGATCCAAACAAAATAAATTATAAATGTTGTTTTATGTAACAGTCATAAAAAAGATGACAATTTTATAAAGACAATGATTGACAATTACATAATTTATTCGTCGCCATAGTTATGCTCATGTCTTCGAGCAGGTGAGCTTCCTTAGTCTCAATACCGACAACTTCTTCATTATTACGAACGGAGAAGGTAGACGTATTCTGTTCTCTCACGCAAAGCCGATCATGTGTTATTTTCTAACATCGATAGTGTTACTGCCTATAGTTAAAAATGTATTCGTTCCTTTTCATGATGGTTTCTATAAATTCTATGAACAAAGTTATTTTATAATTCAGGGTTTGATTTGATAACAATTTTATCCCTATGATGTTTTTGCGGGCGATGTGGCGGGGGTGGGGGGCAAGAAGAAGAAGAAGAAGAAGAAGAAGAAGAAGAATCCCTGTTGTAGTTGGAGCCCTAGGACTGGTTGGAAAATATTGCAGTAGACTAATTGAAGGGAAATCCATGCCTCAAGGAGATACAAAGAATTGTTCTGACACGTACAGCCCACACTTTACGAAGGGCTTTATCTATGTAATGCCATTTCTAATAACGTTAGGGTCCCGGGCGGGACCCTGAAAGAAATGTGTCAACTCCAGAAATCAAAAAAAAATACAAATAATAATAAATCCAAATAAAGAATAACTCTTTCTTGTGTTGATTTAACATTCTCCATTCCCTTAGACTGGCTGCCATCACAAAATGATTTTCTTAATTTAATTGAGGAGAAAACGCCT
Organism: Acanthosepion lycidas; assembly: GCA_963932145.1. Classification (NCBI taxonomy): domain Eukaryota; kingdom Metazoa; phylum Mollusca; class Cephalopoda; order Sepiida; family Sepiidae; genus Acanthosepion; species Acanthosepion lycidas. Next base: position 4,244,503 of record OZ010590.1, on the reverse strand, counting down.
CTGCTTTGATTCGTAGTGTTGTGATCATAATTACGATTCACACGCGTGAGGGACTGTGCCCCACCTCCATCCCCAACGGAAAAATGAGATGAGGGAGGAGGAGGAGGAGGATTCGTGGTGAGAGAAAGAATAAATAAATTGAAACATTTTATCCCAACTAATATTATGAATGGAGAAAACACGAGACTCTTTTTACCTGTATTATTTATAATTATTTACATTGTTCGGACTGTTGTTTTCATCTTGATTGCCATATTCACTACGCCCAGGTTGCCATATTTCTTTACCAGGGTCTCAACCAGTCCCACATTGTGATTCCCCAGGAAGCCCCGAACCCCTGCGACAAAGCTGTTCCATGCTTTCTCCGTTCTAATGAGCTTCTTGGGGAATTACAAAAAATCTATAATCTTTATTTGATTTATAAGGCCCACTTTTAAGTGCAGTGCAGGAAACAATACTTTCCGGAAGTGCAACAGTGTTTCCCCATTTGATATTGTTCTACCATACGCTGAATTAGGTCCGCTGTGGCCAGTCTCACCTGTGTCAGTGTGCCACGGTGTCTCTGATAACACCATTTTAAAGTCTCTGATAACCTCCCAAAAATATTTTTCATATTTAAAGGCATCTAGCAAGATCTTGACACTGATGTATTCCTCTTTGAGCTGCGCCGAGTTAACCAGCGGAAGAGATGCATACATGTTTCCATTAGGAAGCAGCATTATGGCAGAAGCAAAGCTCATCTTGAGATTTTTGTGGCCTAGCATTTGTGCTGATTCCATATGTTTTTGTATTTTCCAGTGATGTTCTCTGTTATTTCAACCTCAACAGGGGGCCGTCATCTCCCTTGCCCTCCATATTTTTTTTTTTTTGCATCTGTTACGCCCCTCCTTAATTAATTTTATGAAAACTCGAAAAATCGACTTCTGTGTAATTTTGTGATTATATTAGTTCAAAGAAGACTTTGAAGAATATAAATCATCTATTTTTTTGTAAATCGAAGTCCCGTTTTTTCCCCACTAAATTCAGCTCTAATTTGTAAATTACGAAGCCCAATAAAACTAAGGCATTATTTAATTAAAAATCTTATATTGGCTTTTAGGAATAATATTGTCTGAAACCAAAATATTTTTCCGATAAAAAAAATGAGTTTTTACAAGAATTGTTTTCTTTTTTTCCAACTTTAAACACAAAATGTGATAAATTTGTTAAATATTTTAACATTAAGTTTCAACCTGAGCATTTTTGAAAATGCTGCTATTAAACTATCAATTTTTACAGATCATAAATTTAAAAACTTATTACTATTTGCGACACGATAGTATTTTTAAAATATTTTTTAATATGCAAAAAATGTATTTAAAACGTTTTCTCCAAAACTATGGATGTACGGTTTCGAAGTAGTAGGTCACGAGTTTTACGAGAAAGGCCTTAAGAAATTGCTTTGCTTTGCACCTATCGAAATTTCTGACTGATCATCTTCCTCGTATATCCAAATTTTTAATTTTCTTTTTTACATCCTATTTCACTAAATATTTCAATTTCATTTTTTAAATATAATTAGGTTATTGTTTTTCAGTGATACAAACTACAATTTTTTTTTTCTTTTTTAGATTCAATTTTAAAGCCGGAAACAGTGCAGTCTTTGAATCTATCTTCGTTAAAAAAAAGTACCTAAAACAAAAATCAATAAAATATTAGACTTTTGAAAATATTTAATTCTTCAAATTACTTTGTAGTTAAATAAGCTGGTTTGCTTAGAATTAGAAAATACTGTTAATTCTGTACTTCCGTCCAATAAATTGCCCTAACGTTAATTTTGATGCATTGACATAAACGTCAATTCACCCCTCCAATACCAATCGCCACGGTTAGACATGCTTTTCTTATTTTTAACTAAATTTATTTCTGCTAAAAAAATTGAGTAATGTTTGTTTCCAGTTAAATTAAATAAACTTTAAATTTTCTAATTTTCCTAAAATAACTTTTCAAAAAGTATAATTTAATTTTACAAGATTTTTAAACAGAGAATTTCACTTTTGTTTACAAAGTTGTCAAAAATGGCTGACATGATCGATTTCATGGCAATTTTGTTGACTCAAAACACAAAATTTTTAACTAAAATTTCGGATATACTTTGGTCATTCCTCTTAATAATGACATAAACATTTAGAAGATGAAAAAATTCTTTATCAAGATTAAAGCCTTTTTTTCCTCAGGGTAATGCTCTTTTTAGCGAAGTATTGAGTCCCTACATGTACGCCTTATTTTAATCTGCACATTTTCTAATTTTCCTTGCTTTTAGTGGAAGTGTCAAATAATTTTTCTGTTAGAAAATGCCAATGACCCGACTCCCGTCACCACCAAATGATTCGCTTTTCCATCTTGTAACGAAAATTATTTTATATACGTGACATACAACTTACAAACGTTAATAAACGGAAAATAAACATTCTAAAAAATACATACTGACTCGAAAAATCATTTCTTTTTTGCATAATTGAAGATATTGTTTATCTAAATTAAATTTATAAAAGATTTCTACCCCTGACCAATTATTCTACTCGCTTTTCAGTAGCACACATGAGAATAAAGAAATAAATTTTAAGGCTGAAGTTTATGGTTAAATGCGGAACAATAAACCATTTGGATTAGGGGGAGAATAGGGTTGAGAATGTGTTGATGTTGTAGTGATCTCGCGATCATGAGAAATAAATAAAAAAACACTAATTTTCCATGATTCCCTAGTAACAAAAAAAAAAAAAAAGGAAACGCCCGAAGAAAGAAGAATCTGGTGTCTTTTCAACCACCTCTCGCCATGAGACCATGTGAAAATAGAAAATGAGAACAAAAGCATCAAAAAATTTATTCGTAATATTCAACACAACACGTACTAAAAAAAGGGGGGGGGGAATTGACAAACCCAACCAAAAGCGACTTTTATATATATTTGTATACATATATAGATATTTTTTTACAAAAAAGAAGAAATAAACGGAGAGACGGGAACAAGTGACAGCAAGCCCATGTACTTATAAGCGGATTCAAATATCTCAATTGGAATCGTTACATTTAGTAACTAAATAAAGAGATATTACCTTCTTACAGTTCTCACTGGCTTTAAACAGAATAATGGAACAGAAAAACCACACCTCAGTCCAACAAATAAATATCAAAACGCCTGATTTTATGGAATCATTCGTTAATGGTTGGTTTTCAATACTTACGGAACAGTTCCACCTAAGAGAGTAATTACAGTTTCTACAATGAAATATTATATGGTCATTGCCGGTGGAAATAGCAACGAAAATTCTTGCCTCCGCAAAATGATGATAATTTAAAAAAATAATTCGTGGAAATCCATGAAAGAACAAAACTAAAACTACTGGTTAAATTAATTTCCACAACCATTGACCCTCAAATTACCTCCAGGAAATGATGGCAATAGCTAAAACGTTAAATGTAGGAGATGATATTTTGCTGCATAAATTTATACAAGCACTTCCATCGATAATAGCACCTGTAATAGCGTCACAGAAGGATTTAACACCCGCGCGCTTAGGACAGTTAACTGATGAATTATCGGCATAATACCTTCGTGTATATGACATAGACTGCTACGCCACAACAAAATAAGTCACAAAACAAGAGAGCCAGCAGGTCGCATAGCAAATAGACTTCAACCCTTCGCTGAAACCCAAAAACTGAAAATATGCCGTGTACATATTAATTTTGCTGATAAAGCTCGAAGATGCAAGACTTGGTGCAGATAACCTACCAAAATAAAACTTTAAAAATGTTACCAAATTCACGACCACAATCACCAGCTAAACTAGTCAGGCGAACTCAGCTTCTTCGGCTTGGCGACAACTAGAGATACAGACAAAAAGAATTGCAATATGTGCACTAAAAAAAAATGAGGGCTGAGATATTTGGTTTATAATACCCAGAAATTCATACACATATGTCCAGTGGATAAAGGCGTTGGTTAGATCTAGTGACAGGACCCAAAGAGAAAGAGTTCAGTACTCGGTTAAGGCAGTGGAGAACTTGGAGAGGGGAATTAACAGGAGATAACTGACATCTATTAAAACATGCCATGTGGAACTAGAACAGTCTACCCCAGTGAGCGAAATAAAGGGTTAAGTTCAACATTCCAACCACCTGAAGAAGGCCGGAGCGTATTATAATAAATATGGCGATGAGGACAATAGTGAACTAGAGCTACAGACAAAAATTGACGCAACTAAAATAACATTCATTGTTCAGGATAATTAACGGGATATCTTTAAAGCCAAGATCCGTAATATTATCAAAGGCTAACGGCACGAACATTAAACGTCACGGGCAAACTGAACTGAACATCGGAATACCAAACCTTAGAAGATCATTTCCATAGATTTTTATAATGGCGGATGTCAGTAATCCCCGACTTGGACTTGGTTTTCTGAATAGCTTCGGACACCATGTCGACTGCAATGAGAATAAAATAATAGACCCTATCACTTCGTGCACAAAGACACTTAAAACACCTAACTCAGAAATCAACTTAGCGATTGACAACAATGTACCAGACCCTTATCCAGACCATTGTTAATAAATATCCTAACGTGGTCTTGCCACATACACGTGCTGATAGTGTGTACGACAATGGAGTGTACGACAGAACTGATGATGGCAATAACCTGCGTACATTAGCTAAGGCCAGAAAAATGTCAGAGGAAAAATCAGAAGCAGTATTTAAAGAATTTAAAAAGTTACAAGGCGACGGTGTAATTTTACCATCTAAAAGCGAATGGTCAAGCCATTTGCATGTGGTTAAAACAAATGACGATGGATATTGTTGTTGCGATAATTATCGTGTCCTTAAAAGCATCACAAAGAACAGAAAATACCAATTTCCCAATATCAATTCATTTGCGGCCAAATTAGCAAACAAAACTCAATTTTCAAAAATCGACCTTGTGTCTGCTTAACACCAAATCAGGAAGCACCCTACTGACAAAGAACGCCGTAGTCTCGCCCCTTAGACTACACGAATGCAATGTCATGCCCTTCGGTCTTAAGAATGTGGCTGCTATATTTCAACGGTTTATGGGAACAATATTCAGAGACGTTCATTGTGTATTGTCTATAGAGACGATTTTCAGTAACGATCAATTATCACACAAGAAAAATATTTAAACTGTTATTGAAGTTTTGCATAATAATAATTTAAAAATTCACTAGCAAAATCAATTTTCGATGTTGCATCTATAGATTTCCTAGGATACAATATCAATATCAATAATAATTCCTGGGTATAATTAATTTCTATAGAAAATTAATACCCAATTTCACTGAAATTACGCTATGCCTTACCGAACGAATACGACAAAAATTAGAAGTATATCATATTGTGACACTATTTAGGGTTGCGTGAAAAAAAAAAGGCGAGAATTAATTTAGGTGATAAGAAGCCATCACGAAAAGACACTGAGCGATGTTATTTTTTCTAACAAAGAAAAGTGGTAAAGATTTTAGTTTCATTAGCGAAGAAAGTAAGATACCAGATTTAATTTGATTTATGTTACAACGCGGCGAAAGAAGACAGCAATCTGCCCATGGCAATAATGAAAATTTCAGGTTGGTCAAGTAGCCTACAAGGCAGAATGCTAAGAGATAAAAATTAATTGGGTCGCGCTCTGACCGAAAAAAATGTCCGCTGGACCACCCACAGAGTACAAAGATTAAACCATTAACTATCTACAGAGATATCATTGGAGGAGAGCACCTGTTTAGTGTCAGACCTGGCCATGATAGAAAAATTATTTTATTGGAACGAGTAATTGGCCACAGGGTGCGAAAGATCATTGACCAGCCTCAGTGCTTGTTTGGCGAAGGTCTCGTTGACGAGTTCCAGACGGCGTTCGGTTAAGATAAGAGTCGTAAGGGTTTGATGTCTGGAAGAAGAAAAGAAAGAAAAGAAAAAAAAGGGAAGATTATTTTTTTTCCTTTGAGCGATAATTGCAAACACCCACGCTGCTGAGTGTAAATTTGGCTGAAGGGTGGCGGGAGCGGTAGGCGAAGGTAAACCATGAAGAATGAGGGGAGGCCTGTTACGCCCCCTGAAGGGATTGGTGTGAGATGCCACTGTGAGAGAGAGGGGAACCTGTTGACACCTCTGAAGGGATTGGTATCAGATACCAATATGAGAAAGGAAGAATTTGGGAGGACGATTCCCTTAAACTAGAAATTAAGGACTTCCAAAAATGGAAAGTAATAAATTTTCCTGACCGAAAACAAAGGAAATCCTTGATGCGGATTTAGAATTATTAAGGAACCTCAAACCCCGACAGGCCCACCGCGGTTTTGGTCGGCGTCCATATAAGCAGAGTCGCAACGAGTAGACGGCAGTTAGTTGGGGTTGAAGAGACAGGCAAGCAGTTGAGTTGGAGTTGGAAGTTGAATAGAGAGACGCAGAATTGAGCTGTGAGCTCTGAGAACCCCCTCGCTGAAAGCTGACTGAGATCCCACGCAATCACGACCTAACCAAGAACAATTTATTTTTGAAGAACAACTTAGACTGACACCATCAAAACAAGTTTTACGAATATCACCTGAAGATACACCAAAAAAAACAGTTATCGAAAAACAACTTAAGATATTAAGACTCGCCTAACAAACGCAAAGTGTCACGTATCCATATTAGCGGTTTGGGAAGAAGACGCAATCCTGTATTCAGCAACCAGATATAAAATATTGTTATCCTTTTTTAACACATTTGAACTTTTCGGGTTGTTACTTTATTTTCTTTTACATACACTTGTGTGGTATTACCCTTGTTCGGACTCGACTTGCATTACGGCCCGGCGACTGATTCATTTCGTCTACCTAAGATCAAATCACAACGTGGGTAGGTTAGACTAGAAATCAAAACAGTTACTTCGGTAACCAGACGTTGGAGACGATCTGGGAACGACAAGGCTGATACCGAATCTAACCAGATTCCCATCCAAATCAGCCAAGGGTTAGAACGTCACATCTGGTGCCGCGACCAATACCAAGTCACATTGGTCGTCACAGGACAGGATAGGACGGCGACGGCGCGGAGACAGACGGGGTGACGTAACAATAGCATCATTAAAGTTCTATGCGACTAGCCCACATTAACACACCCTCATCCTGTCTGTATCACTTATCAATTGGTGACCGACAGCAGTAAATACGCAGTCGGTGCTGCACAAAACCAAGTCGTTGATGGAAATCCTGTTCCAATAAGCTTGTTTTTAAAAAGAAAACTATCGCAAACACAAGTCAAATATTTCACATTTGGTAGAGAGCTTCCTGCTGCATATCTTGCAATCTTTCATTTTCAGCACATGATAGAAGGCCATAAACCCTTTATGGGGTGCATTTCATAGCCTCACCCCAGCAAAATCAGAAAAACAGCCGAAACAACTAGCCTTACTGACTGAGTAGATAGCCAACATAGATCATATTAAAGTACAAGAAAATATAGTAGCAGATTATTAGTCACGACCCACATTAGCAATTGAGGTCGATCTTTGTGACCTACCAGCATGAGCAGACGCCCAAGCTGTAGATTCAGACATGCACAATTTTCCTAACAAAAAAAATATAATATTAATGAGACTATATTTGTACTGTGCGATACATCTACTTACTTTCCCAGGCATTGCGTAAAGCTATGTTTGATACTTTACATTCCATAGGCCATGCAGGAACAAAATCAACTAGTAAGGTGATTAAGGCTCGCTTCTTTTGGCCGAATATAGACAAAACAGTAATTCAATTTTGATCTGAATGAGGCTTGACAAGTAGTTTAGGTTAACAGGCATGCCAAAACACCAATACAGCCTATTGACATACCCTCAGTTAAGTTTCATATCGACATTGTTGGACCACTCCCTCTGGTGAAGAATAACAATGATGTTTATGCCATGTATGTTTTTTGATAGTTGTTATGCTACTATGTCGTTAATTGCTGACATGCATCGATGGTACGATTAAATGAATTGATGCCGAACAACACACAGAAATATGAGCGCAGACTGTCACCCGAGCCTTTGTCAACGTGTGGATCGCACGTTGGGGCGTGCGACTTCACGTTATCACAAACCGTGGTAGACATTTTGAAAGTGAACTATTCACAGAAATAGCAAAAATAATTATTTTTTGCTGGCCACATACGGCCGCACACCACTTTCAAACCAACTGAATAGTCGAACGAGCACATTGGACGATTAAAACAGCAATTATAGCGAGGAGGGCGTCGTGACTAGCAGTATTACCAATAATATTACTAAACATCCGTAGTACATACAATAACAACAATTTTTCATCCTTTTTCGCAGTAACAGGAACACATATTAGGATTCAACAATTGTTGATAGACGATAGTCGGGATACTATCGAAAATCAAGAATTTGCGATGGAACGACATAAAGCGTTATTCAAATTTTACCCAAGCAACAAGCCCCACAAGCAGAACGTCTATCAAAAGACATAAATGCCAGAGAAATTGAGAAGCTGCCAGAAAGTCTATATTAGAGAAGACAGAGTGCGTAGACCCCTAGAAGCGCTATAAACTGGTCCTTTTGATGTTCTACAACGTACTTCAAAGTATTATCTAATTAAGTTGAATAAGGATACACATACCAGGATATCTGTTGACAGGCTGCAACCGTATGTAGAAGCGAGTAATAAACACGCTAAACAAACAGATAACGGTGCTACTCGTTTGGGAAAACCTCGGATAGCTCAATGGTAAAAATGGGGAATTAAAAAAAAAGAAAGAACCAAAAACATTAAAACAAGGCGAAAACAATAGTCCAGTGTTTAGGATCCAAGTCCAAAGAAAAAAAAAATGAGTAAAAAGACAACTACGTAAGGTGCTCAATACATTAAATAGAGCAAAATCTAAGATAAGATATAATAATCCTAAGGAGCCTGGCTCCTTAGGATTATCTTATCTTATTTAATTTATATATATATATATATATATATATATATATATATATATATTATTGCTATTATTATTATTATTAACTCCGTTACTAAAAGGGGAGATTGTGTTGTAATCTCGCGATCACGAGAAATAAATTTAAAAAAAAAACACTAATTTCCCATGATTCCCAAGTAAAGAAGGAAAACGCCAGACTGGCGAAACATTTAGAATCTGGTGTCTTTTTAACCAGCTCTCACTATGGGAGCATGTGAAAATGGAATTCTTCAGGAATGAAAACTAAAGATAAGTTTTACTCAAATATTATTTCCTCATATTGAATATGACGTTTTAATAATAGACTTATCTCGACAAAATAATTCACTCATTCCACAAGAGAACATAAATATCTGATAATTTACCAAGCACATTACAAAAACTATTATCGACCAAATAACCAAACTCTCCGATGATAAATACTTATATATTTATGTATAAATGTCTCACTTTGTTATGATGTATATCCAGATATGTTTACTAATCACAAAAACAAGAGTCATATGAGGCCCATCTATTACAGCGTATAGATATGGTGGAAAAAGAGCGCGCTCCTTTCATTGCTGAACTGGAGTACGCTCCACTTTGGAGTGTAGGAGCGGGAGTGGAAGCCGCTTCAGAACTTGAGGAGAGCGTAAAGCCATATATATATATATATATATATATATATATATATATATATATATATATATATATATTGATAATTTGTCGTCTAAATGACGCAAAAATTGTACCTTCAGTTTATCTTTGGTGTTACAACTTTTGTTGGTCTCTCGCTCAACTGCGCCCCACACATAATATTGAAGGAGGTTGCAGTCTGGAGAGTTAGATAGCCGGATGTAAGGGGAGATGTCGTCGCAGAAATTGTCTGACAGACATGACTGGGTTCTCCTGCTTGTATAACATAGTGCAGAATCTTGTAAAAAAGTGAAAAAAAAAGTAAACATAGGTTTACAGAAATAGTTTGGCTGGGTCATAAAGAAGGTGGGAAAAAACAGTGAAGAATCACACTGCCGAAATACGGGATTGAACCAGTGATATTAATATTGTCAGTTAAACGCATTCCAAAATGGGCTATTTCGGCAGACGATAGCACGATTTCAAGACAGCTGATGAGAAAAATCCGGTTGATAATAAAAAGAACATTGATTTTAATATGACCGTTGGTGAAGACAGAATAATTTGTTGGCCACAGTTACCACATACCGAACCCGCTAATGGAAGACTTACGGTCAAACAACTCCACTATTTCAGAATGGCAGTCAAGACGATTCAAGACAGCTTTTGAACTGATTACAAAAATCCGGCTGATAATAAAAAAAAAATAAAATTTAATATAACCAAGGGGGAAGAAGAAAAAAGTTGACACTGTCAGCGGGTTTCAAAACAGCTGTTGAACTGATTAGAAAATCCCGGCTGGCAAGAAATAAACATTAACTTTTAATATAATCATTAGCGAAGAATAAAACAGATATCGGTGTCAGCCACCAAATGCCAAAACCCGGGACCTTTAGATCGTCAGTCTAACACTCTCCAAACAGAGCTATTTCGGCCGACGGTACCAGAAATTTCAATGTTTTAGTAAAACCGGACGGATAATAAAAAGAACATTCATTTTTAATATAACCATTGCCGAAGAAAAAAATTCTTGATGACAGCCACTATATGCCACTGATGGAAGCGGGGTCCTTTAGCTTTCCAGACTAACGGTCAAACAACTCCGCTATTTCGGAATGACTGTCGTGACAATATCAAGAGAGCTTTTGAACTGATTAGAAAAATCTGGCTGATAATAAATAAACATCAATATTTAATATATCCATTGGTAAAGAAAAGAAGGCATTTGATGATGTCAGCCAACGGATGCCGAAACCACGGATTAAATCTGGGACCTTTAGATTTTTAGTCTAACGGTCTACCAACTGAGCCGATTCAGCTAAGTTGCGAGTTCATTCAAAAGTATATATTCTTTAAATCTTAGTAATCGCTCATTTCTTTTTATCGTTTCAATCTGCAAACAGAAAGATTTTAAAGAATTTCAAACGATTTTACTAAGATTGTTTCCTTCATAAAAAGAAACTTTCCATGAAGGATCAGCCATTTATTTTTTTTTCCTTTATTTAAATCCCATTTGTACTTGGTGCTCAACACTCGTTTGCCTTTTACCGAACGAAAATAAAATGTACTTAGTATGAATATAACGAAACAATCTGGTTTACATTGTTTAAATTGAGGAAGAGAAATAAACAAAAAAAAAATCGATGGTTAAGCAACGTAGGGCATGGCCGACAAATGACCGCTTGTGAATATGTGGTGTTGTAATCTTGGATGTGCAGTTGGTATAATAAATAATGGCTAGGAATTACTAATCAGAGAGTCAAGTACCAATTCCAGTTGGGTTACTTACATTCAATTATGCGCAAATAATCTATGAAAGCTATGAATCCACGTCTTCCTCGCCATCTATGGGTTAAATAGTAAGATTTGTATCACTAATACCATTAATATTTCCGAAAATATAAAACATAATACAATAAAACTATGTAGATTTCGATATTAAATAACACGCAGGAGTGTTGATATGCCGCCTAAAAAAATACAACCAAGCAACCAACATTTTTACACCATTTTAAGCGATGGATCATATATACGAATTAGCAGCATTGCCCAGCGTTGCCCTTCCTTGATTCAAAAATCAAACGACTCATACAGCAATCGCTATCACTTGACTTAAAATATTTTTGCCCTTCCTTGCCTTTAAAGGATTGCCCTTTGCCGTGTTGATGTTGCTACATGCCTTACTTCTTGCCTATCTCACACTGCGAAGTTCTATACTAAACATTACATCTGTTACGAAAAAAAACTAAACAAAATGAACACAAAACAATCAGCTTTAAAAAAGAACTCGTAACTGGAAAAACCGAATGAAAAAAGAATGTTAACAACAAATACTTTTTCACACCCAACCCAGTTCTGCGGAATCAGAATCAAGGTTGAGTTTAAGCAAGCGAATGAGCCAATTGGAATAAAGTGCCATGCAGATTTAAATTTTTCCCACTTGTGACGAATGCCGCTATCGATTTTTTTTTTGCATGCTAGCATGCTAGTTAGTATTCGTGTCAGTCAGCTGTTGGCTCTCATGCTGGCCAATAGAATATTACTGCTTATTCGTGGCAGCCATCTATAGGCTCTCACTCTGGCCAGTACAAAATGGCCGCAAACTACATGAAAACTGCTGTAGAAGCTTGGAAAATCGATTCTTTCCACTATCGATGGGAGTTGGCAAATGCAAAGTCGGTTTGAGCCTTCCCGGTAACTTGGAGCATGTGCATGTAAATTTTGGTGCAAATCCGTCGAAAACCGTTAAACACACAGACACACACACATCCTGCGTTTTCTAGATATAGATAACTACTTAAGGTCGGGTTTGAATTTAAGTGCTAATAGGCGCTCGAGGCACAGGGCCTTCCTGTGGAGAGGTTGCGTTCATTGTGATTGGTGAGAGTTCTGTATCCGATCGGCGAAGAATGGATACCATTGATTTGGTTTTCCCTCCGCCCCACGCTGAGCTATTAGAGCTCGATCGGATGAGAGATCAAGAAAGTAAAAAAACTGCTATGATTAGAAATAAGTTACAAATAAATATATATAAAATGTTAAAGCAAGCTCAGAGGAAAGATCAAGAAAGTAACAAAACTGCTTTGATTAGAAATAAGTTACAAATAAATATATATAAACTGTTAAAGCAAGCTCAGGGGAGAGATCAAGAAAGTAACAAAACTGCTTTGATTAGAAATAAGTTACAAATAAATATATATAAACTGTTAAAGCAAGCTCAGAGGAGAGATCAAGAAAGTAACAAAACTGCTTTGATTAGAAATAAGTTACAAATAAATATAAACTGTTAAAGCAAGCTCAGGGGAGAGATCAAGAAAGTAACAAAACTGCTATGATTAGAAATAAGTTACAAATAAATATATATAAACTGTTAAAGCACGCTCAGGGGAGAGATCAAGAAAGTAACAAAACTGCTATGATTAGAAATAAGTTTCAAATAAATATATATAAACTGTTAAAGCAAGTTCAGAGGAGAGATCAAGAAAGTAACAAAACTGCTATGATTAGAAATAAGTTACAAATAAATATATATAAACTGTTAAAGCAAGCTCAGAGGAGAGATCAAGAAAGTAACACAACTGTTATGATTAGAAATAAGTTACAAATAAATATATATAAACTGTTAAAGCAAGCCCAGAGGAGAGATCAAGAAAGTAACAAAACTGCTATGATTAGAAATAAGTTACAAATAAATATATATAAACTGTTAAAGCAAGCTCAGAGGAGAGATCAAGAAAGTAACACAACTGTTATGATTAGAAATACGTTACAAATAAATATATATAAACTGTTAAAGCACGCCCAGAGGAGAGATCAAGAAAGTAACAAAACTGCTTTGATTAGAAATAAGTTTCAAATAAATATATATAAACTGTTAAAGCAAGCTCAGAGGAGAGATCAAGAAAGTAACAAAACTGCTTTGATTAGAAATAAGTTACAAATAAATATATATAAACTGTTAAAGCACGCCCAGAGGAGAGATCAAGAAAGTAACAAAACTGCTTTGATTAGAAATAAGTTACAAATAAATATATATAAACTGTTAAAGTACGCCCAGAGGAGAGATCAAGAAAGTAACAAAACTGCTTTGATTAGAAATAAGTTACAAATAAATATATATAAACTGTTAAAGCACGCCCAGAGGAGAGATCAAGAAAGTAACAAAACTGCTTTGATTAGAAATAAGTTACAAATAGATATATATGAACTGTTAAAGCAAGCTCAGGGGAGAGATCAAGAAAGTAACAAAACTGCTTTGATTAGAAATAAGTTACAAATAGATATATATGAACTGTTAAAGCAAGCTCAGAGGAGAGATCAAGAAAGTAACAAAACTGCTTTGATTAGAAATAAGTTACAAATAAATATATATAAACTGTTAAAGCAAGCCCAGAGGAGAGATCAAGAAAGTAACAAAACTGCTTTGATTAGAAATAAGTTACAAATAAATATATATAAACTGTTAAAGCACGCCCAGAGGAGAGATCAAGAAAGTAACAAAACTGCTTTGATTAGAAATAAGTTACAAATAGATATATATGAACTGTTAAAGCAAGCTCAGGGGAGAGATCAAGAAAGTAACAAAACTGCTATGATTAGAAATAAGTTACAAATAAATATATATAAACTGTTAAAGCACGCTCAGGGGAGAGATCAAGAAAGTAACATAACTGCTATGATTAGAAATAAGTTACAAATAAATATGTATAAACTGTTAAAGCACGCTCAGAGGAAAGATCAAGAAAGTAACAAAACTGCTATGATTAGAAATAAGTTACAAATAAATAAAAATATCGAAATATACTGTTAAAGCTAGCTATGTGGAGTGATGGAGAAATAACAAAACTGTTATGATTAAAAATAAGTTACAAATAAATAAAAATAAACTGTTAAAGCTATTAGGTTGGTGCAAAAATAATGACGTAGTAATGTCGTTTTTTCATTTTAAAAAAGACGTCAAAAAACGACATTATTACGTTATTATTTTTGCACCAACCTAATATCTCGGAGGAGAGGTCAAGGAAGTAATAAAACTGTTATCATTAAAAATACGTTAGCAATAAATAAAAATAAACTGTTAAATTTAGCTAAGAGGAGAGATCAATAAAGTAACGAAACTGTTATGATTCGAAATAAGTTAAAAATAAATAAAAATAAACTGTTAAAGATATCTCGAAGAAGAGATCAAGAAAGTAACAAAACTCATGTGACCTAAATAAATTACAAATAAACTTAGAAAAAATGGGATCACCCACAAACAAGTGTATTTCTTCTGCGATTTCTCTTCTGCTGTTCCCCAACTACCAAGTCTTCGTCACTTAAAATATTTAATTTCATGCCCCTTCACATGCCACAAGGTCAATAAATATTTGTATGTTCGAAACTAGAATTTTCCGGAGGCAATTGAAACTCTGGCCTCGTTAAAAAGATTTTGATATGAGAGCTGCTTGTATGGTTATTATTTTTATGAGACGAAAGAAGAGAAGAAACAATTGATTTATCTTCTCATAGCTAATAGTAATTTCTTCTTAATGTGATCGCCTGTAGTCGGAATTGGTTCTGTAGTGTAGTGGTTATCACGCTCGCCTCACACGCGAGATGTCCTGGGTTCGATCCCCAGCGGAATCAATGGAATTGTTTTTCAATTCCTTTTATTTATCGAAAAGTTTGTTTTACTTTTCGTCGCAATGCAAACAATATTTGTTTAGATTAGTGGTGCTGTCCCGTGACCATATCCTGTACATAAATTTAACTGATTTGTGACATATTTCTAATTGGCCATCGAATACTTATGTTTATTCGAGATTAAACACACACACACACATACACACACACACACACACACACATATATATATATATATATATATATATATATATATATATGCCTGTAAAAATCTTCGCTATATCTTTTAGATATAGCGAAGATTTTTACAGGCATAGAAATACGACACATTCTCTTGTTGGGATCCCTCTTCGCATATTTTCATTTTTATCTGAATGTCGGAATTCCAAACATTTAACAACAACAACAACACCTCTTTTAAATGAAATATAAAACAGTTTATACTTTGAAGGAAAATTAGGAGCAGAACATCAGTTGAAATACTATTTATATATTCTTTTCATAAATATAAAATACACAATAAAATACACAAATTTACTTGCAGTGAAGTTTGTTTTATCAAGTAATTAGAAGTTCGTAAGGCGATGTGAGATGTGTGGACAGACTTACTTTGTGACAGTCAGCCTAGTGTTTCTGTCAGTGCATGGACAAGCCCTTAGTCGGCGTCTACTGGATCATCTCTTCCATTGGGTGCGTGTGTGTTGATTCATGTGTACGCACGTGTAGATCAAACAGGCCTCCAAATTGCTTTTGAACACCGAGAAGCAGTATATTTCTATTTTTATATCCATGACGGTGATCTTAAAAGTAATTTCACACAGCGGTGTGAACTTTTTGAATCGAAGGTTTTAAATAGCTAGAAATTAATTTCAGATTGGCTCGCAATAATCTTTTTCTTGGATTTGCCTGAATAGTGAGGGGAGTTATTACTGTTATTTTTTAAATGTTCAGTGAAATTCATCCGGACGAGTGGAGTCCAAAATAATTAAAATATTTGAATTTATTGTCTGTTTCAAGATGAATAATGACAAGTGATTAAAAGGAGTTAAAGCGCTTATTGAATCTAAGAACATTTTAAAACACAATATTAATTTTAGTTTTGTATTGTTGAAGTAAGATAAAAACTTAAAGGAGAAATAATTTAAAAGAGAAGAAGCCATAATCGAAAATCTTTAGGGAGAAACTCGAACTTTGGAAGGTAAAATTAAAAAAGATTTTTATCAAAGCCAACCTGGATTTGAAGGTAAGTGGTTTATGATAGTTGTGGAGTAAAGATTACACCTCCGGTGACTCTTTGAACTCATCTTTCGGGCAGAGAGGAAACCAGACGAGCCAAAGGGCAAAGTCTCGTCTGGGGAGGTAAACAAACCCGACCTCTTTATGCGGGGTCTACGGGTAATTTTGTCCAGAGCCCACAGGCTCGGATTCACCGCACATACAACTCGACCTTGTACCACATCCTTCTTTGTCGGGAGTTTTGAGCAAATACCAGCCAAATCGTACTCTGCCCCAAGCTCGCGACAAAAACTCTTGTCGTCGGGCAGAGGGAGATAAGACATCCATATTCGAGTGGAGAATGACTTAGTCGAGGCTCTGTCTTTGGATAGTGACTCGGCTAAGAAAAACAGACAAGTACTTGCACCCAAGCCCGGGGGCTTGGAAATTTGGAACAGTCGTTCTCATGGAAACGCTCGGGTTTCCCAACCTTAAAACTTGATCTTGTGTCGCATCTAGTCCGTAGTGTGGCGACCGGTTAATACCTGTAGCATCGAAATGAGTCACATGCTCTCGACAAGATAAGACCTCTCTCCTACCTCTACGGGCATAGTGTGACTCAGTCGGGGTTCTCCCTCCGGATTAAGACTCGACTGAGAAAAACAGACAAGTTGGAGTCAGGCAGTTCTCTGTCTTGCTTGCTACTGACAGCAGAGGGTGACTGGGTCGGGGATCTGCTTTCCCGACATAAAACTTGACCTTGCGTCGCATCGTCTCCGCAGTGGAGCGGCCGGAGTCAAGCAATTCGCTGCCAGTCTCGCGACAGACGAGACCTCTGCCTTTGGGCACAGGGTGACAACACCTATGCCTTCGGATAGAGGGTGACTCAGTCGGGGCTCTGTCTTCGGATAGAGACATTAAAGAAATGTGCCCGAGTCCGTTTTCGCGTGGGATAGGATAAATTTTGACCAATAGTCCGGGTGTAAATTCTGAGGTTCCCAACAATAACTTCGACCTTGTGTCACAACTCATTTCAGTATGGGGGGACTGACTGAATACCAGTCGTGTTAGCGTCAGTCTTCATACTATACAGGCGTACGGCAGTAGCCTTAGGATTACGTTTAGAGAATACTACACGAATTAAGTAGGAGTGTGTGTTATAGCAATATCCTTCCATTAGGTAAGTTATAATAATGACTAAACAAAGGGAGGAATTTGGTTATCGAGGCAGTGTCTATAACCGGTTTGGTAATATTGAGGAATCTGTTCGAGAAACAAGAAATTTCTACGGTAGTGAAGCCGGTTCCGTATCTAACATTTATTCAATGATCTCAACTTCCAAATTACAGTGTGCTATTTTTAGCAACATTAATAATTCTAAGTTTGAATTGAAGAATTTCTTTAGCACAGTTTAAGAACTGTACCAATTCCATCAATTCTACCAAAGCAAAGCTAGCTCCCTTAAAGAGTTATCTTGCTGAATATTCGCTTCAGGTTATATCGTATCTTACCTCAGAGGAAGATACGATATATAGATGAAGTAGCAGTGGGTTTGTTACCGAAAGTATTTTTGGATGTGCCTTTTATAATTCATGCGATCTTCAAACAAATAATAACAAGTTCTTCAAAATACGACTCTGATTTTGTGATTGTTAAACAATATCTTGTCAAAGTGAGGGCAGGATTTGTCAGAGTTAAGAATCTCGTAGGGTAGAGATTTTTAAGGAAGATTCCTCTGGATTCAAACTAGTAAACCACATCATATTTGATAAACTATTCCATAATTTAAAGCGAGAAATCATTCACAGAGTAGGTTGCAGTTACTCTTCCTTAAAGGATGTATTTGAAAATTATAATGAAGCCATTCTGACACTGACGAAGAATAATGTATATGGGAAAGATTCTAAAAGTAAGAAATCCCATGAAGAGGGAAATAATGGTTCAACCTTGTAGAATTTCGCCATTAGCTCTAATGGCATGCAATGCAAATTTTATGCATCTTGTGATACCCCATGGGAAAGTGTACGGGATAATCCTACCTATCAGATTAGATTAACGAGATGCTGATATTTGAAATTATGCATTAGATGTTCCAGTGGCAGATATAAGGTTGAAGTTTACCCTAGAATTCAGAATAAATTATCCCTTTCGTGTAAACAATGTTCATCTAAGAGACATATAACTCCACCCTGCGATAATCGTTAGAAGGAACATCTCTTTTTATTTATGAAGGTGCCAATACGACTGAAGAAAACAATTTAATACTGCCCCCCCCCCCACTATGGTGGAAGTCACATTATACTGAGGCGCTAAGAACGTCTGTATAAACTGCTTGTTGGACACAGGTAGCCAATGGTCGTATTTCTCTAAAGGAATATTTAAAAAGGTAAAATGTCCTGACTGGAGTCTAAGTCATGTTGATTTCCAAATAAAAACTTTTAGAAGTGTTTCGAATAAGAAATTACATCAAGTTGTACTAGAGGAGAATGTTGGCAAAGGGAGATCACTCCCCATTTCCGTTTTGTTAGACAACAAATTCAATATTCAATTCAAATTCGATAACTTCAGACAACTGATAACCAATTTGACTATATTAAATTACAAATTAGCCTTTTCTCCTACTAAAGATAATAATCAAATAAATATTCAAGGAATTTTGGGAATGGACATTCTCCAACATATGGAAAAAATCAAAATTTGTAAATGCATGAATAGCTTGGCGTGGAAAATGCCGAATGAAATTGCTCCTTTCAGGAACAGTGTAAATTTTCTATACAGATGTCAAGTCACCCCAGCAAGAGCTGAAGCTTCTACCTTTCTAGACATATATCATACTATAATTTCTGAACATTCTTCGTGTGCCGAACAGCAAGTAAAATTATTATTGGAACCGACGTTTGGTTACCCGGAAATGTTTCCAGAAATCTTCGAATTATCTAACGTCGATCGAAACTTAGAGAAAATATTTGCTGTGAATTCATGCGTATCATCTTCCGATAAAGATGAAGATATCAGTGATTACGACAAAAAAAATAGATAAATTCGAAAAAAAAAAACAATAGGGTTCAAAGTCAAGACATCCATAAATAAGGTGCAAAGTCAAGACATCCATAAATACGGTTCAAAATCAAGACATCTATAAATAGGCTTCATAGGCAAGACATCCATAAATAGGGTTCAAAATCAAGACATGCATAAGTAGGGTTCAAAAACAAGACATCCATAAATACGGTTATAAATCAAGACAGCCATAAATAGGGTTCAAAGACAAGAAATCCATAAATAGGGTTCAAAATCAAGACATCCATAAATAGGGTTCAAAATCAAGCCATCCATAAATAAGGTTCAAAGACAAGACATCCATAAATAGAGTTCAATGTCAAGACATCCATAAATAGAGTTCAAAGACAAAACATCCATAAATAGGGTTCAGCATCCAGACATCGATAAATAGGGTTCAATATCAAGACATCCATGAATAGGGTACCAAGACAAGACATCCATAAATAGCCTTCATAGGCAAGACATCCATAAATAGGTTTCAAAATCAAGACATCCATATATAGGGTTCAAAATCAAGACATCCATAAATAGGGTTCAAAGACAAGACATCCATAAATAGGGTTCAAAATCAGGACATACATAAATAGCGTTCAAAGACAAGACATCTATAAATAGGGTTCAAAATCAAGACATGCAGAAGTAGGGTTCAAAGACAAGACATCCATAAATAGGGTTCAAATCAAGACATCCATAAATAGGGTTCAATGCCAAGACATCCATAAATAGGGTTCAAAGACAAGACATACATAAATAGGCTTCATAGGCAAGACATCCATAAATAGGGTTCAAAATCAAGACATCCATAAATAGGGTTCAAAGTCAAGACATCCATAAATAGGATTCAATGTCAAGACATCCATATATAGGGTTCAAAGACAAGACATCCATAAATAGGGTTCAAAAACATGACATCCATAAATAGAGTTCAAAGACAAGACATTCATAAACGGGGTTCAAAATCAAGACATGCATAAATAGGCTTCAAAGTCAAGACATCCATAAATAGGTTTCAATGTCAAGAGATCCATAAATAGGATTCAATGTCAAGACATCCATAAATAGGGTTGAAAGACAAGACATCCATCAATAGGCATCATAGGCAAAACATCCATAAATAGGTTTCAAAATCAAGACATCCATCGATAGGGTTCCAAGACAAGACATCCATAAATAGGATTCAATGTCAAGACATCCATATATAGGGTTCAAAGACCAGACATCCATAAATAGGGTTCAAAATCAAGACATCCATAAGTAGGGTTCAAAGAAAATACATCCATAAATCGGGTTCAAAGACGAGATATCCATAAATAGGGTTCAAAATCAAGACATCCATAAATAGGGTTCAAAGACAAGACATCCATAAATAGGGTTCAAAATCAAGGCATCCATAAATAGGGTTACAAGTCAAGACATCCATAAATAGGGTTCAAAATCAAGACATCCATATATAGGGTTCAAAGACAGGACATCCATAAATCGGGTTCAAAGAAAAGACATCCATAAATAGGGTTTAAAGACAAGACATGCATAAGTAAGGTTCAAAATAAAGACATCCATAAATAGGGTTCAAAATCAAGACATCCATAAATAGGGTTCCAAGACAAGACATCCATAAATAGGGTTCATAGACAAGACATCCATAAATAGGTTTCAAAATCAAGACATCCATAAATAGGGTTCAAAGTCAAGACATCCATAAATAGGATTCAATGTCAAGACATCCATATATAGGGTTCAAAGACAAGACATCCATAAATTGGGTTCAAAATCAAGACATCCATAAATAGGTTTCAAAGTGAAGACATCCATAAATAGGGTTCAATGTCAAGACATCCATAACTATGGTTCAAAGACAAGACATCCATAAATAGGGTTCAACGTCAAGACATACATAAAGAGGTTACAAAGACAAGACATCCATAAATAGGCTTCATAGGCAAGACATCCATAAATGGGTTTAAAAAATCCAGACATCCATAAATTGGGTTCAATATCTAGACATCCATAACTATGGTTCAAAGACAAGACATCCATAAATAGGGTTCAACGTCAAGACATACATAAAGAGGTTTCAAAGACAAGACATCCATAAATAGGCTTCATAGGCAAGACATCCATAGTGTTAAAAACAACACACATAAATAGGATTCAATGTCAAGACATCCATATATAGTGTTCAAAGACAAGACATCCATAAATAGGGTTCAAAATCAAGACATGCATAGAGTTCAAAGACTAGACATCCATAAATAGGATTCAATGTCAAGACATCCATAAATAGGATTCACTGACAAGACATCCATAAATAGGGTTCAACGTCAAGACATACATAAAGAGGTTTCAAAGACAAGACATCCATAAATAGGCTTCATAGGCAAGACATCCATAGTGTTAAAAACAACACACATAAATAGGATTCAATGTCAAGACATCCATATATAGTGTTCAAAGACAAGACATCCATAAATAGGGTTCAAAATCAAGACATGCATAGAGTTCAAAGACTAGACATCCATAAATAGGATTCAATGTCAAGACATCCATAAATAGGATTCACTGACAAGACATCCATAAATAGCGTTCAAAGTCAAGACATCCATAAATAGAAATCATAGGCAAGACATCCATAAATAGGTTTCAAAATCAAGTCATCCATAAGTAGGGTTCCAAGACAAGACATCCATAAATAGGATTCAATGTCAAGACATCCATATATAGGAATCAAAGACAAGACATCTATAAATAGGGTTCAAAATCAAGACATGAATAAATTGGGTTCAAAGGCACGACATCCATGAATAGGGTTCAATGTCAAGATATCCATAAATAGGGTTCAAAGGCACGACATCCATAAATAGGATTCAATGTCAAGACATCCATATATAGGGTTCAAAGACAAGACATCATTAAATAGGATTGAAAGACAAGATATCCATAAATAGGCATCTTAGGCAAGACATCCATCAATAGGTTTCAAACTCAAGACATGCATAAGTAGGGTTCAAAATCAAGACATCCATAAATAGGGTTCCAAGACAAGACATCCATATATAGGATTCAATGTCAAGACATCCATATATAGGGTTCAAAATCAAGACATCCATAACTATGGTTCAAAGACAAGACATCCATAAATAGGGTTCAACGTCAAGACATCAATAAATAGGTTTCAAAGACAAGACATCCATAAATAGGCTTCATAGGCAAGACATCCATAAATAGTTTTCAAATTCCAGACATCCATAAATAGGGTTCAAAATCAAGACATCCATAAATAGGATTCAATATCAAGACATCCATACATAGAGTTCAAAGACAAGACATCCATAAATAGGGTTCAAAATCAAGACATGCATACGGAGCGTTCAAAGACAAGTCATCCATAAATAGGGTTCAAATCAAGACATGCATAACTATGGTTCAAAGACAAGACATCCATAAATAGGGTTCAAATTCAAGACGTCCATAAATAGGGTTCAAAATCAAGACATCCATAAATAGGGATCAAAGACGAGACATCCATAAATGGGGTTCAAAATCAAACGTCCATATATTGGGTTCAAAGAAAAGACATCCATAAATCGGGTTCAAAGACAAGACATCCATAAATAGGGTTTAAAGACAAGACATCCATTAATAGGGTTCAAAATCAAGACATCCATAAATATGGTTCAAAATCAAGCCATCCATAAATAGGGTTCAAAGACAAGATATCCATAAATAGGTTTCAAAATCCAGACATCCATAAATAGGGCCCAAAGACAAAACATCCATAAATAGGGTTCAAAATAAAGACATGCATAAGTAGGGTTCAAAGACAAGACATCCATAAATAGGGTTCAAAATCAAGACATCCATATATAGGGTTTAAAGACAAGACATCCATAAATAGACATCATAGGCAAGACATCCATAAATAGTTTTCAAAATCAAGTGATCTATAAGTAGGGTTTAAAAACAAGACATCCATATATAGGGTTCAATGTCAAGAGATCCATAAATAGGGTTCGAAATCAAGCCATCCATAAACAGGTTTCAAAGTCAAGACATCCATAAATAGGATTCAATGTCAAGACATCCATATATGGGGTTCAAAGACAAGACATCCATAAATAGGGTTCAAAGACAAGACATCCATTAATAGGGTTCAAAATCAAGACATCCATAAATAGGGTTCAAAATCAAGCCCTCCATAAATAACATTCAAAGATAAGATATCCATAAATAGGATTCAAAATCCAGACCTCCATAAATAGGGTTCAAAGACAAGACATCCATAAATAGCGTTCAAAATAAAGACATGCATTAGTAGGGTTCAAAGACAAGACATCAATGAATAGGGTTCATATTCAAGACGTCCATAAATAGGGTTCAAAATCAAGACATCCATAAATAGGGATAAAAGACAAGACATCCATAAATGGGGTTCAAAATCATACCTCCATATATTGGGTTCAAAAAAATGACATCCATAAATCGGGTTCAAAGACAAGACATCCATAAATAGGCATCTTAGGCAAGACATCCATAAATAGGTTTCAAACTCAAAACATGCATAAGTAGGGTTCAAAATCAAGACATCCATAATAGGGTTCCAAGACAAGACATCCATAAATAGGATTCAATGTCAAGACATCCATATATAGGGTTCAAAGTCAAGACATCCATAAATAGGATTCAATGTCAAGACATCCATATATAGGGTTCAAAGACAAGACATCCATAAATAGGGTTCAAAATTAAGACATCCATAAATAGGGTTCAATGGCACGACATCCATAAATCGGGTTCAATGTCAAGACATCCATAAATAGGGTTCAAAGATAAGACATCCATAAATAGGCTTCATAGGCAAGACATCCATAAATAGGGTTCAAAATCAAGACATCCATAAATAGTGTTCAAAATCAAGACATCCATAAATAGGATTCAATGTCAAGACATCCATATATAGTGTTCAAAGACAAGACATCCATAAATAGGGTTCAAAATCAAGACATGCATAAATAGGGTTCAAAGACATCCATTAATAGGGTTCAATGTCAAGAAATCCATAAATAGGATTCAATGTCAAGACATCCATAAATAGGGTTCAAGGTCAAGACATCCATAAATAGGCATCTTAGGCAAGACATCCATAAATAGGTTTCAAACTCAAGACATGCATAATTAGGGTTCAAAATCAAGACATCCATAATAGGGTTCCAAGACAAGACATCAATAAATAGGGTTCAAAATCAAGACATGCAGAAGTAGGGTTCAAAGACAAGACATCCTAAATAGGGTTCAAATCAAGACATCCATAAATAGGGTTCAATGCCAAGACATCCATAAATAGGTTTCAAACACAAGACATCCATAAATAGGCTTCATAGGCAAGACATCCATAAATAGGTTTCAAAATCAAGACCTCCATAAATAGGGTTCAAATCAAGACATCCATAAATAGGATTCAATATCAAGACATCCATATATAGGGTTCAAAATCAAGACATCCAAAAATTGGGTTCAAAATCAAGACATCCATAAATAGGGTTCAAAGAGAAGACATCCATAAATAGGGTTCAAAGACAAGACATCCATAAATAGGCTTCATAGGCAAGACATCCATAAATAGGATTCAATGTCAAGACATCCATATATTGGGTTCAAAGACAAGACATCCATAAATAGGATTCAAAATCAAGACATGGATAAGTAGGGTTCAAAGACAAGACATCCATAAATAGAGTTCAAAATCAAGATATGCATAAGTAGGTTTCAAAGACAATACATCCATAAATGGGGTTCAAATCAAGATATGCATAACTAGGGTTCAAAGACAAGACATCCATGAATAGGGTTCAAATTCAAGACGTCCATAAATAGGGTTCAAAATCAAGACATCCATAAATAGGGATCAAAGACATGACATCCATAAATGGGGTTCAAAATCATACCTCCATATATTGGATTCAAAGAAATGACATCCATAAATCGGGTTCAAAGACAAGACATCCATAAATAGGGTTCAAAGACAAGACATCCATTAATAGGGTTCAAAATCAAGACATCCATAAATTGGGTTCAAAATCAAGCCCTCCTTAAATAACGTTCAAAGATAAGATATCCATAAATAGGATTCAAAATCCAGACATCCATAAATAGCGTTCAAAGGCAAGACATCCATAAATAGCGTTCAAAATAAAGACATGCATTAGTAGGGTTCAAAGACAAGACATCCATAAATAGGGTTTAAATTCAAGACATCCGTAAATAGGATTCAATGCCAAGACATCCATATATAGGGTTCAAATTCAAGACATCCATAAATAGTGTTCAAAATCAAGACCTCCATAAATAGGGTTCAAAGGCAAGACATCCATATATAGGGTTCAATGTCAAGACATCCATAAATAGGTTTCAAAGACAAGACACCCATAAATAGGCTTCATAGGCAAGACATCCATAAATAGGTTTCAAAATCAAGACATCCATAAATAGGGTTCAAAATCAAGACATACATAAATAGGATTCAATGACAAGACATCCATATATAGTGTTCAAAGACAAGACATCCTTTAATAGGGTTCAAAATCAAGACATCCATAAATAGGATTCAAAATCAAGCCATCCATATATAGGGTTCAAAGACAAGATATCCCTAAACAGGTTTCAAAATGAAGACATGCATAAGTAGGGTTCAAAGACAAGACATCCATAAATATGGTTCCAAATCAAGACATCCATATATAGGGTTCAAAGACAAGACATCCATAAATAGGGCTCAAATTCAAGACATCCATAAATAGGGTTCAAACACAATACATCCATAAATAGGCTTCATAGGCAAGACATCCATAAATAGGGTTCAAAATCAAGACATCCGTAAATTTGGGTTCAAAGTCAAGACATACATAAATAGGATTCAATGTCAAGACATCCATATATAGTGTTCAAAGACAAGACATCCATAAATAGGGTTCAAAATCATGACATCCATAAATAGGGTTCAAAGACAAGACATCCATAAATAGGGTTCAAAATCAAAACATGCATAAGTAGGGTTCAAGACAAGACATCCATAAATCGGGTTCAAAATCAAGACATGCTAAGTAGGGTAAAAAGACAAGACATCCATAAATATGTTTCAAAATCAAGACATCCATAAATAGGTTTCAAAATCAAGCCATCCATAAATATGGTTCAAAGACAAGACATCCATAAATAGGGTTTTTATATGAAGACATCCATAAATAGCGTTCCAAAACAAGACATCCATAAATAGGCTTCATAGACAAGACATCCATATATACGTTTCACAATCAAGACATCCATAAATAGGGTTCAAAGACAAGACATCCATAAATTGGGTTCAAAATCAAGACATCCATAAATAGGGTTCAAAGACAAGACATCCATAAATAGGGTTCAATGTCAAGATATCCGTACATAGGGTTCAAAAACAAGACATCCATAAATAGGCTTCATAAGCAAGACATCCATAAATAGGTTTCAAAATCAAGACATCCATAAATAGGGTTCAAAGACAAGACATCCATAAATAGGATTCAATATCAAGTCATCCATAAATAGCTTTCAAAGACAAGACATCCTTAAATAGGCTTTATCGGCAAAACATCCAGAAGTATGGTTCAAAATAAAGACTTCCATAAATAGGGTTCAAAGACAAGACATCCATAAATAGCGTTTTAATATCAAGACGTCCATAAACAGCATTCAAAGACAAGACATCCATAAATAGTGTTCAAAATCAAGCCATCCATAACTAGGTTTCAAAGACAAGACATCCATAAACAGGGTTCAAAGACAAGACATCCATAAATAGTTTTCAATGTCAAGACATCCATAAATAGGTTTCAATGTCAAGACATCCATAAATAGGAATGTGAGAGGTGAGAGGCCCCGACGACCACTAATGGAACAGACGTGTTTTAGCCTACTCCTGAAACAGGCGTTGCTGCCCGCGAGCAAACCTGAATGATACAAGGACAAACAACTATCGGAAAAAGATATGAGTAACATCACATAAGTGTTTCAATCAATTTCAAATAGATACATGTATCTGAATTTCGTCCCTGATGTTACAATTTTTAACTGCGAAATTAATACGTTTTTATCAATTCTGTTCTAATTTTCTTTGCATAATGCATTTCTTGCATAGAGTGTGCTTTTCGAGCTTTTCAATCGTCTCATCTTTGATCGTCAGAAGATACGAGAACTTCGCCCGGGAACGGAGAAAATCGTACAATAATAATGCTAGGGTTCTACCAACGAATGCTACTGCAGTTGGAATCGTGTAAAAAAGAGATTGAATGAACATGAACCTATGAGAGTTATTGAAAGTCTACAGATTGCGGCTTGGTGTGGCCTGCATAGTGTACTGAGGAATGTACTGATTTCTCAATTTCAAGCGGTGTCTCTGGCCGAATATTTCAATTGGTCCAACCTTCCAGATGCCATCAGTCCCATCAAGATTTTCCAAGTGAATCGCCCAGGCAGTAAAAGTACATGCATGCTTATGATGTTTTGTTTTTTAATCATTTCATCCCAAGCAAGGTAACAAAGCCACTGAGCCGTGGGTTGGAGGTTATTAAGTGTGAAAGAATAATAAAAGAAAAAAACATTATTAATGAGCAAGAACAATAAAAGAACAGAAATTAAAAAATCTAGAATTTGTCTGACGTATTTGAAACTCCGGCATCCTTAAAGAGATTTTGCTTTGAAAGCTACCATCCAGGACCTTATTTTTTTGAGACGAAAGAAAAAAAGAGACATAAATTATTTCAGTCAGCTCATAGTTATTACAATATAATTTCGACTTAACATAACTTAGCGGAGAGTGGTCATCACGCTCGCTTCACACGCGAAATGTCCAGGGTTCGATCGCCAGCGGAATAAATCGAATTATTTTTCAGTTGATTTTCGTTTATCTAAAAGTGTATTTTTCTCTTTGTTGCAATGCAATCAATATTTGTTGAGATTAGTTTTACTGTCTCGTCGCCATATCGTGTAGATAAATTGAACTGATTTCTGGCATATTTCTCATGGAAAATCGGATTCATTTGTTTATTCAACATTAAACATGCGTATGTATTCCCAAAAAAAATAATTCGATATATCTAAAAGCCGAAAAATACTTAAAATATTTAATTTCGTAACCCACTACATACCAGTAAGCGAAATAAAGGGTTCAGTTAGACATTCCAACCACCTAAAGAAGGCCGGAGCGTACAACGGCCGAAACGTTGTAATAAATATGGCGACAAAGATGAGAACAATAGTCCGAATAATGAAAATAGTGTAAACTAGAATTTGTCTGACGTATTTGAATCTCTGGCATCGTTAAAGAGATTTTGCTATGAAAGCTGCTTGGATGGTCATTATTTTTATGAGACGAAGGGAAAAAAAGGACATAAATGATTTCAGTCAGCTCATAGTTCTTACATTATAATTTCTTCTTGACACAAGCTGTTGGTTCCGTAGTGTAGTGGTAATCACGCTCGCTTCACACGCGAAAGGTCCTGGGTTCGATCCCCAGCGGAATCAATCGAATTGTTTTTCCATTCAATTTATTTATCTAAAAGTGAGTTTTTTTCTCTTCTTCGCAATGCAATCAATATTTTTTTTAGATTAGTCTTACTGTCTCGTCGCCATATCTTGCACATTAAACATGCGAAAAAATAATTCGATATATCTAAAAGCCGAAAAATACTTAAAATATTTAATTTCGTCCGCCACCACATATCACAATGTCAAAAAGTATTTTTAGGTTCGGAATTAGAATTTGTCTGGTGTATTTGAGACTTTGGCATTGTCTAATTGTCTTTAAGATTGAAAATTGTTTGGATCATTATTTTTATGAGACGAAAGAAGAGAAGAGACACAAATGCTTTCAGTCTCCTCATAGTTATTACATTATAATTTCTTCGTAACATACTTCGCTGAATGGGAACGGCTGGTTCTGTAGTGGCCATCACGCTCGTTTCTCTCTCGTTAAGTCCTGGGTTCGATCGCCAGCGGGGTCAATCGATCTATTTTTCATTTCATTTACCTGGAAGTATGTTTTCGTTTCCGTCGCAGTGTAATGAAGGTTTGTTTAGATAAGTGGGGCTGTGAATTCTGACTTTAAATAGGCTGGATAAGCTGTAGAAAATGAATCAATCATCAAGTTTCCTTTTCGATTCTGTTTCCTTTCAAACTGCCTCGTTCAAACAAGTCAGAATTTGTTATTCCTATCAGACTTTGGTGATAAAAGACAGTAAGTCAATTAAGTGCGCATTTGGTTATTACATCTGCTTTCCAACACAAACTTTAAAAAAAAATCAGTCTTAACGAGGAAAAAACGTAAAAATACCCAGGACTGAACCAGGAACATTCAGATCGCTCTAGCAACTGAGCTAGTTCAGTCAAAATAAACAAATGCTCAGCTCAATTATTAGTAATCACTCATTTCTTTTTATCGTTTCAATCTGAATGCATAAAAAAGTTTAACAGCTTCAAACATTTTTACTCAGACTGTTTTCTTTTTCATGAAAAAACACTCATTTAAAATCTTTTTCCAAAAAACCAACTCGCACTGGACGCCCATCACTTCTTGCCTTTTGCCAGACGAAAATAAATGGAATTAATACGAATGAAACTGGTAACGTTGTTTAAAAAATGACGAAGAACGGAAACAAAAACAAAAAAAATCGAAGGTAAATTTCATGCGTCGTCGAGGAGAGATCAAGACAATGAAACATTTTATGGAAGATTAGTCCATTGAAGTACTTTTTATCCGAGTTTCATTTACACACGGTGCTCCACACTCGTGGCCTTCTGCCGCACGAAAATTAACTTCGTTAATATGAAGAAAGTAACAAAAACGTTATGACTAGAAATAACTTCCAATATATAGATATATAAATAAAAATAAAATTGTGTCAAATCTAAGAATGGAATCAGTCAACAAAACAATGTATTTCCATTGCGATTTCTGTCCTAATTAATGATATAAAAAAAACACCTAGTCACCGTCACTAAAAATATTTAAATTTCGTCCCCCACCACATACCAGAAAGTGAATAAAAATTTCTACGTTCGAAATTGGAATTTGTCTGATGAATTTGAGACTTTGGCATCGTTTGATTGTCTTTTCGGTGAAAACTGTTTGGATGCTCATTATTTTTATGAGACGAAAGAAGGGAAGAGACACAAATGATTTCAGTCTCCTCATAGTTATTAAAATATAATTTTTTCCTACCGTAATTTACCGTATTAACGTATGTGGTTCCGTAGTGTAGTGTTTATCAGGCTCGCTTCACACGCGGGAGGCCTTTGGTTCGATCCCAACGGAATCGATTGAACTATTTTTCAGTTCATTTTACTTATTTAAAAGAGTGTTTTTCTCTTGGTTACAATACAATGAATATTCTTTTAGTTTAGTGGTGTTGTCGCATCGACATATCGGGTACGTATATTATTAAGGAGCAAGAAAAATAATTTAAAAAATGAATGAAGAAGATAGGAGCATTTAAGTTTTTCAAAATCAAAGTAGGCTGAGAAGCAAAAAGAGTTCCACAAGCAAGAAGTGCGATAGCAGAAACTGTTAGCATAGAATTTACTGTTATATATATATATTTAAACTGTAACGATATTTACTAAAATGTATTACCTTTCTTTCTCTATATCAGTCTTTCCATGAACGTTTCAAGCAAGATTGCTTACAAAGAAAATATATATTTTTAATAATTAAATAATCTAAATTATCCACCTAAACCTAAGCTACTTAAACTAATATTACTATACTTCGGCATTCATGGTGTTAGACTCTGCTTCCAACTAGATCTCTTCCTGCTTCACTCTACATCAAAAAAAAAATCGCTCTCTTCACAAGGGTTCAGCGCATCACATACGGCACACGAAACAAATTCTTTCCTTTCCAGACTTTCTTACATCGAGGTTCATCCTATACAAGGCCCTGGGGCCACTCGAGGTAGAAAGTTACATTAGGAGGCCATTTGTGTGTATAGGAGTGGAAGATAACGGTTAACCTTAGCCTTTGAACAGGTTGAGATTGTAGTAATCGGAAAAATACCCAATTGGGAGTTGGTTCACTCTACATCAAACCGTCTCGGCCGGAGGTGAACACTAAAAAGGTCAAACTAAAAATAAAAAAGCCGCTCTCGTCACATACGGCTCACAAAACCAATCCTCTTCCCGCAAAAAATAAAAATAAAATATAATATAAAAGGAGAATAGACCTTTGTACCATTTGACCCAAATTAAACACTATATAAGTATAGATAGGACGCGACAGAAGTTAATGTTTAACGTGGGATTCCCATAGGCGTACAGATAGGCTAAAGAAAAAATATCAAATCCTCGCGACTATTATCATGCTAGAATTGGTATCCAAGAATATCTCTGATTTTTTAGCGCCGGTACTGTTACAGGTTTGAAGTCACAAGGATTATTTATCCCTCATAGCTTGAGAAGTGGGGACATTTGGTGTCGTGCAATGGCTAGCAAACTTGTCTCGCTAGATGTATTACGCCTGAGTAGTGAGTTCGATGCTCACCAAGTGCTCTACACATTCGGCTTGTGACACATCTAATCAACGCTAGAAAATCATTGGGCATGTTGACATGGTGTAATAGTTAAGAAGCTTGTTTCGCAAGAACAATTACGAGAGAGCTCGATCCTCACTGGGTGCTCCATAATTTCCATTTGTGCCACATATCAGCAATGCTTATAAAATCGTATTTTGGAACACTTCGGCGTGTTATAAGGATTATTAAACTTGTCTCACTAGATTAGTTACGAGTGAATAGTGAGTTCGATCCTCACTGGGTGCTCCATACTTCCGGACTTCAACCACTTCTAAGATACGCTTAGAAAATCAACATTATATACTGTGTTTTATTTTAAAAAAAGAAAAAAAAACGGATATCCTTTGAAATTGATTCGGTAATGAAGACATTGTCTGAAAACGAAAGAAAAGAAAAAGAAATATTCGAAACGCAAATTATTTAAGGTTCTATTCGTTTATCATCCAACAGAAGTTAAACGTGATGAAAACTTCAAGAACTGAAATTCGTTTTCTGACATGGTGACAGCATCATAATTAGATGAACATATATTACTGGTATGATCCGTTCTAGTGGTTTTTACTCACACAAGAGGTACTGAGCTGAACTGTTATGTTAAATTTCTTTTCGTCTATTAAATTTAATAAGTTCTTAAGTTTAAATCAATTCTTTTTTCAGAAGATTTTACTCATTATTTATGTAAATGTTTTTTCGGCATTTTTGTCCATATTGTCTATAACTAATTTGGGAATAGTTCTCGTGAACCCTCATTTTCCGTGATCAATCCGAGACAAAGGCAAGTATTCTGATCGCTGATTTTCAAGGCAATACTACATTTACTTGAGATCCTTTGGTAAATGAGCCCTCGTCTTGCGGCAAAGTCTTCCCATCGATAGCACATGACATTTCTCTTTGACTTTAAAGCATAGGCAATGTCTATTGGCACAATTCTTTTTTTCTCAGTCAGACAGAAGGAATGGTAAATGGTACATATTTTCAACAAATTATAGCAAACTTGTAGCTAGTAGTTGTACCCAGCGTTTCGCGGGCTATACCCTTTTCTCTTTATTTCTCTGCGCTACGGAGTAATATAACAGAGTTATCGGTGTTGATTTTACCAGTAATTGAATCTATAACTACTGCAAACAAAACGGACATTTTAAAATTGTATCTAAGAAAAAGACAAAGAACAATGGGAAGAAGTGCAAGGATAATAAAATAAATCACCGTTAAAGAGAGGAATCGAAATGTAGGGATTATCTCCCTTTGGTTGAAATGAAATTACGATAGTCACATGACTTCATAGACTGACTGAAGCCAGTTATTATTTATCAAGTTCCGTGTCAATACGTGGCTGCATACGTCGGTTACTATGTAAGCTGAAATGAAGACACACGTGACAAACGCACAGTGTTAAAGTATACAGAGAAAGCTACATGGTCTTACCAGGTACATAAAAGACACCACCGACCTTCCCCCTTTTCCCAGTTGCGATATATTACAAGACACCCACCCTCTCTTTTTTCGCCCCTTTAACACTGTATTTTGTATACATATGTTATAGTTTGTCTGTGTGGGACAAATTAGTGATAATATAGCGATGCAAAACGCAATTATCTCCCTTTGATTTAGATGAATTCACGTGGGTCACTTGTCGACCGCTTAGTGAAGTCACTTCATACAATTTTTTTTTTTTTTTTTTTTTGTCCTGGCCATAGCTAAATCTGCCATGCCCGGGCCGATGCTAACTCTGCTGCGCCCGATCGAACTGAAAAAGCGTTCGCTCACAAGCCCATAGCGTCATTTTCCGTTTGGGAATATGTAACACTATTTTGGTTGCTGGTAATTAATAATAATAGCTTTTGAATATCAAAAAAAAAAAAAACGTTATACTGATAAATAAACTACCATGAAAAGGGATTAAATGGATATCAAGAACGATAGACTGATAACAATTAATTTCAAGAGAATTGAAAATTCTAAAACGAAATAAATACTTAATATGTACGACTGGCAAGGTATTGACAAATGATAGATAACGTCGCCATGAACGCGTTCGTAGAATCGAGATCAAGAGAATCGTATAAAATTTTAAATGCTAGTTGGAGGTAAAAAGGTTATTAAAGGAATGCTTCTAAAACGAACCAAAGGACATGAGAGTCAGGTGTCTGGTATCTGATTTGGGACGGGAAGGAAATATAATCTTTCTGCTGAGGTGTCAGGATTGAAAACAATAACTACCTGACTTAATCATTTTTCAATTAAAACACACGGCGGTATCTTGACATTCGGCTGAACGATTGTCACCATAATTTGAAAGATTTTCCCTGGGAAAGTGTCTCTGGGTCGCGGGCGAGAAGGACAATTGTTTATTGTACTTTCAGACCAGAAAAAATGTCATCACTGGTATCAATTCACTTATGAGGTGATGGCATTTGGAACAATAATTTCGTTGCTGAATGGTTGACGTGACAGGCGCAGAAGAGAGATCTAGGAAGAAAAATATTGTCGATGACAGGTGGAGGAGATTCCCCAACTGCATCACACCCCCACCCAAGTTTTTTGGCAAAAATCAATGAATACGAATGCGCGAAGCGAATTCGGGAGACAGGAGAGACAATGCCCGTGACTATCTGCCGACGTGAACCCCCGACATCAGCCTTGAGCCAAATTTACCAAACCAGCTAAACAAACTTCGCTAAGTCCGCAAGCCAAACTTTACCAGCTTAAACCAGGTATCGCATCTGATTTAGGATCGGGTTGGGTCAATAATCACATGTATGCTAACACCTAGACCCTAACAACTATTAACAAAACATTCTACGCAGTACTCAATCTAAAAATAGTAAATATATATATTTTTATGTTATTTCGAATGCTATTTTTCTCCTGTTTTACTGTACGTCTTCGCTTTGCTTGAACGGGCCCAATACGAGGATAGTTATGACGAGTCGATCTTGGCCTCCTTATGATCAACCCATCACAACGTGGGCTAAGGTAGGTCAAGATCAGACGCGGTATTAGATGTCTTGGATGACCAGGGATGGTATAGAGTTACAATTGTTTCCCATGAACCATAAGCCTGACTCTGAAGGCGTTACAAATATAGCCTCACCAGATATAGAAATTATCTCTGGCTTTCAGTCTCCAGGCTGGAAATAGCCATGACTCGCTGCTTTTTCGTTTAGAAATATGTGTTCGTTGCGAAATGTAAATATGAATTCTGCAGAAAAACAGAAAAAGACTTCCAGCAGCTCAAAATCCTGTTGGAAATTATTACAAGTAAGACCCTATCTCTCTTCGCCATTTTCGAAGTACTTTTTGTTGTAAACATGTGTTATATTTTTCTGCGTGAGACAAGTGTAAAAGATTGTATATGATGTTGTGCATAATTTAGAGGTATAAAATTCTCTCTGAGAACAAAGCAGATTTGTCATTCCTTTTCTTTCAACTGTACCGTTCCGTCCGTGTATTAAAGTGTTATTATATCATGGATATAATAATGCCTATAATGGGAGAAATGGAAATATTCCTCTTCTTGCATAGCACACCCATTAACTGGTTACCCCGACGTCATGTGATATCCCTCCCCCCCTTAATATGTATATATCTGTTGGTATAAAAATTCTATTTGAGAACCATATATGTTTGTCATTCCCTTTTCTTTCTTTTTTTAGCTATTCTATTTCGTGTTACTCTATTATGGATATAAAGTGCCTAGAATAGGAAAATGTAAACTCGAAATATTTCCTTCTTGCATAAAACCCTCATTACAAACAATATGAACAAAGAAAAACAGCGGTTAACAGGATTTCGATCCTCACTCTTCGGAGCCAATCGAGGACAAATATATAATTGTGTGCGTAACGTTTTAAAAAAGAGAAAGAATTGAATCTATAATTCGTTGAAATGAGAAATTCAGTGATTAATGTAAATTGCAAGTGGTTTAGTGAATATAACAGAGTTATTAGTGGAATGGATTTTACCAGAAAGTGACGGAGAATTAATATGAGAAGTTAACGACAATGGTCAAGCTAGGTAATTTGGACTTTACTAGCATTACTAGAATACCCTTGTGTTTGGTGTTTTACTGAGAGTTTGGAGAAACAAAATGCATTTAATTACAATAAAATCAATTAGTACCTGGAATTGTCTGGAGTTGAACTTGTGAATTAACAATGTATTGTAGGATACTAGTATGAGGATACTAGTATTGTAGGATACTAGTATGAGGATACTAGTATGAGGATACTAGTATGAGGATACTAGTATTGTAGGATACTAGTATGAGGATATTAGTATGAGGATACTAGTATTGTAGGATACTAGTATGTTTGGGTAAAAATATTTCACCACTGGAATTTTACATTATTACTATGAGTATGTGAATATTTTATTGTAGGTATTTATGGGATTTTTAAACTTTTGTCTCGCAAATAATATTGGCAGAGTCCGGGTAAAATAAAACATGAATTTTAAAATAAACGGCAATTATATGCACGTATTAGCAAAAGTACACAACTGAAATAAAAAGGAAAGGACATTGAAACTAGCTATACGAATGTGCTTGTTGTATGTGTGTGTGTGTGTGTGTGTGTGTGTGAAACATGCCTGTGTGATACACGTGAATGTGCATGTGTGCGATATTTCAGTCAAGAGAAAACCAAGGAAGTGAATGCGCCCCAGCGGCAGTGTTCTTTATCTCAGTTCAACTACATCTGGAAGCAAGAGTTTAAAAGAGAGAGAGAGAATGTAGTTTATATAGACTTAAAGAGCGCCTCCTAATAAGCGTTTTTGGTAAAGTCAAGTGGGATAGGAGGATCGCTGAAAAGATAGAGCAACCACTCATCACCCACACTGTTTTTTTTTTTTTAAATCTTATTTATTGATCTTGTTGCTGTTCTTTTTATTTAATAACGGTTAAAAAAATTATCGACTGCGCCATTTTTGTTTTAAGCAAAATTTTATTCTTTCTGAGTCGCAATTTCCTAAATTCAGTGTTGGGGAGAAAATTGGTTTTGCTTACAAATGTGAAACTTAGCTGAACGAGATTGATCGTTATTTTTTTTTAATCTTTTTAACAGAATCTCTCGTTTAAAATAATACTTTTAGGTTACATTCGTTATTGCAGAATTTTAATTTATTTACGTTTTGAACCAAAAGGAAGCATTCAAAATTAGGTAAGTTTAAAAAAAAAACTTAATTCAGAATAACTTTAGCATAGTTTGATAAAAGGGTATCAGCGTAGAATATAGACGAAGTCGCGAATCTGGCTCGATAACTCTTCGAAAATAAGGCAGGCTTTTTTAAACAATTTGTTTTTGTAAAATATCTAAATTTTAGAGTCGTCATTTCAGGGGAGAGAACTTGTGAAATTAATTTACCTCCCTTTTACGGTAAATTTTCTTTTCCTTTTTTTCTATTTAATGATTAAGAGAGGAAAACTTTCTAACTAATAGTAAGGATTTCAAATACGCTGACATTTTTTGCCACACTAGTTATTAAAGAATCCTTAAAGCAACACGAAAAAATATATAAGAGGAAATACAAAAACTCAACGAGTAATCCTACTATACTGAGTTTGGCCTTTAGCGAGTGCACTAAATGTAGGCCCCTCAAATAATTCTCTGACAAAAAGATCATACCATGATGAAAAAAAGGCTGCAAACTTGATAAAAAAAACAACTTTTACCGTCAAAATGTTTATGTTATTATTAAGAGAAAAAACAAAAGTATTTTTTCGAAATGTGTAGACGGACGATGTTTATCCGAGGAAACTGAAGACATTGTCTGCCTTAGTCAATGTTTATCAGGCACTCATAAGGATCATTGCCGCTGTAGTGCAGTGTCCCATGATTGTGTTACTGTACCGTATAAAGTTAAACTAGAACGAAACAACAATATCTTCAAGAAGTGTATTAAGTCAGACAGTACTTTCATTTAAAAAGAAAGAAAAATGAAAGAAAGAAAGAAAGAAAGAAAGAAAGGGAGAAAGAAAGAAAGAAAGAAAGAAAGAAAGAAAGAAAGAAAGGGAGAAATAAATAAAGAAAGAAAAAATCGAACAAAAATTTTCTATTATATTCAAAGATTAACCATCAGTCGCTTATTTGAGACACTTCTTGAAATACCAAAGCCCGTTATGTCTATAGACTAGGCTCTGCACACTTGGCTCGCAAACAGCCTAAGAGAATGAAAAACCCTGGATTTCAAACTGTATAGAAGGCAACGGAAATCACTTTTCTAAAAAGTCAGGACATTTTACAACTAATAAAGAAAAACACGGAATCTGGTGAACTATGATCAGCTACGCCATGTAAGGGATTTTTTAAAAAGTACTCCAGGAGAATTGACTCAGTCAATAAATCAAGTGAAAATTCAATGGAGATTATTAAATTATTGCCGACGGCATGTTGATACATTAGGCACGCGTATACAAATAAAAAAAAAATTGAAAATTCTTTTTAAAATATTGTGATCGATGAATCGTAATAAGCTTTTCCATTTATGATTAGTAAATATAGTTTTGTTTAATAATAACATCACGTAACCACTACAAATTAATACACAATGTTAAATGATATAAAAGTTTATAAATAATTTATAAATTATAATTATAATTATTAAAAATGAATTCAGTTCTTGTAGAAATTCATTATTGAAATTTTTTTCTTAATAGTGTCTTCAATGTATCTTATTCATAAAAGCAATTAAAATCTTTTCTAATCAAATAGTACCTTGGTTTTATTGCATTTTTATTTTACAATTCAGAGCAACTCAGGTGTATGCATATTCATTACATCAAAACTTTGTTTTTATTAGCATTTTTACATCATAGTATGGGAATTTTTAGTGAATCAGTGGAGGTAGCTACTTTCATGCTATCCAGATAGGAATGAATAGTGAGTTCGGTCCTCCCTGGGTGCCACATTCTTTCGGCCTTGTGCTACGCTTAGAAAATGCTTATCAGTAATAAAGTAGGCATTTACTTCATGGCCGCCTCTATGCTGTCATAATCTAGGAAACGATAAATAGATATTGTTAGAGGAATCATCCCTTTTGTTGCGAGGTGAAAACGTCTTTTCAATGAATATTTTATGGTTCTTGGTCCATTTGTCCCACAAACAATAATGGCGGACTCATTTTGTCCAACCAAAAAATAATTCGCAAAAACATGAAATTTAAACAAACATGTATTAATAAATTAAGATTAAACGGGCATTATACAAAAAAGAATATGAGAAATGAAGTAAAAATTGTGAAGAGCTCAAAGCAACATTCAGTATTTGTCTCTGAAGTATAGAGAGAACAAGAAGAGAACGTCTTGTTGCTGACGATGTCAAAAGAGAAGCTTTCAAATCTCGTGCCGCCTGCTGATTATCGTCAGGAGGCGGTAATCCAGCAATATGAATGGCTCGATATTAATACATAATAAATATGAATAGAT
Organism: Acanthosepion lycidas; assembly: GCA_963932145.1. Classification (NCBI taxonomy): domain Eukaryota; kingdom Metazoa; phylum Mollusca; class Cephalopoda; order Sepiida; family Sepiidae; genus Acanthosepion; species Acanthosepion lycidas. The sequence continues at coordinate 4,204,962 of OZ010590.1, read as the reverse complement.
TAATACTGATATATGGTAGTCATGACTAGATACAAATAGGCATGATTAGGCTAATATCAATAGAGACGGAAATAATTAGCGATAAATAAATATCGTCAAAATCGGTGCCTTTTTTTTCTGAAATGATTGACCAAAAATCAGGAAACAATACGATTTAAATTAAATTTTCAGAATTTATTCATTAATGAATGAATAGTGAACGCTTAAAAAAGTAATTCAATAAAATTAAAAAGAAATATTTTTTGTCGACAGTTGGTCCTTGCATAATTTAATAAAACAATATTTTCTTTCAGATTTGACAGGTTTTCATGAAAATTTATTTTTGAAAAAATCACTTGTAATTTTCCTGTGCGGTTTTGAAATTCTTGCGTTTGCTAATGTCTTTTATTAGATAAAGATAATGGATGAAGCGTAGAAAAATGTAAAGTTTGATTACATTTTCGGATTAGAAATGTTTTTAAAAGAATTTAGTTATTATTTTCACAACTGTTAGATTATATTTTGTATGGAATATGAAATAGAGAATAAGTCAACAATTCTGAATTAACATCTTTTTGGTTTTATAAGGTTAAAAATAATTATAAATTATGTCCGAGAGTGTTTAGAATATTTTGACATTGGTGGCTGAAAGAAAGCAACGTGAAGATAATCAATAAGCAATGTCTATTCAATAAGTATGCAGTTAAATATTTCATTACATAAAACAGTTTTAAAAAAATAAAAACAATAAATGCCTACAAATGAATAAATGTAATGAATAAAATAGTGTAATAGGGTAAAACTATGGAAGAAATTTATTTCTTCCATAGATCTACTCTCTTACCATTTATTCTCCCCCATTATGGGCATTATTATATACGTGATATAATAACGCCGTATTATCTATCTATCTATCTATCTATCTCTCTCTCTCTCTCTCTCTCTATATATATATATATATATATATATATATATATATATATATATATATATATATATATACGTGTCTCACGTAGAGAATAATATGTCACATACATCAACCCAGCAAAGCAAAGTGTAAGGAAAAACAAGAAGGAAGGATCTTACATATAAAATGGAAATACTCCTGGAGCTGGAGAAACTCTTTTTAGGACTCCAGATTCAAATGGGCTGGATTCATCGATGTCCCGGGCGAGGACATATTCCACGAAAGAGAAACAGCGAGTCTTGGATTTTCTCAAATTGAGGACTACGAGCTGAAGTTTCATTCTAAATCTGCGAAAGATATATTCCCAAAGAGAAACGGCACCATGGATTTGTAAGCTGTCGGGGAGGCAGATTTAGCCTCTGCCCAGACCATGGGGAGCCCAAACTAAAAAAAAAAAAAACAACCTTACGGTTTGGTTGCTGTAAACGAACTCAAATTGATGCCGCTTTCGTCAATGTATGGAGTGATGTCATTAACCGGCCGTCACATGACCCACGTGATTTATCTCCACCAAAGGAAGATTAGCGCCTTCTGTATCCTTCCAATATGTTACTACATTTTCTTTTTAATATTTTCATATTCTTATTAATACTAACAAAATATTATTCCAAATTTCATAAAGAAATTATTTACAGAATAAGTTCTACGTTTTTGTTTATAAGAAGTTAAAATGATTATTTTTAAACATAACTGAATCCAGTTTCTGTATTTTAGCACTTTCTAGCTTTCGTATTTAAATAAATCTTTGGAGGGTTTTTTGGGGGGTGGGGTTCTAAAATTAGCTGTTATAGGAATTCATTTCTATTATTTGATTTATGAACTTGTGGGGAAATGAAATAAAATCAATAAATAAATTAATAACAAGAAATAATCAAAATAAGAATATAAATATATTCTAATATATTCTGTTAGTATTAAAAGGAACCAAAAAAGGTTTTGGTCATCTGCAAAATTTTATGACACAACTTACAAAAAGGACAGAACTGCGTTTTTTTGCTCCCCCACTTCCCGGTGTATAGTGTTTGGACGTGTTTCACAGAAACTCCACCGATGAAGTAAGTACAACTTTTACTTTAATCGTTACAACATAGGACAAAGCTGATTTGAACTCTCGATCATTACAACCATTCTTATTATGACTTAACCTACCTAAATTGTGGACTACAAAATGAAAACTAACACCAAAAAGACATTGAGGACATTGTTTCCCTTCCCACTCACCATAAGAAAAAAAGTAAATAGTCTGTAGTAGAAACCTAAGTTTTTGTTGCTTCTTCTTTAATTGTTTATATGTGAATACACACACACACTTACAAGACACCAACAAGCAACCTTAAATTCTATAAACTAGTTGACAGTTGGAATATACGATGCTGCATTTAAAGGAATGTCTTTCTTATATTTTAAATGTATATTCTTTTCAAAATTCTGTTTCATTAATCCTTAATTTTAATATTTTTTTTAGAAATTAAATTGTTGCCATATATGGTCTAATGCCTCCGCTGTTCATCTCGAGGTCCTCAACAAAATCCAGAGACGGATATGCAATGTGATAGTCCTGATCTGGCATCTTTCTCACAGACGTATTGTAGATTCCCTCTGTCTTTTCTACTAATATTTTCATGACAATGACTCTGACGAGTTACTTCCACTGGAACCCGAACTGCATGAATTTAAGCGTGCGACGAGGTTGGCCTCTCGGTCCCACCCTTTTCACTGTCGAATGTTAAATGTAACTGCCTCTTCTACTCCAAAAGCTTCTTCTCTCGCACGTTCCAACAATGGAACTCCCTTCCTCTTACTTGCTTCTCTGATAACTATAATCTTCAAATATTCAAATGTAATGTCAATCGATATCTTGTGATGTCTTGATCCTGATCCCCGTCATTCTCTATATCCTTTCCTCAAACACCCCCCACTTTACTCTTGTTCTCACTCGCTGTAATACTTTGCGTGCTAGTGAGACTTCCGCCTTGCTTGTGATGAAATGCTTAAAAAAAAAAAAAAAAAAATTGATTTTTAAGTGTTTTTTTTTTTTTAAGTTTCTTAAATTTTCTGCCATCATTTTTCTATTAAATGTCGGAACGAGGATAAATTGACCATAGTGACGTTTTCTAAATTTCTTAAAGCCTTACTGAAAACGGTAAAGTTATCTTTCTTTCCTTTGAGCTATTAATTGGGTACTACTAATAATATATCACGTTGGGAATATCACCAGATAATGGGTGAGCTATGGAATAAAGTGGATATTATGCCTTTTTCATTTCCCTCATTATGGGCATTATTAAATCCATGATATAATAAACGCTGGGACGAAATTAGCTGAAAGAAAAAGAAATGACAAACATGCTTTGTTCTCAGAGAGAGTTTTATGCCGCAAAGTCGTGCACACAATTATATATACATATTTACATTTGTCCCACACAGAGTATATAACACGTATATGCAGTAACAAGGGGAGTGAAAGTGAAATAGGGTCTTACTTTGTAATAATTCCTAAGGGAATCGGGGCTGCTGGAGATTCTTCTATGTTTCTGGAAAAGCCATATTTACGATTCCAGATTCGAGCGAGTCAGATTGATTTGATATGTCATTTGCGAGAATATTATAAGCTGCTTAGGGAGAGGCATATTTAACTTCCGCCCAAGCCGAAGAGCCCGGGATAATAAAAAAAAATGTTTGGTTTGACTTATGGAAGCTGACCTGCGGCCACACTATGAACTGACGTCACTAAGCGACTGTCACGTAACCTACGTTACTTTATCTCGACCAAAGGGTGATAATCGCTTTTCGTATCTATACACTATTTTCTTACAAAGGAGAGATTTAAATGGTTTTAGATACGTTTTTAGCTGAAATTTTGACGATACCTATCGATAAGATACTAAAATATATTTTTTCTCTTTTGTCTCCAAAATTATGATTTTATTGATCAGCCCAGAGTAGGGTTGCCCCGCCCTGAGAAGGAGTCGAATGTAATATTCCAATCTCTTATTTCAAAGTACATTAAATGACCCAATCAGATGTTATTTACGAACAATACAGACAGATTCATATAGATTACATCCGCGTATGCAAAGACACGGGGAGACTGACAGAGACTCATTGTTTATTTCATACAGTTATCCACTATAAGAGCCTCAAACTGCCTGTATACGGCACGGGTAAAATCACGGTATAATTTTAATGAAGATGTTATGAAAAAAATTCAACGTCGACAAAATTTTTTGTTGCCTCAGTTTCAGTTTCAGCCACAATAAAAGTACACATTCTGAAATAACTTAATCATACGTTAAAAACCAATTAACGTGTAGCAGCAATAAGTCAATTAGGAGAGTCTTAGACTGAATATCTAAATGTCCTTGGTTCAAACCTGGCTTTCGGCTTTCATTGTTACGCGGGATGATGTTTTCGCAATACTTTTAATTTGGTCATTAATGACGAATAAATTTGAGAGAGGAGACAATATAATGAACATTCAATGAAATTTAATTAATTATAGCGGTTGTTTGGACAAATTAAGTCAACTTTCTTCACATTACTGTCAGGAGATTTTTATGAAGAAAACAACATAGATATATCGGCGCAACAAGAAATGTTGTCTTTGCCACGTTCGCTTTTAGAAGTCAATTACGAAATCTGACATCAAATGCAAACTTTAAAATAGCCAGCTTAGGCAATAAAATTTGTTTATGAGTTGATTTATACTAAGTAAAGATTCACTAAAAAGTTAGCATAAATGTTGGTTTTCTACGCGTTGTTTAGATGCGACACAAAGCCGAAGGCATGGAGGAACCAGTGAAAATCGAACTCACTATTCAATCGTAATTAATCCAGCTTGCTAACAATTACACCACATGGAACTGCCCCTTGTACCCGTAAAGGATTCCAAACTTGTAACAGTAAATTACTGAAAAGTGGAGAGATTGATGGATACCAACTCCAGCCTGACAGTTGAGAAGAATTGGCATTTTTTTCTTTAACCAATCTGTACGCGTATGGGAATCGCACGTTAAAGGTGATCTTCTGTCGCGTCTTGCCTACATAGGTTTGTCCGTTAATACCTACATTTACACTGTATCTCATTTAGGTCAAATGATACAAAAAAAATTACTGTCCTTTTATACTGTGTTTTTATGCCGATGATACAACTATATACGGGCTCACCGCTAAAACTCCCGATCGTTAGAGGGTAGCGACTAATCTCTCTTCCAATCTCACATAATCTACCCAGTGGGGTAAAAACTGGCTGGTTACATTCAATTCTTTGAAGACCAACCTAGTTACATTCCATCATCGTTGATCTGACCCCTAAATGCCATTCAATCAGGTTTAAACAGATGTTTTCTTAGGGAAGCACCGTCCTTTGAAAGACTGCTGGGTCACAAACTCACACCCGACCTCAAATGGAATTCGTACATACGATCCATTGCTAAGGATGCAGATAAAATGGACGACTCTCTGTACCGATCCAGTAAATACCTGACTCTTCCAGCTATCCTCTACATTTGCAAGATACAGATCAGGCCGAAAATGGAGTACTGTTGTCATATTTGGGCGGGAGCTACCCAGATTTCACTCTCCATCTTTGATAGAGTTCAAAAGAGTCTCCGAGCCGTTGTCATGCAGTTTTACTGTCAAGCCGATTCACCTGTAAAATCTACGTGCTGGTAGGTGTTGAAATATGAGGGAAAGTGTTCCGATTTTTATCGAATAAATCCCTAAATCCGATGGTTGTTCAGAAATATAATATTTGACAAATCAGTTATATTTATATATTTTCTATTTTTCCTCGTTAAAACTGATTTTATTAACAGTTTGTGTTGGAAATCAGATCTAATAACCAGATACGCACTTAATTGTCTTACTGTCTTTTATCAGCAAAATCTGATAGGAACAAAGATTTCTCTTTGGTTTGTCTGAACGAGGAAGTCTGAAAAGAAACAGAATCGAAAAGGAAATTTGATTGATTCGTTTTCTTCGCCTTAGCCACCATTTACAGGTTATTTAAAGCCAGAAAATACAGCCCCAATAATTTAAAGAAACAATCATGACATTGAAAAGAAAAACATAGTTCCAGATAAATAAATTTAAAATATTTCGAGTGATTCCGCTGGGGATCGAACCCAGGACATTTCGCGTGTGAAGCGAGCGTGATTACCACTACACTACGGAACCAACTACGACCTACTACCACTTACATTAAGAAATTATATTGTAATAACTATGAGGAGACTGAAATCAATTGCGTCTGTTCTCTTCTTTCGTCTCATAAAAATAATGAACATCCAAACAGTTTTCATCGTAAAGACAATGAGACGATGCCAAAGTATCAAATACATCAGACAAATATTGATCGCATTGCGACGAATAGAAAAATACACTTTTAATGTACTGAAAAATAACACGTTTGATTCCGCTGGGGATCGAACCCAGGACCATTCGCGTGTGAAGCGAGTGTGATAACCACTACACTACAGAACCAACTCCATTAGCTGAACGTCTTATGTTTAGAAGAAATTATTATGTAATAACAACGAGCTGACTAAAATCATTTGTGTCTTTTTTGCTTTCGTCTCATAAAAATAATGACCATCAAAGCAGTTTTCATATCAAAATCTCTTTAACGATGCCAGAGTTTCAAATACGTCAGGCAAATTCTAGTTTCGAACGTACAAATATTTATTGACCTTGTGATACGTCGGTGGGATGGAATTAAATAATTCATGTGACGGTGACTTGATGTTTCGGGAACAAGACGAAAGAAATCGCAAACCAAATACATTTTCTTGGCGGGTCATCCCATTCTTTCTAAGTTAATTTGTAACTTATTTCTAATCATTTGTTACTTTCTTGATCTCTCCTCTCAGCTAGCTTTAACAGTTTATAGTTATTTATTTGTAACATATTTCTAATCATAAAATTTTCGTTACTTTCTTGATCTCCCCTCTGAACTTACTTTAACAGATTATTTTTATTTATTTGAAACTAATTTTTAATCACAACAGTTATTTTTCTTTCCTGATCTCGCTCTGAGCTTCCTTTAACAGTTTATTTTCATTTGTTTGTAACTAATTTCTACTCATATTTTCTTGATTTCTCCTGTCATCTAATTTTAACAGAATATTTTTATTTATTCGTAACTTATTTCTAATCATAAAAGTTTTGTTACTTTCTTGATCTCTGCTCTGAGCTTCCTTTAACAGTTTTTTTTTTATTTACTTGTAACTCTGAGAAAACTATAAAAGCTCATTGGGGATAAAACTATCTTCGCACATTCAATGCCTCAAAAACCAAACCAATGGCATTCACTCATCCCCGATTGGATCCAGAACTATCACCAATCATGATAAACGGATCTTCCCCCTGGAAATCCAACCACTGTCTTGAATGCATATTGGGAGTTAAACTCAACCCAAATCTCAAATGAAACTCTTACCTACTCTCTATGGCTAAAAATGTTGGTTGCGGGATTGTTTTTGTTTAGCGGTATATCACATTCTATAAGTTATTTAACGCCGAAATCTAAATATTTTGTACGCAATTTTAATGTGTTGTATTTTATATTTTGGGAAATATTAACGATAGTAGTAATATTAGGATGGTGCAAAAATAATGACGTAATAATGTCGTTTTTTGACGTATTTTGTAACGTCAAAAAACGACGTTATTACGTCATTATTTTTGCACCAACCTAATACAATTCTTACTAATTAATCCATATCTGGGGGAGAAGCTGTGGCTTCATACCGTGTCAGGAATTATTTGCATGTTAGTGAAACCCAGTAAACCCAACTGGAATTATAAATAAATAAAATATAAAATATAAAATAATAATAATGAAAATTATAAATAAAATAAAATAAAACAATGCCATAAAAACGATATACAATATAAATTAAATAAAAATAAAAATTAATAAAAATACTCTCAGCATGTAACAAACACTGTTCCTGTCCGAAATATGGACTTACCGCCAAAAGACGTTAAATTCAATCTCTTCATCATGAATCTTCGTACGGGCAACACGTGCCTGATTTATCGCTGTGTTATGGATTGTAATACTACAAAGTAATTTTTCTCTTTCATCACAAGTACCATAAAACAAATATAACCTAAAAAAATACACACAAAAAATATAAATAAATTGTATGAAATTAAGAGACAATTTCCGAGGCTTTTCCTGTTATTTTGTGTACTTTTACTTTCTTGTCAAGTATACTTTTATTTCTCTGAACACGAAGCTAATTTCTGTTGCTATGATGTGAGTGACGATTCCATAATATCTACGTTTGTCTTTTCTCGTTACAAGTGATTTTTATTTCATCAATATCAATTTATTGAAATGTGTTTTGTAAGCAGAACTAATAACCGCATGCGCACTTACGTCACTATTAACCAAAATCTGATGTAATGAGAACAAAGATTCTCCTTTTCTTGCTAAGTTTATGTAATAGGATCATCCGGTGATCTATAAAGCAAATGGATACCCGCTCCTTTTTAGACCAAGTAATTAGGTGATCCAATTGTATCGAATTATTCTAGGTTGGAGTTAATTCTGAAAGTCTTCATTTATTCGGGTCCACTGTGACGATGAATAGAGTTTGTGATGTTGCGGGTAGGAAGCGGCCATTTTTCTGGAATGAAAGACAGGTTGAATTGTTGTTGTCAGTTGCTATGAATAAGTCTCTATAAATCTTGGAAATCAGAATCTTAAGCTTGGAGCTGAGAGAAATCCTTTCAGTCAGTTTGTAGTTAGTTGCTGATAGAAAGTGGCCAATCCCAGAACAGTAATACACACAGTTTGGTTATATATTCCAAGAAGAAAGCTTTTTCTGTGTAGGTGGGTATTTATATTGATTTATTTTATAAATTCCTACTAAAATCACTCCTATGTAAGGAATGGAAACGCCACAACAAAACCATTCAACAACTGATTCCCTGGGATCAAGAATGTATTCGAGACGAAACATTGATACCACCAGTCGGGGTAGGAAAGATTTTAGAGTATACTCGCTCGAGATGAACTCCGAAAGCAATGCCGCCTTTCTTTTTCGTTTAAGTTGGTCCAGTTTGCAACATATATATATATATATATATATATGCATGTTTCATTAAAAACGACAGACAAGGTGCTACGGTTAAGCTTTTTATTTAATTTTTCTTGTGTTCGAATAAGAGCTTTCTTTTCTGGACAAAGGGTGTATAAGAACTGTCCAAATGTTTTATATTTCCGAGCGCTTTCGGCTATACCTTTAGCCATTATCAAGGATGATTCGATTTTTCAGCTTACTTGAGTGTGTGCATTATATGTATGTCTTAGTGTGTGGTAGGGATGTTTTTTAATTTCTGAATACGGTTAGCACATTGTGGCTTTGTTCGTAGTTAATATTGTTAAGAGTTGGCCTTTTCTTTTTTATTATTAAAGCTTCTATTATTAGGTTGGTGCAAAAATAATGTCAGTTTTTGACGTATTTTTTAACGTCAAAAACCGATATTATTTTTGCACCAACCTAATATTTTTAATCATTTTTTTACAGGTGGATGCAGTTAATATATTTGTGTTTTCTACTAGTATGTTTCTAATAGAGTCTGGTAAATTTGTGTGTGTGTTTAAATGGGTTCTAATGGAGCTGTGATCAGATAGGTGTAACGTAAGACGTCTGGATAAGCATGTAGTTGTGTAACCGATGTAATTATTTATGAGTCCGGTTTGATCAGGAACACAGTTCCTTAAGGGGCATTTGAACTCATAGATAATGTTCGTTCTTTGTAATTTTGACTGAGCTGGTGTGTTGTTTTTTTTTTTTTAATTTAGGACCAAACTGCCACATCCAACCTAAGTTCGATCTTATCACTAAGACAACTGAAATTGAAATTCTACACCAGTCACTATCCCAACTTGCTACGCGTGGAGTCATAGCAGTTCACCGAGACTTGAGAGACCTACTCAAAGCCGAAGGCTTGAAGAACCGATCCCTTAGCAACAACCATAGTAATATCTTAACACCAAAACTAAAAAAGGCCGCGAAAGAGTTAAAAAAAAAACCCCGACATCGTCATCAGACGAGCTGATAAAGCTAACACATACGTCATACTGGATAAAGCCGATTAACACCAAACATTAAAAAATATTGTCGATGATCGAACTAAATTCACCAAACTGAAAAGAAATCCCACTGAGACTGTAAAAAGGTCTGTCAACAAACGAATAACAGCTCACGACGCGGAAGTCGGTTCCCTGAAAATTCAAAAAATAGTTGATTACCAAACGGGATATTTATATGGAAATATAAAAACCCATAAACCAGGATAGCTGCTACGACCAATTATTTCCCAGATACCAACACCTATCTATGAGCTATCAAAATTCTTGAACATCATCATTCCATACCTACCTACCAATTACAACATCACATCCACCCACGAATTCCTGCAAATTTTAAAAACTACAAAAAAAAACAAAAACAAAAAAAAACCCCCAAAAAACCCCCAAAAAACAAAAAAAAAACCCAAGGTATAATAGCGTCACTTGACGTCGAAAACTTATTTACAAAAGTCCCCGTCGACCAAACTATTGACATTATCCTCAATTCTGCATATGCTAATAATTCTGTCCCTCCGCTATCCATCAAACCAACGATCCTTAAAAAATTACTACATGCATGCACAACCAAAGTTCCATTCTATAACCACAATGGCAACATTTACACCCTAACTAATGGTGTTAGTATGGGAAATCCACTCGGTCCATGCTTTTCCAACTATTACATGTCCCACGTAAAAAATACGATATTTACACAGATCCGCAAACCGAAAATATGTGTTCGCTATGTAGATGATATTTTTATTTTAGCAAACAACATTAAAGAAATAGAGACACTTAAGACCACATTTGAGAAAAACCCCGTCGTTAACTTTACATATGAACTTAGCCAAAAAAACAAATTTCCATTCTTAGATGTCCTCGTTGAATACAGCAATAACACTTTCATTAAATCATTATACAAAATACCCACCAGCAAAAATTCGTGCCACCTTAACTTTAAAAGCGAATGTCCACTTACGTACAAAATAGCAGTAATAAAAAACTTTCTAAAAATTCATCAGAATTCATCCACTCGACTACTCTTCCTCAAAGAACTTAATGTTAAACAAACCCTAATCAACAACGACTTCTATAACCACCTTATAGACCAGCGAATTAGACTATTTCTCCCCAAAGTAAGTAATAACGATAGTGAACACACAGCCCAAAATCACATACACATTTATTACAAAAACCAAATGCATATTAAGCGATCTCTGTTTCGATCCCCGCAGTTAGCTTAAGATAATATCATTACGTGATGACAAACAGAATCTTTGAATCTTTTCATTGCTCGTGACCTGACGTGACTTCCTTCTGTCTTTTTTACCAAATTTTTTTTTTTTTGTTGAAAAAACAATCATTCGGATTTCAGTGTAGTGAACTTAAACATAGCAACAGTAGCAGCATATATAAATTTTGTATCAGCAACAGCTCTTGAATATGAAAAAAACGTGAAGCCTAAAGCAATTCACTCTTCCTCCAGGGTTTTGATCTATTGAACTGGTGTCTTGAACTTTCTACGTTGAAGTCAAAAGACCTGTGATCGCTGAACACACCAAGAAAGTAAGTTCCCACTATAAAATATTCATGAACATTTTGTTGTGTTTACAGTTTACGTCTAACAAAAGAAACTCTCTTTTAAACTTTCCGTTTGTTAATTTGTCTAATAAATGTTATCTTGCATTGCGGTCTGCTTTTTGTCAATGCACTCTTTTTTTCACCACCATAACACATAACGTGTTCCCGTAAAGACATCTTACATATTTAATTATTGCATATTGCAATAGCTAATCACTAAAAACAATTTCATGATGTCAAATGTTTCAAGTACATCTGCAAAGTTTCTTGGATTTGATAGAATAACTGACAGAGTAATGAAAGAATTTTGGGTTTCGGTGATGTTTCAATTATTTTTGGAAAGAAATCGCAATGAATATAGTTTGTCTTGTTAGTTGATCCGCTGTTCATTGGATAGACACACATTTTATTTATTTATTGACTTATTTATTCAATTACATATTAAAACAGAAAATTTTTTATTGTTCGAATCCTACGCCTGAATTTAACCATAGATTCTTTTCTTTGCTTATTGTTCTTTCTCATTTTAATCCATTACTAGATCTGCCAAGAAAGTTCGTTCACTGTGTCTTTCTAGACAGTTTTTCTCTCCTAAATCTATCTTATATATCTATAATTCTACCAGTCGCCCATGATTTGAATATTTCTGCTATTTCTGCTTTAGTGTTCCTGCTATATATTTAGAGATTCTTGATAATATCCAAACAAGAATCAGCAATATTATTGGTCCTGAACTGGCATCTCGGCTTCAGTCACTTTCCCACTCCCGTAATGGTAATTGTTCGGATGAACTCTATGTTACCTAGACGTTATGAATTAAAACACAGTACTAGATTGGTAGCAAGATCTCATCAATTCACACTTGAATTGGCGAGATGTAACCGTAAATTCTATGCATTCAGTTTATTTTCTGTTTTGGATTCCGGGTTGAAATCCGGTACCAATAAATAACAAACGCCAGGAATGACTATATGAAAATAATGCATTAACGTAATAATACAAACTGGTAAAGCAGGTTAGTAGTTCCAGGAATACGGGTTAGTAGCAATATATATATATATATACAGTCTTTGGTATTGAAGTGCTCGCTCACTGTGACTCCTACAACGCTGTTACCTCACCCTCACTCTTCCGGTTACCTGCAACCTTTTACTCTGTCACTTTTCGGTCTTGCTCTCTCGGGTCTTCACGTAGTCGTAGTATATGTATATACTGGGTGGGTCCATTTGTGTAAAAAGGGGTGGACACCTGAACACCCACTCTTTAGATCCCTTTTTTGGGGGGGAGCTAAATTTTTTTTTCTCTTATGGTCGATAATCAGAGGTTCCGTAAATTTTCTCTTCCTGTTTGACCTTCTAGTTTCTCTGTGTTCCTGTGGTCTTTGAATCTCAAAAGATTCAAAGATTGCATCCATTGAATCGTCATTTTCAGCGGGTGACGAGTTTGGCTCCTCAACCCGTCTTCTTTGTAATTAGTCAATATGTCTTCTGTGAGTAAACTTTTCGCCTTGTACTGTGTACATCACATTTCCTAATCTGTTAATTATTGTGCCAGGCTCCCAGTAAGCCATATTGTTCCTGAACATCCTAAAGTAAACCCGTTCTCCTGGTTTAAATGATCTCTTTTTTGCTTCTGTCCAGTTTTGAAAATCGAGGTTGAAGATGTCTTCATGACGTCTGAAAAAGTGCGCGAAATTTTTATCCTCTTCTAGGGAATATTTGAATGTTTCTATCATGTTCCATACTGCGTCTTGAGAAAAACTCGCCTCTTTTTCAATATTTTGTTGTTGTGTATTACTCGCTACTTTTACAATTAGCCCCTGGAGTTGTAATTGTCTTTCTTCATTTTGCATTTGTCTTTCATGATTTTCCTTCTGCGTTTGTAGTAATATTTTTTCCATTCTTTCTTGGAATTGGAATTGCTGTTCATTTTGGTATTTTACAAGTTCTACTAAAATACTTTTAAAATCCTCCATGGTAAGAGTATTACGAAAAAAACTCGATTTTCCGTATTTTAATCCTCGTAACACTTTGTTATCCAGTTGTTGTGGATACTGGCAAAACAGCAATTTTCTCTTTTGAGTCTCCGAGAAATGCAAATTCTTGTCGCCCAAGCTGTTGTGGTGAGAAGAAAGAATTTTTTTCTTTCCGTGTAGGTCCCAATTTCTCGACACCAAGTCGTTGTGGTCGACGAGAGAGAAGATTTGTTTTTTCTGTGTGAGTTCGATATCCTCGCCGCCAAGTTGACGAAGGAGAATTTTGTCTTTTTTGTTCTTACCGTGTAAGTTCGATATCCTCGTCGCCAAGTTGTTGTCGATTCCGGGTTGAAATCCGGCACCAATAAATAACAAACGCCAGGAATGAATATAGGAAAATAATGTATTAACGTAATAATACAAACTGGTAAAGCAGGTTAGTAGTTCCAGGAATACGGGTTAGTAGCAAAATATATATATACAGTCTTTGGTATTGAAGTATCGCTGTATGACTTCTGACTGAGTCTACGTGCTCGCTCACTGTGACTCCTACAACGCTGTTACCTCGCCCTCACTCTTCCGGTTACCTACAACCTTTTACTCTGTCACTCTGGACTCGACTCGACTCTTCGGTCTTGCTCCCTCTTGCTGTCGTCTCGCTCTTGCAGTAGTTTAAGTATACACTGGGTGAGTCCATTTGTATAAAAAGGGGTGGCCCCCTCAACATTATCTCTAGCACTTGATTAGTCTTCTATTGTTTTCACTCCTTAATAATTTTTCTTTTTTTATTCATTCACGCTTAGTAATCCATTGTGTCTTAGTGGCTTTATTGCCTTGCATGGGGTGATATTTAAAAAACAATTCAACTAGGTTGTTTCATTTATTTTATTCATATTGACGCCGTTTATTTTAATCTGGCAAAAGGCAACAAGGGATGGGCGCCCAATACGAATGAGATCTAAACGAAGGGACAGAAATTTAGAATTTGTGATCTTTCATGAAAGTTTCTTTTTTTGAAGAAAACAATCTCCGTAAAAAATGTTTGAATCTGTTTAAACCTTTATGCATTTATTGAAACGATAAAAAAAAATGAGAGATTATTAAGAAATAAATGTTATTTACGTTTGGTACAATACTTAATTGAGTAAGCAAAACAAATCTCAATTGGGAAAGCGTTCCATTGAAGGTTTTACTGTTCCCTGGTTTATTAATAATGTTCAGACCTAATATCTGATCATTTTTTCATAATCAAATTGAAAATTCCTGTTCCCGACAAGATCTCGCGATGTACGACTTTGACATTTTAAGTGATATGATAAAATTAAAAAATTACAGATGGATGACTGTATTACGGGATCGTATTATAAACAAGGAAGTAATTTATTAACTATTTTGAGCTTCAGATACATGTGTTCGTATTATACTCAAGGATGTCATTTATTCTTTGTTTTAGCTTCGGAAACACTGCGTCGTATTATAGTCAAGTATGTAATTATTTCCTGTGTAACACTTCCTTTTGCCGCCCGCCTACACTCGGTGGTGTAACCACGTTTAGTGTTTCGATCCTCAGGGCTAACTCTGCGCTGGTCAATGCTGACGTTGGTGCAAACCGGTTGTTGGCCGAAGGCTGCTTCAATCCACACTAAACCTGCCCACGTTGTTTTCTTGATCCCTAAGGTCAAAGGTCGTAGTAATCGCAGCGCTGGTTCAAGCCGTGGTGGTCGCGATATTAAGAAAGAACCAAAAAATAAAACGAAAGATTCATGGGGTTAATGTTCATTTAGTTTATATAGTCTCGCTACAACAGAAATTAACCCTTCCCGCATCAATCTATTTAGTGACTCTGGTTGAGCCGGGTTCAAAGTTCTATAGATTTAAGAAATCTAGTGGCACCTGGTGTGGATTTCAGAGGCACTCGATGCTGGTTCTCAGCCCCAAGGCTCCGAGCTCATCTGCTTATATGCTCTTCGATGCGAAACTAGCTTGAGTCCGAAGGGTTCTAGGGATTCAGAGATTCCCCAGTTTTCACATTAATCCCATAAGGTTTTTTTTTTTGTTCCCTAATTCTGCTTTCTTTATCAATTTTCCAAAGTTGGAGAATTACCCACCCTCCTTGGGAGTAGTTACAGGGATTGCTCCTCCCCTAACTTCAACCAGCTTCACTTCACATCTCACACCACCACTCCACATAGGCGGCGCTAAATTCGGTCTCTTCCTCATTCTCTCTTGGTATTCTAATTTTGCCCACCTCTCAGGGATGGCATAACTGTCCTTGTGACAAATCTAATGTTTAAAGTGCGTAGGCAAAATGGCGTATTTTATTCTCATCAGTCATTTCAATTCTCTCCCTTCCACTGCCACAGAATTACCTCTGTCCACCGAGAACACATACCAGGCCACTGCGTTCGCATTGAACCTACCGAGAGAAAATAAAATTATTTCCCAATTTTTTTTCGTCAATGAAAATATGTTTGGTTACCTAAATTTTCAACAAAGAGACAAGCTGTTCTCCATCCGTCGGTCGGTCGCTGTATCAATGAAAGCTCAAACCAGACCACCTGTCTATCACGACAGGATCGATTTTCATAATCCTAAATCTCACAGTGCGTTCATTCCCTCTTTTCATTTCTCAATAAATTTTCGCCAACAAAAATATAATTCCCGTCAGTCTATCTTCTCGCCAATAACACATGTGTTTTTCTAATTTCTCAAGAAAGAGATAAAGCCATTTCCCATTTATCTGATCAGAATTAACATTTAACCGTCTCAAAGCCTCAGTGTCACACATGTTTTTAGTTTTAGAATCTCTGGGTCGTATTATTACTCAAGGATGTAAGAATTTATTTCCCGTTTTTACTTTCAGAAATACTGTCATATTATAGTCAATGATTAATTTATTTCTTGTTTTTAGCTTCAGAAACACAAGCTTCGTCTTATACTAGTCGTATTATACACAAGATAATAAGGTATTTATTTCGTTTCAAGTTAAAACATTACTTGTTCCACTGGGGATCGAACCCAGGTTTTCTCGCATATGAAGTGAGTGCAATGAACAATATCCTATAGAACCAGACAGGAGGACATACACACGCCGTTAATGACGGCATATAATATTAAAAAGCTAACAAGTGACAATAATAGTGTTGTAGATTCCAGGTTGAAATCAGGTACCAATAAATAACAAACGCCAAGAATGAATATATGAAAATAATGTATTAACGTAATAATACAAACTGGTAAAGCAGGTTAGTAGTTCCAGGAATATGGGTTAGTAGCAAAGTATCTATACAGTCTTTGGTAGTGGAGTATCGCCGAATGACTTCTTACTGAGTCTACATGCTCACTCACTGTGACTCCTACGACGCTCTTACCTCACCCACACACTTCCGGTTACCTACAACCTTTTACTCTGTCACTTTGGACTCGACTCGAGTCTTCGGTCTTCGGTCTTGCTCTCCTCGGTCTTTCTCTCTCGGGTCTTCATTGGCAGTAGTATAAGTATACACTGAGTGAGTCCATTTGTATAAAAAGGGGTAGACCCCTCAACAAATAGACATAACGGTGTAAGTGAGCCGGTAAATAAGTAAACATTTATGTTCAAAAGACATTGAGGAAACAATATGGCTGCCCAAAGGATCTCAAAACGAGGCAATGTAAAATGATTGCATAGTGATTTCCAACAAAACAACTTTTGATGAAGTCTTGCAGAATCCCAAATGAATGTGAAAAACTTATGAAAAGACAAATTAAAAAAAAAACATATGTAAAGATGGCACTCAGTGGAAAACTTTTTAGAAAGAAAGAAGTTAAATGGTGCGAAGAAAATCTGTTTAAACACAAAAAATACCCGCCATCTTGATCAAATGTTACAAAAAACACGGGCACTTGACATTAAATTAATATGGTTGGTAAGGATGTATGTATTTATACTGATTTTCTGTGTTTGTTCCGTATATATTAATGCGTGATGAAGCCTTTAGAAATGTGTTGGGAATTGTCCATGAGTTTGTCTTTGTGGAATTTGTTTTGTAGTGATTTTAGGAAGTTTTTGAATGGTTTCACTAGATCTGGAATCTTGCGTCTTTTGATGCTCCCGATAGGAAAAAAGGAGGAAGTGACTTCAGTGCTATTGAGGATTCTCCAATTGAAGAGAATGGTGCACATTTGAGTATTGCAAATGATTCTGTTACGGTAAGAAGCGACGGACATGATCGCGATGGACCCCAGTCGGTTTCGCCATAGTGGTGCAGTGATCGACGTAAAACTATATGTCACTGTTCTTGAAGTCCCACTAGTAACTGGAAAGAAGTTCGCTCATACGGTGGTTGATAGAGATAATTGGCAAGGAGTTTGTGGGGTACGACCAATTTGGTCGTGTTTTGATAATTGTTGATTATTAAGACAGAAATGACAGGTTCCAAATAAAACTGATGGTACTTTTGGAAGATTTTAACACAATCACTTATGTAGGTTTCAGATGCTTTGTTTGAATGTACCGCCTGGGAGGGCCTTGATGACTTTCGATATCTCATCGGATGCCTGTTCAGCGGCGATGTTGAGATGATCAATAATCATCGAGATGATAATGCTTAAGGTAGCAGATGAAGCGTGCTTCAGTCTGTGACATTGGGTGTGGCGTGGTGTGTGTGTCCAAGGGCGTACAAGCGGACCTTTGATTTCACTAAGGTACCAAAATGGGACGTAGATATTTAGGCTGGAGCCTTGGAATTTGAATGCCTTGCCTAAGCCCTGTAGTGATTTGGCATTTTAGGATTGGTTAGGTTAGGTTATGTGAATAAATTAATTTTTGAAAATATATATTTTTCCTTTGTAAGCTCTCTCATTTAAAACATCCGTATAAAAGGTCTCATAGAGAAAGTTCATACATTTACGTAAATGTCATTACAGTTTACAAGAAAATATGCTTAAACATCATAAGCATTTTGGCATTTTTATGCTAACAGATATTTTGCTTATAGTTTCTTTTCTCGCACTTCTCCCTTATAGTGACGTTGGTTTAGAGGTTAAAATGAACTTTTGATTTATCCACGCCAAGAAGATTAATGAAAGAAGAGGTATGTTAATGACGAGGAAACACAAGACTAACAAAACGAGATAAGGAATTTATTCATGAATTTACATGTTTGAAGTCGTGTCAGTCACTCGTTTTAGGAAAATAAATTAGAATTCTCAAAGTCCGTAGTTGTAACGTATTTTCATGAAGATAAAATGTTCATACAGCAGATTAAATGAATTGACACAAAATAATATTAAAAAAATGTTTAAGACAAAGGTAAGAGAGTTCGTTGCTCACCGAACGGATATATGATTTGCATACGTTTAAAAGTAGACGAAGAGAGATAGTTTTAAATAATTAGCTTTCTTGGATTGTTGAGAGAAAACATTTAAAGTACCGTGTGCAGGTTAGAAGTGGATAATATACTTGTCGAGCAATTTTACACTGGCGATTACTTCAACGTTGGTCGCGAGAAACTGAAACGAAACCATTCACATGAATTCAGACATTTTTCTCATTAATTTAATTAATTTAATTTTTCTTCTCAATTTACATAAAAAAAGAATTTCGTGTAGGTTCGCTCATTTATTTATTTCTTCTTCTTGGCTCACCGGTTAATTTCTGTGAAGGGAAGATTTTCATTGATCCAAAAAGAATTTCTCATATGCTCGCGAATTTTTTTCCTTCTTCCTCGATCCTCCGAATATAAAGGGAGTAGATGAAGGGAGTTATCATTGTTTCGTACTCACTACAAACTCTCTTCCGGTTTATTGCATTGCAATCAACTTTGATCTTCAAAAATCTAAATGCAATGACAATCGTTATTTTCTGTCTACTTAATTTATGTTTTTTTATTGTTCTCGCTCCTTAGTTTTTTCTCATATTTTCTAAAACTCACTAACCTCGTAATCTTACATGTTAATAGGTGTATTGCTTTGGGGTGAATGATTAAATGAAAAGGATATTAAGTTAGAGAAATTCACATACAGTTTTACTGTCAAGTTGCATCACCTGGCAAATTTACAGAGTCGAGCTGATGCTGAACTGAGTGAGAGAGAGTAAATCGTTTTGATTGCTTTTGTATTGAAGGTTTTCGGAAAACTGAATGTGATGCTCCAAACGATTTAACAGTTTAACAGGATATGGAGGACAACAACTGCAGACAAATATTAATTAGATTCCGAAGAAGATAAAAACACATTTCCAGATAAAATTGAACAGAGTGAAAAAAAAAAAGAAAAGAAATGATTTCTGGTTCCGCTGGGGATCGAACCCAGGGCCTCTCGCGTGTGAAGCGAGCGTGATAACCACTACACTACGGAACCGTCTGCCCGAACTCCCACCGCAGGTTTGTTATGAACAATTTGTCATGTTATAACGACGTGGTGACTGAAATTTTCTCTTCTTTCGTCTCATAATGATGATCCCCAAGCAGTTTTCATCGTAAAAACAATTATTAAACGATGCCAAAGTCTCAAATACGTCAGACAAATTCTAGTTTCGAACTTATTGACCTTATTGTTTGGCTACTGTTCGTATCTTTTCATAACGTTTCAACGGTGAAAACAATCTTTTAAAATATTACAAATACATTTAAGATAGTACCGGACAAATGAAATTAGTAAAATAAATTATGATTTAAGCAGTAAAACAATAATCTTTTAAAAAAAAGCGGAAAACGTAAAAACTTAAAACAGAATCTTGTGAAAAATTCAGGAAACTAATTCAAAAATCAAAACAATTTACTTCTCATTCAAATATGCAATTCCATTCCCAGTGTTGTTTAACAACCAACTATTATTATTATTATTATTACTACTATTATTATTATTATTATTATTATTATTATTATTATTTCCTTCTGCTTCTCTTGCTTACAATCTCTTCTGTGACTGTTAAATTCTGAATTTAGGGCCTAATTTTCGTTTAATACAACTACTGCTGCTGCTAAGATCTGATCCCTAACCTGACCAACTTAAGTAACTACAAGTCATTCTTTCTACCGCTCCTCACCCCAAAACAAATACATAGAGGTGCCCGGTCCCGGGGAAATGCTACCCAAGCCTGCAACATCCATTGCACTAAAGAGGGGCGTCGGTAATCATACTGATTCCAGCGCAACTGACGGTAGGTGGAGCTATGAATCATCTATAAAAAAAAAAAAGGATAATTCACTTCTCCGTCTTTTCTTCCCAGCATGATGGATATCTTTCCCCTTAATGACTGAACTCTACACACACACACACACACAAACGAGTACGCGCGTCTGCGTGTATCACCCACACCATATCTAACTTTAACTGTTTTCTTTCGTTTACATGCATACCAGTGGTATTTTATCTCCTTTGTTACTCTGACAATCAACTAGTAGAAACCACAACTTTTGGTGAGACCCCGTAGCGATTTCATCATGTACCTATTTCAACAACAACACATGTTCTTATGATAATCCCGGTAAAATGGAAGGATTAGTTGTGGTTGAATTTATCCTCTCTGTGAGTGAAGTAATTGTTTATGCCATGCGCATGTCCTAGGAGCGGTGAGTTTCATCAGGTGACGAAACTCAGCTCCCCTAGGAAACTTGTCTTCAGCGCAGTATGAAAGGCTCCTAGCCATGTAGAGTTTGTGATAGCTACGATTTGTTTGGTTGGCCTCTAAGGTAATAATATTTCTTACTACTATGGAGTTAGAGAACAAGCAATAACAACTATTTATTGGGCGGATCACTTACACTGTGGAAAAGAAAAGGTATGAGTCTCTATCAGTGTTGTCGGAACGGTAAGCACCGGTCATAAGTCACACATGTAAGCTTTTCGGGAGCGTATTTAGTCTTAGTATGTCATGATCGTACTCACAAATAAATCCAATTATCAATCGGTGGAGCGTTAGTTCTCTTGTCAAATTCCTCTACCGGGAGTAGTGAGTGGATATTTTACGGCGACGCTTAGTCGATGTGTTGTTCTTGATCTGTCGATGTGGTTGCTTCTACTCTGCTGCTATAACACTATGTGTTTAAATGTCGATCCTCCTCTGCTTATATCGGTAGAGATAGGCTCGTCTCTAAAAAAAAATAACCTTTAATTAAATTATTTATGATATAGACAGAAAATATTTGAATTTTCTATTTCTCTCAAGAATTAGACACCAGAAAAAAATTGTAGAGTGGCTTAGCCTCGATATAATGTCGTTAGAAAGTGGTGTTAGACTGTACTAGAAATTACATCTTTTTTTCTGATTCACTGCACACGTCAGCCAGATGTGAGCGCTAATCGAGTATCAACTGGAAATATATCAAATTTTGAAGGAAGTGCTAACTGAACCCATGTCTACATAATTAAATGTGATTTTCGTCCGATAAAAACAAATATTTAATATTAAATAACCCAGAACGGATTGATATGCCAGTAAATTAACCAATCGAAATAATCATGAAGTTAAATTATTTATGATGAAGATAAAAGAAATATTTGAACTTTCAATTTCTCTCAAGGGTCAGACACATGAAAAGGATTGTAGATTGAATCAGCCTCGGCATTGTGATAAGGACTTTGATAATTAAGGTAAATAGACAAAGCGTGGAATGTGGTTAAATTGTTTGGTGAAATGAAATAATATTCCACAGATCGAAGGATATACTATAAAAAGCGATAACTGGTTCCGTAGTGGTAATCACGCTCGCTTCACACGCGAGAGGCCCTGGGTTCGATCCCCAGCGGAACCTTAACGATATTTGTCTTTATTCGTCATTAAAAAAAATTTTTCTTTTAAATGAAATTTATTTTTACTCTCTGCTGAGATAGAAATTTCTGTAATTCTTCGCCATTGATTAAAAGTTGCCTGCAGAAAAAATGTTTTTTTTTAATTTCATTTTGTATTGACATGTTATGGACCGCGTATCGTTTGTATTGTAATGTAAAAGAAGCAGAATTAGTGTATTGTTTTTGTTTTTGTTTTTTGCTTTTGGCACTACTTACGTTGACTGGTTTGAGAAAATAGTTAATCATTTTTGTAAATTAACAATCATTGGATCTTCATCAAATCAAAAAAATTGGCAGAAACGAAAAATATTGATTTGCTTGCATTATTTTTGAAACTGGGTCTTTTTCAGTGGAAAACTGATCATAATATCGACACAGTGTAAAATTGATTCATGATTTTTACAGATTTAACTTTACTAAGAAGTTCTGCGTACGAAAACAGAGTTTCTTGATAACAAAATATTTCTTTTAAATAATTAAAAAACGTCAATATTACATTTCAGTTAAAAAAGCAAAAATTAAATAAATTAATGCAAATATATATATATCCGTTTATTCTTCATTAAGTTTTATTAATTATTATCCTCTACAAAAAAATTCAGAAAATTAAAAATATCAATTTGTGAATGTAATTTATATTAATAACAGGTCCTGTTTTCAAAATCGATAATGAAGTCAATCAATAGTTTTCGATTCTGACGAATGTCGTTTGATTAATCTAAAAAAAATTATTACTCGAGAAAAGTTTTACCTGAATTTTACACATGGACCTGTTTATTTAGCACATTTGCTTTCACTTAAATTTTTAAATGGACATAAGCGCTGATTCCTTAAGTTTACGAATTTTCCAATAATGTTCTTTGTCTAAGATCTCAACCTGATCCCTTTTCTCTCCATATGTGGCCAGCCACGCCTGATTTTTCCACTTCCCCTCGTGTTAGTTACAGATTTCTGGAGTTCTTGAAGCCTTACCTTAAGGGTGCCGCCTGTCTCCCCTTTATATTTCGGGTTGATTTAGGCTGTCAGTACCGGTACAACGCGCCAACCCTGGGCGTAACATCTGCTACCTATCCATCTTCCTAAAAAGTCTTCTTAGTAGAACTTAGAATACGTTTTCAATCCTTATAAGGAAGTAAGACACCCCTCTTCAAAGGGTCTACGTCCCAAATAGATACTTTCAGAATCGTGTATCAACTGGTAATATATAAACTTTTGACGCAATTGTTAACAGAACTGAACCTATGTCTAAATGTGATTTTTGTCCGATAAATGTGATATTCCATATTAAATAACCCAACACGAATTGATATACAACTAAAAATTAATCAACCGAACTAATCAATGCCTGAACAAAATAACCCATAAAGTTAAATTATTTATGAGGAAGATAAGAAAATATTTGAACTTTCTATTTCTCCCAAGAATCAGACATTTCAAAAGGATTGTAGACTGGATCAGTCTAGGCATTGCGATAAAAACTTTGATAATGAATGTAAATGAACAAAGCTTGGAATGTGGTTAAATTGTTTGGTGAGAAGAGTGACCTGATATAACGTTCAACAGATGGAATAATAACTTATCAATGAGATAAATAGTGGCGGCAGACGTAGCCGGTTCCTTAGTGTAGTGGTTATCACGCTCGCTTCACACGCGAGAGGCCCTGGGTTCGATCCCCAGCGGAACCATAATGATGTAACTTTTGTTATCTTAAATTTTCTTTTTCTTTTAAATAAAATTTATTTTACTTTTTGTTTTTCTTTATTTCTTCGCCATTGTTTAAAGCTGCCTGCATAAGAAGTGTAAATTTTAAATTTTATTTTGTATTTACAGGATCCATTATGGATCGTGTATCATTTGTATTGTAAAAGAGAAGCAGAATTACCACATTGTTTTCGTTTTTTTTTTTTTCTTTGGCACTACTTAGGTCGACTGGTTTCAAAATTAGGGAACATATGTTTTGGGGAATCATTTATGCAAATTAACATTCATTGGGCCTTTATCAAAGTACGACAATTGGCAGAAACCAAAATATTGATTTGCTTGCATTATTTTTGTTCAGTGTACTAAGATGTGTGTAACGAAAACAGAATTTCTTGTTTAGAAAATATTTCAATAAATGATGAATGAACGTCTATATTACATTTCAATTAAAAAAGAAAAAAGTTATTTAAAATAATATATATCCGTTTATTCTACATTCTAAATAATCATCACCCTCCAGAATTAAAAAAAAAATCAGTAAATTAAAATCATCGATTTGTGAATGTATTTAATTTAATATTATGAACATGTCCCGTTTTCAAAATCGATAATGAAGTCAATCAATAGTTTTCGATTCTTACAAATGTCGTAGTTTTATGAATCTAAAAAAAATTATTACTCGAGAAAAGTTTTACCTGTACATGGACCAATTTCTTCAAATAGCACATTTCCTTTCACTTAAATGGACATAAGAAAATGAAGATACTCAAAAGCGGTGCAAAGATCTCGTACACCCCCACTCAGAATCTATGATACCCCCCCCCCACACACACACTCTACTATATAATTTTCATATGGCAGTATTCATATAAAACACAAACTCTGAATAGGAGTAGGTAGTCTCTTCTACCGCCCGGTCAACACTCCTCCCCCTTCTATTGGACATGAGTAGATGCTTATACCTTGTTTCTTGTCAAGGAAGGGGTTCCCGGTACTCTTTCTCTCTCCGGCCTCTGTATTAGTGCAGCTCTGTTTCTCCCGTGATGTGTGCAGTCTGTGGCATCACCTCTTCATTCTGAGGGTACACGGTTGACAGTTCTCTGGTTGCTGTTTCCGACTGGTAGTTAGGAGCTCTAACTCTAGCTTAGCGTCTTGAGCGGCCGCTCTGATCAACAGTTGTATAATACCGGGGTGTGTGTAGTGCCATGTCGCGCATGGAAAGGTGTCCCTGCAGTCACCTCCGGTGGGCAGCCCTGAGGCCACATAATGATGCAGATTTTGCCAACTCCTCTCTGCCCGCGTCACGGTCGAAACTGTCTGTTTCGTTTACCTCGGGCCTTCTCATCTTACAAACAAAATTCAACATGAGTTACAAAAACCGAAAGATTAACCCTAAACCAGCCTCTCAAAAACCACCTAAACACCTCAACATTTCGTTCTCCAACATTCGGGGCATTAAGACAAACTTCTGCAGTCTGGAATCTTTCCTCACTGCAAACGGCCCGGATATACTGGCTCTCTGTGAGACAAACCTTGTCTCGTCTATCCCCTCTTCTGATCTCTCGATCCCCGGCTATCTTCCTCTCCTCAGAAAAGACTCTCTAACCCACATGCACGGTCTTGGTGTCTACGTCAAGGAACATCTCCCTCTGGCCAGGGAGTCCTCTCTCGAATCGCCAGACCAGTCATACATGTGTCTCCGACTCTCTCTCCTCAATGGGGTAAGCTATCTCTTCTTCCTTTACCGCTCTCCATCCTCTCAAGACTGTGAGATACTCGATAGCATTTCTGACAGCATAAACAAGACTCTCTCCCTCCACCCGTTTGCTCACATTTTTGTGTTTGGTGACTTTAACGCCCATCACACCTTGTGGCTTAAGAATGCTACTACTGACTATGCCCATTCCCTCACACAGATAGTTAACTTCCACGCTCGTTTTTCCTTCAACCGGGAAGGTAAAGCCTCTCTTCTCGACCTGTGCTTTACCTCCATCCCCGAATCCTGCAGCGCCTCGCAACTCTGCCCTCTTGGTAACTCTGATCATGCAGTAGTATCAGTTAACATCTCCTTCAACTCCACCCCCTATAAAGAACCTCCTACCACTAGAACTTCGTTCTACTATCAACGAGCTGACTGGGACCCGTTCCGTGATTTCCTCCGCGATATCCCCTGGGATGGAGTCTTTAAGCTCCCCGTCCAAGAATGTGCTTCTGAAGTTTCTTCCTGGGTTAAAGCTGGAATCGACGCTTTCATTCCATCAAGGAAATATAGGATCAAGTTGCGTCCCTCCCCCTGGTTCTCGGCTGCTTGCTCAGCCCCCATCGCCCATAGGAACCACTACTTCCACCTATTCCGTAGCGACATGTCTGACTGCAATAGACGTCTCTTTGCCTCCGCCCGTAACGAATGTAAGCGTGTCCTCAACGATACTAAGTCACTATTTGCGGCTCGGATGAAGGAATGTATTGCATCTCGCAAATTTGGCTCCAAAGATTATTGGCGTCTCTGCAAGAGAGTATTTAACAATTGCAAACCCTCTATACCTCCTTTATTCAACCAGTTTGAAGTCCTGACCTCCTCTATTTCAAGGCTGAATGCTTTGCTCGGAAATGTTCATTCAACTCGACGCTCGACTCTTCCGGCGTACCCTTACCCGACTTCCCTCTTAGAACTGAGGCCATATTGAGTGGGTTAAACATAACCCCATCTTTGGTACTGGGCGTTATCTCCAATTTAGACCCCAACAAGGCTAGTGGTGGAGACGGGATACCAGCCATTGTCTTGAAGAAATGCGCGCCTGAACTTGCGCCCGCCCTTTCTAAACTATACAACTACTGCCTCAAGGAATCTTGTTTTCCTGACTGCTGGAAGTCCTCTTCGATCGTTCCTGTCTTCAAGAACTCCGGCGACCCCCCTGACCCTTCCAACTACCGTTCTATCAGTCTCCTTCCCCTATTCGGCAAAGTCTTCGAAGCCCTAATCAATACCGGGGTGGTTAACCACCTCACATCCCATAATCTGCTCTCAGACAAGCAATATGGTTGCCGCTTTGCCCGATCTACAGCCGATGTGCTTACGGCCATCACTGAAACAGTCTACCGAGCTCTTCAAAATAACGGGGAAGCCCGAGCCGTGGCACTAGACATCTCCAAAGCATTTGATAGGGTTTGGCATGCCGGCCTTCTTCGCAAGCTCCAGGGTTATGGCATTACGGGTCGATTATATAACCTAATACGATCATTCCTGTCAAACCGTAAATTGAAGGTCGTTCTCAATGGATTCTCCTCCAGTTCCTATCCCACGAACGCAGGTGTTCCTCAAGGCTCCATCCTAGGCCCCACTCTATCCCTTATCTACATAAATGACCTTCCTGACGCAATAACTTCCCAAGTTGGCATCTACGCGGATGATACCACAATTTATTCCTCAAAAACAAATCTAGTCTCGCTGACAAAACTCGCCTGGCATTGCGTCTCGAAAAGGACCTTCAATCGATTGTGAACTGGGGCATGAATTGACTGGTCAACTTCAATGCTTCCAAGACAAAACTGCTCTCTATTAATCACCACAGAGATCCTTCCCTTCCCTTCCCTCCATTAGAATGTCTGACGCTCAACTTCTCGAGAGCAACTCTCTGCGGCTTCTCGGTCTCACGTTGACTGCTGACCTGAGATGGAATAAATACATTGAATCAATTGCCTCGTCCACTGCAAAGAAAGTTGACTCCCTGAGCCACGCCAGGAAGTTTTTCTCCCCGGAGTCGATCCTCCAGATCTACAAATCAACAATTCGCCCTTGCATGGAGTATTGCTGCCAAATATGGTCTGGTGCCCCTTCTGTTTGCCTCGGGGTTCTTGATAGGCTCCAGAGGCGGATATGCAATGTAGTTGGCCCTGCCCTGGCGTCTCCTCTACAGTCACTTTCTCACAGACGCGCTGTCGCCTCCCTCTGTCTGTTCTACAAATACTTTCATGGAAATTGCTCCGAGGAGCTGCATTCGCTGGTTCCCAGACGTCATGAGTTCCAGCTCCTTACGAGGCTGGCATCCCGCTCTCACCGCTTCACTGTCGAAACTCCTAAATGTAGCCGTCTCTTCTACTCCAATAGCTTCATGTCTCGAACCTCTCGCCTGTCGAACTCCCTCCCCTTTTCCTGTTTCCCTGTGAGCTATAATCTCCAGCTATTCAAGTGTAATGTCAATCGACATCTCCAGTTGCCTTGATCTATCCACTACCCTCATCCTTTCTTCTATCACTCCTATCTGATCTTGCTCTAAATTTTCTGTAACCCCTTGCGTCCTAGTGGCTTCCCGCCTTGCTTGGGGTGAAATACAAATAATTGAAATTGAAAATAAAAAGAATGTACATAAATGCGAATTAGATACATATCAGGATAGACCTTAAATAAATCAACAATGTTTGGCATCAATTTTTAACATCAACTGGAAATTTTTCTTGTTAAAAAATGAATTTTATATGGTGTTTTTCGAGACTTAGCATGAGCAAAATAAATTCACGGATTTAGATGAGAAAAAATACCCCAGAATGACGTCAAAATCCTCAAAAATCTGTTAATCCTTTAATAGTCAGTTGTGCTTAGTTTCATATGTAACGTATATAAATATAGATATAAAAAAACAAATGTTGCTCAGATAGAGAGGGTCACAAAGCACTGTCCATAGACAACAACCAGGTTTCTTCTCACGGTTGAGGGGAGGTCGGGGTAGTTTCTATTAAATCAATTATTTTCTGTTTTCTATACATATTTAGTTATGCATCTGTTTACAGTTAATTACACGAAAAGTATGTTTATTCATTAGTTGGAAATAAAATAAATTAAAGATTTGTTTGTGTACGAATATTTGTTTCCCCCCACTGTAAATAGCCAGTCTTGGATGAACGAGGGATTTAAATCCTGTCTAGATTGAATCAGGAACCGTCCCCTTGTTTTCACTGAATCTGAGATAGATAGCCGGTCTTGGGTGAATCAGGGATTACCAGCCTCATATCTGAATTAAATCCGCGGTAGAAAGCAAATCTTGAGTGAATCAGTGATTAGTGTCCTGTCTGGATTGAATCAGGAACCGTCCGCCTGTCTAGATTGAATCAGCGATGAACAGACAGTCTTGAGTGAATCAGGCTTTCATCTCCTGTCTGAATTGAATCGGGGATCGGCCTCATGTCTGGATTTAATCAGTGATAGATAGCCAGTCTTGGATGAATCATGGATTACCGCCCCCCTATCCGAACTAAATCAGAGATAGAAAGCCATTCTTGGGTAAATTAGGGATTAATCTCTTGTCTGGATTGAGTCCTTACTTTAAACTCCATATTGGAACGGCGTTACACCTAATTTTCTATGAGATAAATACGAACAGACCGAGAAAGATATAAACTGACTGATGTAGATAGATAGATAGATAGATAGATAGATAGATAGATAGATAGATAGATAGATAGATAGATAGTGGGAAAACTAGCTAAAATAGATAGATAATGGAAAAAAACTGAATTAGTACACGAGACTTCATATTAGTAGGGATACATTCTCTCGCAAGTCTGGAAGTGTGTTTAAATAAATTTCCTGTAGACAGTTCCTGTAAGACGTGCTTAGAGAATATATGGACCTATCAGACAGTTACCTACAATTCCTATCCACACATTAACCGTAAACTGATGCTGGTGTCTAGACTGTATTGCACGCTGGGGATTCCGATCTGCCCATAATTGTTGTTTGTGTAAATTTGTTATTCCATCTTTTCCAAATGTCGCTCCATCCGTAAACAAGATTGAAGAGACATGCAACTGATCGGCGGTTTGGATTCAAATCCAATCTAGATTGGGAGCAATGCATGCATAAATCATTTTTATCATCTGTTACCACCCATCAACTGATGAAGTACAATCATAATATTGACTGATGAAGCTTTTGTGTAGCGATGTAAAATGTTATTATTATAATCAATTATAATATATATATATATATATATATATATATATATATATATATATATATATATATATAAAGAAAGATAGAGATAGATAGATAGATACATATGAATGGGCTGGGTAAGATAGATAGATAGTAGATAGATAGATAGTAGATAGATAGATAGAAAAAAGAAACTGTCAAATCATTTCAGAATTTTAATGGTATCATTTAATTGAATACAGACATGTTAGTTGTAATAATTTATTATCACTCGTCATAATATTCTTGCAGTACACCAATATTATAAGGAAACAGTCAAATATTGAATCATGTGTAAGTTCATCGCCATTCTTCTGGAAAGTTAAGAATTTAAATATGAAATTCAATTTGCCTTGTTTTCACAGTGTGGTATGAAAAGGATTTTCAAGTGTGGGTGTGTGTGGAAGGTTCTGGTTACATGTAATCAAACCCAGGCAACGGGAAACATCCAGCAAAATTCTTCACTTCTTCTTTTAAAATTTCCAATCTTTTTCGTATGGCAAAGTCATTTTCAAGCACCTGCATGAAATCGGACAGCGAAGGGTGTGATTTGGAAGCCACTTCTCTTGCCGTTTTGATGCCTACAATAAAATAACAAATTTTAAGAAAAATCCCTTCATGTAAAAAGATTTCACATTCCAAAATTTCTTTATCTGTAATTTCCCTTAATCTTGGTCTTTACAAATAATATGAAATTTTCGATTCAGATGTAAATTTCACTCCATCTTTTAAAAGTAGCATCTATATTGACTGTCGAGAGCAATAATACTTACATTTACATATATTTTTCATTCTTGATTTCGAACTCTTTTCTCCCATAGATAAAACATGCTTTTGAAGAATGAAGCTGTATCCTGTCGGCACTCTACAGCGATCACAAAACTGTCTTTTTCAGGACAACGATCTTCAGCGACTGCAAAACTCCTTTTCAGGACAACACACTTTTAACGATTACAAAACAGTTCCTTTTAGGACAACGCACTTTTAGCGACTGTTCTTTTTAGGACAACACTCTTCAGCGACTGCAAAACTGTCCTTTTCAGAACAACGCACTTCAGTAACTACAAAAGTATCCTTTTCAGGACAACGCACTTCAGCGACTACAAAACTGTCCTTTTCAGAACAACGCACTTCAGTGACTACAAAACTGTCCTTTTCAGGACAATCGCTCTTCAGTTAGTACAAAATTGTCTTTTTCAGGACAACGCTCTTCAGCGACTACAAAACTGTCCTTTTCAGGACAACGCTCTTCAGCGACTACAAAACTGTCCTTTTCAGGACAATCGCTCTTCAGCGACTACAAAACTGTACTTTTCAGGACAACGCTCTTCAGTGACTACAAAACTGTCCTTTTCAGAACAACGCACTTCAGTGACTACAAAACTGTCCTTTTCAGGACAATCGCTCTTCAGTTACTACAAAATTGTCTTTTTCAGGACAACGCTCTTCAGCGACTACAAAACTGACCTTTTCAGGACAACGCTCTTCAGCGACTACAAAACTGTCCTTTTCAGGACAATCGCTCTTCAGCGACTACAAAACTGTCCTCTTCAGGACAATCGCTCTTCAGCGACTACAAAACTGTACTTTTCAGGACAACGCTCTTCAGTGACTACAAAACTGTCCTTTTCAGGACAACGCTCTTCAGAGACTACAAAACTATCCTTTTCAGGACAACGCTCTTTAGCGACTACAAAAATGTCCTTTTCAGGACAACGAACTTTAGTGACTACAAAACTGTCCTTTTCAGGACAACGCTCTTCAGCGACTACAAAACTGTCCTTTTCAGGACAACGCACTTCAGCGACTACAAAACTGTACTTTTCAGGACAACGCACTTCAGCGACTACAAAACTGTCCTTTTCAGGACAACGCTCTTCAGCGACTACAAAACTATCCTTTTCAGGACAACGCTCTTCAGCGACTACAAAAATGTCCTTTTCAGGACAACGATCTTTAGTGACTACAAAACTGTCCTTTTCAGGACAACGCTCTTCAGCGACTACAAAACTGTTCTTTTCAGGACAACGCTCTTCAGCGACTACAAAACTGTCCTTTTCAGGACAACGCTCTTCAGCGACTACAAAACTGTCCTTTTCAAAATCACGCCCTTCTCACCCTCTACATGAATATGCAGAGATATTTTTTGCTTAGTACACTGCAACCTTAGTTTTTTATGTATTTTCTTCAATGAATTTTGGCAATATATTTGTTTACTCAAGTCCTTGTTTTGTTTGCTGTTGCCTTCCCTCATTCAAATGGTTAGCGGCATTTTTTAATTGTTTTTTGTAATATAGACGCTGATATCAGAATGAACAGACGTGTTTTTTCATTGCTCAATGAAAGCCATGTCGTTTTAATTATTTTAATACATTAAATATTCTTATATTTTTCGTTGTTTATTAAATTATAATTTTATGCAATTATTTTGTAATGTTTAATTATTAAAATACATATTTCTTTATTATTTTAAGATAAGTCATGGTATACATCGATTTTCTTATTTTAAAAAATAAGCATTATTTAGCAAGTTTAATTTATTAAGAACTAACCATTTAAGTTTTATTTATTAAGAAAAAGCTGCACTCTGTGAATGAAAGTAAATGGACCCACGGTCCAGCTTAAAAAACAGCAATGATAATTTTGAAGAAATATCTTTGAATTTCTCAATTCATTCTATGGAACTTCAAAACCAAACTTTAACTTTGATTCGAACTATAAGTTCAATTCCAGCCAAAATTTATATGTCTATGTGGAGCAAATATGGCCCGAGTTAAGGGGGTTTCAAACACACGGACGGACAGACAGGATTTGCCATTTATTTATTTAGATGTCTCATTAAGAATTATTATATTAAGAACATTCAATCAAGGCCTGTATTTGTTAAATTATTTATCCATTGGCGTGAATAATTCTATTTTATTTTGTATTAAAGCGTACCATTTCTAGTTTTATAAATGAGAACGAAGCTTCCGAAATTGAAGCAAAGGCATTGCGAGTCGTAATGTCTGTTTTGTTTATCTCTGACTATTGGTTCAGTATCGTCGATTTCTTTCCCTATCATTTATTATTCAAACATTTTCTTTAGCTATAATTTTATTTTTTTAATTCTTTTCTTATTTATTGTCTGTAAATAACATTTTTGTTCGGACGAGAACGTATTTTCAAATTTGTCGGAAAAGCGTTTTTTCTTCAGATTTTTCAAATAATAATAATAATAATAATAAATGTTCTCATATATTTGATAATAATTTTTATACTTTTATTCTTTTCCCATTCATTTATTGATTTCTATTATCATCAATTAAAATATATATAATAACATTTCTTAAAATGGTACATTTGATGACTAACAGTTCACTCCGATATCCAGTGTAAAAGAATATATATGTGGGTATAGACAGTCGTAGTAACATTGATGTCTGGCACGCTGCACCTTTGATTGGACGGATATCACTGGTCATCAACCATCTAAATCATTCAGGTGATGGCCGCAATTTAACATGGCAGGCTAAACTCACATGAGTGGGGTTGTGTTAACAAGGCAACACTTGTCGAAAGACATCCGCGACGCAGGGTCCACCGACCAGGGAGGAACAGTTCAAGGCGGATGAACTATAAAGGCCATCTGTTCGTGAAAAAGGCGAAGGAACTGAAATTGCTTCCAACGTGAGGATTTCGGAAGAAGTTTACTTCAAGCTATGTAAATGTCGCTAAAAATATATCACGAGTCAAAAAATATTCAAGACGGGTTCGAACGAGTTAGAGTGTAGAAGGTGAGATATATATATATATATATATATATATATATATATATATATATATATATATATATATGCCCCCCTCTCACCTCATTTCAGACAGAATATATATATATATATATATATATACATATATATATATATATATACATATATATATATATATATATATATATATATATATATATATATATTAAACGGAACGCTGATCATATAAAACTTTCAGTTATCTGTTTGGATAAATCTTGTTCTTATGTCCATCGTCTTTGTCATGTTGAATTAATAATGTTAATTATATTTTATGAATATGTCCTGAAGATGGTTTATTAGACCGAAACTTCCGACGTTGACATATTAACATTAAAACAGCATAATTGCATATAAGGATTTTTGTTTGTTTTTTCCGTATATTTTCTTCATATATATATATATATATATATATATATATATATATATATATATATATATATATATATATATATAATATATATATATATATATATCCTGGAAACTGATCTGCTTGGCCCTCATACGTCGAATCTCGATGGGAGAGTCGATCATATATATATATGTGTGTGTGCGCGTTTGTGTTTGTGTGTGTGTGTGTGTGATTGTTTTTTGTCTGTGTATGTGATGTGGGATATTTAATAACAAAGATGATGGAAACAAGCAAAAAGAATCTAAATGAAATTGGCTATATTATATAACCACACACAAATATATATATATATATATATATATATATATATATATATATATATATATATATAAATATATATATATATATATATATCAGAGAACATTGAAGTCAACACTCAGAGTCGACAGATGTTCCATGCTAAACGCAATCATGATGCATGTTCATTGCATTTAGCATAAAACAATCTGTCGCGTGTTGACTTAAATGTTCACTTTTATATTTACACACGCTCTATCTCTGATACTGAGCACTTTATTCCATAAATATAGCACACCTTAAAACTATATCTATTCATATATATATATATGACAAAATTATTTTTTATAAATTTAAATTCTCAGTGAATGTGGTTCGTAGTCGCATCAACAAAACTGACTTAATCCGATGACGTCTAAAAGGACGAAATGCGTCACAGGAAAATCATCCTTTTCCACATTGTTATACGATTAGGTACCTCCACTTTTTCGGCATAAATTTTCGATACCTAAGGTTTAAAATGATTTTTTAAAAAATGAAAAGCATTCTTGAAGAATTCATTTCAGCGTTAATTGAAAGCTAAATGATTAAATTTATTATTTACAGTAAGTAAAATATTCTGGTGTATTGCAAATAAAAATTATATAGATAGGAATGTCAAATATTTGCTCTTAAAATGTTCTTATATTTTATTCAATAATCTATTCACCATAAATTGCAATTACGTTTTGCTAACTAATCCTAACCCTTCGGTATTTTTGAGAAAAATTCCGTAGGTTTTGATGTCAACAATTTCTGAAGGACTTGTTGAGCAAATACAGAAACACACACCAAGACAGTCAGGCCTCATATGACAAAAAATGGTTTCTGAGTCGGAGAATTCACGCATCCTTCCGGTTAATTCATAAATCTTTTGAAAATAAATATTTAACATTTTTCAACTAACAAATTGCGTTCCCACTGACAATAAAAAAAAATAATTCTTCGTGATCCCATTGGAGATTATTTAAGCAAAGTTTATAGACCAGACAAGCCAGTAAGGAATGTTGACCGATGGCAGCTGTCCACAACACGACTTAAAAGAGATTCCCTTACTCATTCACCCGTCGTCTTCTGCACCAAACCACGTGACATTTGCACTCTTCCCCACCAAGATAAGTGACACCTACACTTACCTCCTCACTTTCTAAACTTGCCTTTCTTTTTCACACATACACGCAAATAAATGGCATTTCTTTACATCTTAAAAAAAAACAAATACAAACAAGTAACTTTAATACACGCACACGTTGAGAAATTAGATTTAGTTGTAAAAATAGGAAAATAAAAATATTTTATTTTGTATATTTAAAAACCTTTTCCACCATCAAAGTTTTGCAGCGATTGAAAAAAAAGTAATAATCGGTTGGTAAAAGATCAGACGAATATGGTCGGTCGTACTGAACAGACCAACCGAATTCCCTAATATTTTCCTGTGTTATTCTTTTTCTATGTGGCCTTGTTATGATTTACCTATAGACGAGGGCAGATCGCTTTTCGATCAGACTTTTATAGACGGGTTCAACTGTCTGACGCATAAATGGGAATTTAGTGTTATAAAAATAGGAAAATAAGAATATTTTATTTTTCTATATTTAAAAACCTTTCTCGCGTTTTACTTTGATTCCGAACCACAAAAAAAAAAGAAAAAACTTTTGAATCCGTTTTTTATTAGAGAAAGTTTTGCGGCAATGTTTTACATCAACTTGAGATTTTTCTTGTTAAAAAGTTGAATGATTTCAACACATTCAACATTATGAATAAGAAATAGTGTATTTTAGATCGTGATTTTCGAGTCTTACCATGAGCAAAAATAAATTCACGTATTTGGACGAGAGAAAAAAGACACCAGAAGCGCCGACACTGGTTGTAAATTTAAAATTATTCTTGTAAATAAACAATCTAATGAATAAATAGTGTTTAATATTCTTGTTGTAAAGTCTCAAGAACAAAAAAGTGCATACGATTCACTTACATATATTTGAATTTTATTCCGATTCGAATTATCTTTTTAAAACAATAAACATTTCTGCTAATGCCGAGGTCGTATCCGGCGTGCCAAGCAGAAAACTGTCATTTTCACAGATTGTCTTTTTTGTGCGTACGATGGTTAAACTTTGCCGAAGTTTTAATACAAATTTGCCTAATTTTGCCGTTCATATTTTTCGCATTTACTTTCTATTCTGAAACAGGTTTTCCTTTCATGTATATTTAATTACAATTTTTATTTCGTAGAATCTAAACTTTATTGTAAAACTATTTCAAAATTCTTATTTGAGTGTTGCGAAGTCTGAAGAAAATTAAAAACCAACCTTGGTGAACAAATTGAGCCACTTTTCTGATGTCCTCTTCTTTCATCTGGCGAGTTGTGAGGGCTGGAGTTCCCAAACGCAGCCCATTAGGTTTGAAGGCATCTTCATCCCCAGGGTAAGAATATTTGCTAGTTAAGATATTTATTAGTTCCAGCACCTTTTCGCAGTGGACACCGTCAAGATTCAGGGGACGCATGTCTAATAAAACCATATGGTTGTCTGTACCACCTGAAAAAACGAAAATACACAAGAATAGATTTTATTTTGAAAAAGATTCCTTTGGTTTAATTTTCTTTCTTATTTTCCAATCAGTATTCACCCAACTTAGCCGGTCTATTGATATTCATCGATCACCAGAGCAAATTTTCGACAGAGACGACTGTCTTTAGGAAGACGCCGTTAAGATGTGCCACAGGAAACATGAAGAGATACAGCCTCTTGTAATATGACGTATCGAAATTGCGATGCCAGAATTTGTAACGTCCACTAGCTTTTCTTTTCAGGGTAGAGAGAAGGTATGTAATCCTTTTGTTTTACTTTGTTAGCATGTTCTCTTTCTAGAAAATAAAAAACTTCATTTACGTTCTTCCGACTTTTCCCATAACTGTCTTTATTATTTTTGTTTTTTTTTTTCATTATAAATGTTTGAGGAAATATCTTTACCGGCAGCAATTATTAGCAAGTATATTTAAAAATCCAACAATGTGTTAATTTCCAACACGCACCACAAATTTGTCCAGTTAAGAAAGTTTTGAGAAAATAAGTTTGATTGATTTTAATGAAATGGGTTTTGGCTTTTTCAGGAATAAAATAATATAATATCTCCGAAGATTTCGATGTCAAAATTCAACACAGTGAACAATTGAAGACAAGCGAAACAATCAAACAAATGGTGGCAATTAGAATTCGATGTGTTGGATTATTTTTCCTTTTTATTTCCCAATTGGTATAAACCGCTTCCGGTCGGCCATGTAACACGGGAAAAGCGCGGGAAATTTGGGAGGTTTTATACGTATTGGAAGTGATAAGCTATTTTTTCCCGCGTTCACCTGTTAGAGGTTAGGGTTAGAGGAGAGATCAGCTACCAGGATCTGAATATTTTGATTTTGGTAGGTGCATCCGTAAACTCTGTTATCATCAGTATATATGTTTATTAATGATTTGAGAAGAGCTTATTGCCATGTCGCGTTGAAACATTCGTTCTATTTCGATCCCCAAAGTTAAGCAACATTAAGCACCTACAAACACTCCAAAGTGGAAATATTTGGGTAAGACCTACACCTAACAAAACTGGTTAAGAATGATCTGAAAATGTTCCTCGGTAGATCGTTAATAAAATCAAAAAAAGGATATGACTGAGGGGGAAGATCCCAACTTTGATACCCTGGTTACCCTTGTCTTGCCAGTAATTTGATGCACCTGGCAAGCACTGCAATTGCGAAACAATTTTGGTTCTCAATATACTACTGAAACCACTTGCATTTTTATAGAAGTAACTTTAGTTCCTTTTCCGTTAAAAAGCTATAATTCCTGTTTTTAACAGGACGGAAATAAATGCGTGGGTTCTTACCTGAAGATAAAGTGTATCCGAAACTTAATAGCTCGTTAGCCAGCACCCTCGCATTAGTAAGGATTTGTAACTGATAATTTTTGTATTGGGGTGTTTGCGTTTGCTTCAAGGCCACAGCCATTGCTGAAAAATTAAAATAATCAAATGTAAGACTAAATTAAATAATTATTCCATTTATTATTTGAAGGTCAAGAACAAGAGGGAATAGGCGGGAAAATAATATTAAAACACCGTTACTTGTTCAATCACTGAGGTTAAGAAACATTGAGCCTGGTTAGTGCACAGATGGGTGACCGCTTGGGTATAATCATCGTTTTCATTAATTTTTAGATCTCATTTAATTTGAATAGGGTAATGATTTAAAAAAAAAAATTTAAAGTATCCACATTTATCTGCTCCACTTTTATTGCAGCAATGTGAACACAAGCATGAAATCGAACTGTTCGTGAGATCTTATAAGATAATAAAGGTCGTCGTTAATGGCCCTTGGTGACTATTGCTCTCGGTACAAATATAAAAACAAGATTTTGAATTTTTGATTTTTCACTGACTAGAATAAACATTAGTATGAAAAAGGTCATAATTTTGGTTTCTTTTTTTTCAATCATTTCATCCCAAGCAAGGCAATAAATCCACTAAGACGCATGGGGTTTAGCGAGTGTTAGACAATATAAGAAAAAACTGTTAAGGAGAAAGAACAATAAAAAAAAAACAAGAATTAAGAAGATAGAAGATAACGATTGACATTACAATTAAATTTATGAAGATCAAAGTTGACTGGGATGCAAGAAGCTGGAAGAGAGTTTGACAAATGTGAAGTGTGATAGAAGAAACTGTTAGCATAGAACTTACGGTTAAATCTTTTCTACTGTAAAATGACGAGACCTTGTTTTGCTAAATTTCCGATTAAAATATAAATAAAATTTAAAAAGTTAGGATCCGGTTTTAGTAATGATCTTCTCATTCTTTCCCTAATCCCTTCCAATACAAATAAGATTGTCTCATACATCAGCTTTTCTCTAACCCTTTGCCTGTATCTTCTCATTCTCTCCCTTATCCCTTCCAATACAACTTCGATCATCCATTATCTCATGCCTCGGCTTTTATCTCAATCTTTCTCTTTTATTTTCGTTTCAGTTTTCGTTGCCCGTCTATGATTTCATGTAAATGTTATCCAAAGATTACTTTCTCGTGTAAAAAATGGTATAAGGTTAATGGTAAAGGGAATATGATCCGTTTCTTTATAAGGAAATAATCGACATTCATTAACCAAGCAGCCAATGCTATTGTACGTTGAAATTAATAATTTTTTTTTCTTAAATCAGGTTTTCAGAAAAAAAAGTTTCTTAACTCCAGTAGCTGTTATTGTTCTTTCCACTACTGTTGCAAGCTTCCTGCCTAACATTTTGTTTGAAGTCAGAACAGAACGCGAAAGTCTTGATTAGATTAATTTTTTTTTTCTTTGAGTCACATTTTAGTTGCTGCTGTTGTTGAAAGTTCTCAAGTGATGTCAAGGCTAATATACAGATGATGTGACGAAGGTGAGCTATGCTGATGACTTGGTGGGGGTGGACGCTATGCTGATGACATAGTTATTCATAGTTGGGATAATAATGATCTATTGACAAAATATCAACATCCTCTAGCAAGAAATTGAACCGAAACTAAAACAGAAATCATGATGTGAAATTGGAATGTAAGCAGTAAAGTCATATACCATGAATCTATTGTAAAAATTCTGGATGCGGAATTAGTAAATACTAGACACTAGACAATACTTATGTTCATGGATCAGTTATAACAAATTTAATATAGAAAAGAAAGAAATTGAACATAGAATAGGCTGCGCAAGAGGTAGTTTTTAACAATACCACCAGTTGGTACAAAACAAAAACATTAACCTGAAAACACCATTCATGTTCTTAAATAACCTCGTTAGATCGAGACTTTAATATGGATGTCATGCATTTCACTAAAAGCCTTTAAAAATATCTAAACTATCTGTTATAGGAGTTCATCAGTTGGAGAGGATTTTATTACTCTGTTATTAAAGTAAAAAGTGATTCACTGATTTTGCATAATAATTTGAGATAACAGCTTATATATATATATATATATATATATATATATATATTAGGTTGGTGCAAAAATAATGACGTAATAATGTCGTTTGTTGACGTATTTTTTAACGTCACAAAACAACATTATTACGTCATTATTTTTGCACCAACCTAATATATATACATATATATATGTATGTATATATATATGTATATATATGTATATATATACATATATATATATATACATATATATATACATTTATAAATATATAAATATATATATATATATATTAATTGATTTTACACAAGGCAAAGCAGTAAAGCCACTAAGACACACGGCCCGTTTAGGATCAAAGTGCAGTATCTGTGCTTTGTGATCATCCGGGCTGGCTTCTGTCGAACTCTCTAATGCAGAGAGGAACTCGGAGGAAGCTTTGCCGAAGGGCAAGGTTTCCTTCGGGGAGGTAGACAGGACCTGAACCCGTCTAGGCGGGTTCAAAGGTCATATTTTTGGCCGAGCCTACGGTCTCGCGGGCTATCCACATTAAACCGGCCTTGTGCCACATTTAATCCTCGTGGGTGGATTAATAAATACCAAGCCACTAAGACACAAGGGATTACTGTGTGTGGAAGAATTAGGAACAGAACTGTTACACATGAGCGAGAGAATAGAAAAGAGTAACCAGGAGGACAGTAGTTAGCGATTGACATTGCATTTAAATTTTAGGAGATGAAAGTTGGCTAGGAAACATATTTATAAATTTTCTGAAAAGTGTTCATTGTTAAAGATAAAAGATACATGGTCTGAAGGTGGCTTAACATCTGGGCACCTACATAGAAAGGGAAGAGTTTGGTGGGGGGGGGGGGTCCTCGATCTCAAATGTTTTTGTTTGATCTACCAGCGGATGACTGCTTTTGAAATTCGTTCTTCTGAACGGCATCCACTTTAACCGAAGATGAATGGGTAGAAAGCGATTTTTGGAGATCAAGTGGCAACAAATCCGGAAATAGGCTATATCCTAGTGTTGGTCTCTATTAACAATTATGGTTGGGATTGGAGAGACTTCTAGTTCACCCAATGATTTTTCAGCAGCGTAACCTCGAAGACTCCATTTTGCCTTTCCAGCTTCCACGTCAGGATGAGTAGATGGGCCAAGAGGTAAGCGGAAGAACTGATCAAGCAGAAATGGCCTCATGTATCACCAACCTAGCCATTCGGACGAACAGGCGAATCCCTAAAACATCAACATCTAATATGAGAAACAAGGTTAGCGTTCTTATTTCTTAACACGGTGTTTGTGTTTGATATTTGGAGAAATTAAATATACGTTTGTTTAAATCTCCATTCTTAGTAAGAAACCTTTTTGACACGAGAGAATTGAGATAACTTTGATTTTTCAACTTAATACGCTCTGGAAATTGCAACTGATTCCTTGCTAAATACCATTAAAAGCGAAAGAAATCAATGAAAGATAATTTGCGCTAAATCTCAGTTAAGGACGAACGATACGAGCGCAAACACGAGGAAGAAAAATCGGATAATTTACTCAACTCATGCTTTATAAAATTACGTTCGACCGGAAAACAGGGCCCTATTTTGACCTTGAGTGACCTGCGCCTGATGAACAAAGAGAGAAGACTGCACAAGAAACAGGACTGGAGAAAGAATCTCTTGGCTCTAAGGGAATTGACTTTATGTGAAAAAAGAATTGTACGGTTGAGTCCGTCAATAACATTTCTGTTATCTACAACGGAAATATTTAGGACTAGTCCGGTGTTTCCTTCAATTGTCAAAGATGGTTTATCCTATTTTTACTGTTGTTCTGTCGTATATAAATTAAAATGTCAGTGTGAAGCTGAATATATAGGACGAACCAATCAGTGACTTGAAAGCCGAATTAGCACGTTCCTGTCAGTTCCTGAGTGTTTAGCTTGAGTCTCTCTTCAAGAGTAATTCAGTCTGCGTATGATAGGGTCATTGACAAACATTTGTTTGACAAGCCAGACTGTGCTAACAAATATGTGAATAATTAAATTATTCTTTAGTGATCGCTTCCTTTAAGATGATGACGTTGATGACTAAATTCACCACCAACATCCAAGTTCAAGAGTAGAAGCTTCCAGTTTCACCAAAACTTGCCCTCGTCACCGATTCCTTATCGTCGTTTAGTTTTACAAGAGTTGGTTGAAATCAAAGTAGAAAAAAGTGACGATGGCCTGAATTTGTTTAAGCTGGATATATATTTATATGTGTATGTGTGCTATGTAGTGAACATTTCATCAGTTATAGTTGATCAACTGTAGACTATTTGATAACTAAGTTATTCAAATCAAAAAGTGATTATCTGATATTTCATAATAACTTCAGACAACATTTTTTCGAATAAATAAAATAATCAATAAACGATCGTTTAAACTTTGACAACTTTTTATCAAAGCAAATTCAAATTATTAAAGTTTATCTAATTTGCATAATGACTTTAGACAGGCTGTAAAATCCGACTGAACTCCGGATGATCTTTATTTCAAAGTATCGATGTACCAAGAGAGGTTTATTTAATTTAATCCAAGTCTGGAATAAAGTCGCATTTACTTTCCTAAAACGCCATCTCCAGCAAGATGAGAAAGTACTTTACAGAAGACACTTATTTTTTTCTTTACTCTAAGTCTGAAATTTCCGTGTCTCACTATTACGACAAAACACCTCACCTGCAATTTGATGGTTATGCGTTCCACCCTGAATACCTGGACAAACAGCTTGATTGATTTTCTCCTCCAGGTCATACATAACCTTGGTCCCATCTTTCTGCACTTTCTTTAATCCTGGAGACAGAAAACGAGAAAAAAAAAGAGTTAAACTCTATTTAAAGGCTCCCAAGTAGCTGACCTTATGCCAAGAAGCATTGAATAACCGATATTCTCATTTAACGAGTATGGACGACAGAAGAGGGGCAAAGATGGATGCAAACTGAACGAGAGGAATAACTCTATGACTACATATTTAATGGGTTGATTTTTATTCGCGTTAGAATCGAATGAAAGTCAAGAAAAGTTGCGTCAAGAATCAATTCTATTAGATTCCGTCGTAAATAATTCTCCATTTTTTTTTAATAAAATTTATTCTTCAAAAGAAAATTATAGTTACATTTTATTCACTAGCTTAAAAGACGCGCCCTGTTTAGAATTTTAAGCTAACTCCTACGGAAGGCTAATTGGGCTTCTGACTCAAAAATAAAAAGGCATCCCTCGGGTTCAGCTTAGAAAGAAGCAATGATAATTTTAAAGAAATAACTTTGAATTCCTCAATTCACAGAATGGAATTTTAAAACCTCACTTTAAT
Source organism: Acanthosepion lycidas (assembly GCA_963932145.1). Lineage (NCBI taxonomy): Eukaryota > Metazoa > Mollusca > Cephalopoda > Sepiida > Sepiidae > Acanthosepion > Acanthosepion lycidas. Next base: position 4,161,164 of record OZ010590.1, on the reverse strand, counting down.
TCTGATTTAGGCTATAAGTCAAATTGCGGCAAAAAGATCGATATGGGCCGAAATTCCAATTCAGGTTGTAATCTGAGTTCTTCAAATCACAAACTCTGCGGAACTTTAAATTCTCACATCACAAAACTTCTGACTTTTACTCTGATTCCTTGATATTTTGAAGAAATTAAAATTGATTTCCTCAATTCACAATTGGAGATTATTTAAAACTGAAATTAAAACAATTTTTTTTTAATTCACAAAATTTGTGTGTTACCATTAACACAATATAAATTAAAAACTTTTAAAATCACTATTTCTTTGCAGTTATTTTAAAATTTGAATTTTTAACGGTTCTCTCCTGATCTGGAAACAAATCCCAATGCTGGTTATTCAAGCACAAGATGAAGGGCAGATTTTCAATCCTGGTATCATCCTGATTCCAAAACGATAGAATATGTCTATGTAGATCAAGTGTGGCCTGAGTTAGAGGGATTTCAGGCACAAAGACGGACAGATGTTTATTTATTTAGATTCGCAATGGCGTTTTGTCTTTTTAAACTACTGTTCACCTAATATAAGGCCTAAGTACCATACAAGTTAGAGGGTTACTGTATGGAGTTGTATGAGAGTAAGAAGAGGTAAGAGGTGTAGTTTATGACGTTATGTAAATAAGATAACGGTTAACCCTAGACTTGAAGAGGTCAAGATTCTGGAGATTGGCAAAACATTCTATGGAGACTCTAAACCACAACACAGCAGTTCTTTTTGAGATTGGAACTTACTCCTTACTAATGGAATACAAAGTGAATGAGAATGATTCATCCTTGTGTACTTGGTATGGCAAATCCCAGTTGTAATTGTCAGGGCCGATGGATGCAAGGAATATAGCTCTTCAGAACATATGCCATGGAAATATCAGGAAGATAACTTTTGAATAAAATTCAGCAGCTTTTTTGGAGCGATCGAAAAAGGTAATAATCGGTTGGTGCAGTAGATCAAATCAACAGAGTACCACATTGTTTTGTATTATTTTTGCTGTATGTGGCCTTGCGTTGACAAGAACAACTTTTATGGGCACATTGCAGCTCCTTGACTTATAAATGTCCATTTAGTGTTTCATTGAGTTTTAAGAATAAGGGTCAACTGTTATCTATCGTACATATCCTAATAATATGAAACACTTGCATATTAGGATTATGGCGGTTATATGAGAATACATTTTTAGGATTTAGAAGTTCTTTGAGAATACCATTTTAGGGTTATAGGGATTGTCCTAGAATACCATTTTAGGATTATGGCGGTTATATGAGAATATATTTAGGATTATGTAGGTTGTTTGAGAATATATTTCTAGGATTTAGGGGTTCTTTGGGAATACAGTTTTAGCGTTATGGAGATTGTCCTAGAATACCATTTTAGGATTATGGCTGTTATCTGAGAATATATTTTTTTGATTATATCGTTTTGTCTGAGGATACATTTTTAGGTTTATTGGGGTTATCTGAGGATACATTTTTTGGATTAAGGGGTTATCTAAGAATACAGAATTTTAGGATTATGAATATTGTCTGAGAATACATTTTTGAGGTTATTGGGGGTTGTCCGAGAATACAGTTGTAGGAATATGAGTGTTGTTTTGATTAAACATTGTTTTGGTTATGGGGTGTGTATGAAGATACATTTTTAAGATTATGGAATTTCTCTGAGAATATATTTTTGTCGTTTTGGAGTAAATATGTTATAAACATATTTTTCTGATTATCCTGATGGTTCGATAATACACATGGTCTGAAATTCCTATTTTTTGGTAATGGTGATGATCTGAGAATACATTATGATTAGGGATTTAATCTTCTTTATAATAAGTTATCTTTGTCATAAACTTCTCATTTCTATCAGTTTGAACCTAGACTTCATATAGTTAAACGGACACTTTTCTTGATAGCCAAAGCAAAAAAGCATATGAAAGATAGAGGAGTGAGGGAGGGAGACAGAAAGAGATAGAGGAGAGAGAGAGAGATTGGGAGAAAGAGAGAGAGACATTCGTACCCTTTTTGTAAAAGATCATTCCAGCCATGGGTCCTCTCAAGGATTTGTGAGTGGTAGTAGTAACAATATCACAATGATCAAAGGGGCTTGAGACAACCCCAGCTGCAACAAGTCCACTGATGTGTGCCATGTCTGCCATTAAAAGACAATCTACTTCATCGGCTATTTGACGGAAACGAGCATAATCTAAATGGCGGGGATAACAGGTTGCACCTGAAAACAAGAAAAAAGAAATAATTTAGATTGCGTAAATGATTTTGAACTCTATCAAAACTGGACAATAAAGATTATGCGCATCCGGTTCAGATATGACAGCAAAATACTCCATTTTCGCTGTAATTGTAAAGATAAATCTTGTGTAAAGATGACTATTGTCAAACGTGATCATAGCAGAAGGGGCCAGATACTTCCTGGGGTGACATGTACAACCGAACCTTTTCCTCAGATTCTTTAGCAATGAATTTTATATATGAGTTCAATTTATCTGTGGTAGTCGGACTTTGTGAATTTAAGCGCAATACTAGATTGGCGGCAAGATCTCATTCATCGTTTTATACTTGCAATAGCTAGATGTAACCGTAGGTTCTATGCTATCAGTTTCTTCACTCGCACTCATTACTTATGGAACTCTCTTCCGGCTTATTGCTTTCCAGTCAACTTTGGTCTTCAAAAACCTAAATTCAATGTCAATCGTTATCTTATATCTTCTTGATTCCTCTTTTTTTTATTATTCTCTCTCCTTAATAATATTTTTCATTCTTTTATTCCTTGTATCTTAGTGGCTTTATCGCCTTGCTTGAGGTGAAATTATTAGAAATGATTTTCTCTCATTGATAAGAAAATCAATTTGTTTTTCAATTTATGAATCTAAACCTACTATTAGATTGGCGACAAGGTCTCATCTTTTTACATTTGAAATGGTTAGACGTAACCGTAAATTCTATGCTATGCTTCTGTCGCACTTCTCCCTTGTGGAATCTTCTTCCAGCCTCTTGCTTTCAAGTCAACACATTTAAATTGTAGAATTCTCACTAAAAACAAAGGATTAATACAGACAAGAATAAGACACAAACCTGCTATGATTAACGCCGGCTTAAATAGACGGGCATTACGTTCCAAAATATCGTAGTCAATATATCCAGTTTTCAGGTCGACCTTGTAAGGCAAGGATTCAAAAAAAATCGACGACGACGACATTTTCTTTTTTAAATTCATGAACCCGTGGGTCATGTGACCACCATCGAGGACGTCCAGTCCCATCAGGCGACCATGAGGCCCGACGACAGCTGTGTAGACAGCAAGGTTAGCAGGGGAACCAGATAAAGGTTTCACATTTACACCCCATTTGTCAGGGGAGAGGCGAAAGGTTTCCAGTGCTCTCTTTTCGCACAGAAGCTGTATAAGCCGAGTAGATTCGTTATCTGCATTATACCTGAAATGGAATATAGAATAAACATCGTAAAATCTGCAAATATTTCCTGGGTTTTTTCTCGCTAAATTCTCATAAGTGGACCATTTTCTTTCAGTGAATTTGTAGACTTTGAACTACGATAAAAATTTGTTTTATTTGGGAAAGATAGAATAATCTAGAAGATTTACAAGGAGGAATTTGCCTACATGCGGAGAGAAAAGGCTTCAACAAAAATACAACGATTAAACTAATTGACAACATTGGATAAACGAATGACTGAAAAGGGATTACAAGGGACAGGAAGGGGTATAAACATTGCTTTTTTTTAACACTACATCCGGTAACGGGAGGTTTTGAGAAGCGTGAAAACACCTCTTAATTGCTGTTGATTCCAGATCCACACGGATACGGGATGGTAGCGCCTTTTAGGGCCCCAACTATGGGCAAATAATGAAACCTTCCCGACTCCCCAAAATCATGAAAGTAAAAAAATACATTTTTATAGTAAAAATACCAGCAATACGTTTCCATATAAAACATTACCAACACTATAATTTACCAAAAATACGCACAGACTAACAAATTTTAACGATTTCACCCCAAACCGTTTAAAATACTACCAAACCACCAACACAAACTCTTTCATGACATTAAGCCATATAATATCCTACAAATTCTTAAATCAAACTGCATTCTAAAATATAATTTCAACAAAACGACAACATAAAACACACGTTATCGTCTGTAGTAATCATGTCCGCACAAACATGTATATACACAAATCTGAGTATCATCTACCATGTATTCAACTGTGAAAGCAGAATAACATATGTCACATTTTTATTACTTCAAAGTTCCCATGAAAATTAAATTAAAATGTGAAAGCAGGATAACATATATCTATATATTTTTATTACTCGCAAGAAATTTAAATTTCGGCATTAAATGATCCATAAGATGATGATGTGCTGTTAAACAAATAAAATCATAAAATAATGTTCACTCTATAAGTTTTCCAAACACTCCAGTCTTTTCCTGATTCTGAGTAGAAGTGTTCTTTATGTTTCTTTTATGTTACCGTTTTCTTTAAATTTTCCTTCTTGCTTACTCGTTCAGTCCTTGGAGATTTTAGTATTGTTCTGTAGATCCTCAGCTTGAACTGTTCGGCAAACTTGTTTTATTCGGGAAAGAAGAATTATCTAGAACATTTACAAGGAGCAAATCAGATAGAAAATGAATCAGAAAAGAGCGTGATACAAGGAATAGGTCTTCTCACCCGATTTATTTAACCTTTGTAGCGAGGTGAACTTAGGAGATCTAGAAGTCTACTTGGATTTATTATTGGTAGGTACAATCTTAACAATATAAAATACACAGATGGCATCATGTTGATGTCACACAGATGAAAACAAACTGCAGGTACAACTAAGTATGGTAGTAAAAGAAAGCAGGAAAAATGGACTAACTAGCAAACAAAAAAACGAAAACGCGAACTAAGAATTAAAATAAAAATGTCATGATCAAACAAGTGAAGTGTTTTAACAGAAGACGGATAATTTAACACAACAACGCGAAAGCAAATCGGAATAGCAAAAGATGCCTTCTGAAATGTAAACAAAGTTTTAAGAAAGAGGAATTTTTTTTATTAAAAGCAAAGAAAGGAGTGTTGAATTGCTATATGTCTCCTCCTATATGGCACTGAATGTTTGACAAATTACTTCACTTATGACGCGAGGACTCGAATTAAATAATTCATTAAATTCGTGTTTCGTACTGATAAACACAGAAAAGTCTGTTCTCGTTCACCCTTTATGGTATTAAAACACAAGTGTAAGTACCTGGCAAACAAGTACACACGATCACAGACACATACACGTTTGCGGACACACACACCCGGTTGCACACGCATATGACGTGTATATTTCTATACGCATGTCAATATTCACTGGCATATTCAGACAATTAGATATAGACATAGAAAAGAAGAACGCACAGACGAATTTATGCACGCACGAACCTGCACACGAGCGTCCGCACACACACACACACACACACACACACATATATATATATATATATATATATATATATATATATATATATATATATATATATATATATATACTAGCGGGTATACCCGGCATTTATTATTGAAAATTATTGATATTTTTCAGTCATCTTATGGAAAATAATTTTTATTCAATCTTTAAAAAATAAAGTCATTGTTTTTTGGGTTTGTTACAAAATAACTAAAATTAGGAAAATACTACACTGCCAATACGACGCTTGGGGGTTGGGTGGGACCTTAGGGGGCTGAAAATCCCCGATATTTCTATTAAAAAAGATACTTTATTTTTCGATTTAAATACTATCATAAATAGTAGGTTAATGTTTTCAAAGAAATCAAACTCAGATAAAAGTTCATTAACTTTTTTCAAATTATTATTGATAAAAAAGTAAATAAACTTAAATTAAGATTTATTTATAAATATTTAATTTAATCATTTTTTCAAGCAAAATTTCTAGCGATCCATAATTCTTCGAAAAATAATTATTTACTATTTATTTTGGAAAGGAATTTAGATTTTTTGAAGTAAAGATATATATATATATATATATATATATATATATATAAGAATCAAAATTTCTCCGTAAATAAATTTAACTAAAATTTTGAAAGAGAATAGAAGCAACAACACATTGAGAATTTAGTTTTGAAAAGCAATTATATTTAAATTTCAAGTTATATTTGTATTTGAAAAAAAAATTAGTTAAATAAAAATTAGCAGAGACAGACATGACTTTTCGGTCAACTTTAGTCGTGTTGAAAATTTGTTTTACGAATTTAAAATTTTTCTAAAAAACAAGGATCGCTGTAGTTTTTTGCTTCAATAAAATATAATTTTAAATTATTTACTTTTTTATGTTAGTTACAAACCAAAAAAAAAAAACAATGACGTTTATTTTTTAAAGGTTGAATAAAAAAAATATTTTCCATAAGATGGCCAAAAATTATTAATAAGTCAATAATACACACACACACAGCGGTACACATACACATACAAACAACTGCCCTTTAGAGTGATACTGAGTCTGTGTGAGGGCCGAGATCCTGGTTTGGAGGTCTGTTAGTGTAGAAGTCAGCAACGTAGTGGTTTAATTGTTTACAGGTGGTTATCTTCAGATAACGTCCTTAATCCAAATATACACCAATTTATGGCCTTTTAAAAATATATGCAAAGACAATTATACAGTTATTATTCGTTAGCGCGCGCATACACAAACACACACACACATATACATATAAAATATTCTACATTCGCTTATGTCCTTTTAAACTATGGGTTAACGTGGTCAGTATCAAGGATGTAGCGTATGTAAATATAAAAGTGGACAATGGACTTGTGTACCGCAGAAAGAAATGGCAACCTAATGCAGGAAAAAAAATTTGCCTTATCAGTCATGTCTAAAAAGATACATGATAGCCTACGCGTGTATCACGCATGGCACATATTCTGTTTTCATGCGTTCGAGCAAGACAGACTGTCACCTCTTGGTGTTGACTACAATGTCCACTCATATATATACATACATACATACATATATATATATATATATATATATATATATATATATATATATATATATAGTAGACCGATGAAAGAAATTCGAGAGGAATAATAATAATAATAATATGTATTGCATATTTTTAGACCCTTAGACCAAATAGAAGCGTGATAAGAAAAGGTGTTAAAAATCGGATTTTTCAGACACGTCTCTGTCCTTTCTCAACGAAAAACAAAATAAAGTTGAACTTTTGGGGTGATTTTCTTTTATACAACGCAGAAGTGTGCAGTGGTTAGGTTAATAAATAAATCGATAGATATCTTAAGTTACGGACCGTTCTTCAATTCTCATTGGGCATTTGACGGCATATCACGTAAACATTGTCAAATCATCCTCATCCTCTTTGAATTCCATAAGTAAGGAGGAAGTTTCACTTAGCTTCTTGTATAAAAGCAGCCTCCCCAGATGATACTTCTCACATCAGTATAAACTCTTCAAGTCTAGGGCCAACCGTTATCTATCCTACATATCCTTCTGATTTACGCTTAATCTCTTCTCGTCTGTTTATACAACAATTTCATTCAGTAACCCTCTACTTTGAGTGACTCTTGTCTTTTGTAGCGGGTGAATATTTAATAAAGAAAAAATCGCCGTGAAAGATTCCTGAGCATTTGTCTAAGAACTTGTACATCTGTTCGCCTAAATTTACTATGAAACATTGCCTTCTTAAACAATTAGCCACAGTCTGCAGAATGTCCTAAGGAAGAGAGAGAGGGAGAGAGAGAGAGTGTGTGTGTGTGAGAGAGAGAGACAGACAGACAGACAGACAGAGACAGAGAGACAGACAGACACAGAGAGAGAAAAAGTGAGACAGAGATGCTTACATCTCCCCAGGTCTTCTTTCGGAGTATTTGCCTCCTAGGCAGACACCAAGGGCTTGCAAAACGGTTTTGCTTGGATAATTCTCTGCTGCGATAAGATTAAGGCTTTGCTTCTGCATGCGTTTTTCTTTTGCTATCAAATCGTAGATTTCAAAGTCTTCTTCCTTAAGGTCAACCCGCAGCATGTTTTCCATGTTACGCCTTTGTATTTTCAAAGAATATATACACAAAGAGAATGGATCGAACCTGTAAAGAGAAGAAGCATTTATTTATATCTTATATCGAAAAATTAAGTGACTGCTTTCTGACAAAAAAACAGAAAAGACAATTAAATAGTAAGAAAGAAAATAAGAAAGACTGTTCGATGCTTGTTATGATTTGAAGAAAAATACTTTATAAATCAATTAAAAATGCAAATCACATGTATAAAAAATTGCAAAGTTCAATACAGTTTTTTTTACACAGTCGATTTATTATCTTATTATATCGAGATTTATTATCTTATTATATCGAGATTAAAATTATAATTTAGATAAGCAATCGCTATATTCTGTTTTCCTGAACCTGTTCTTTTATTGTCCTTTCTCCTCACTAATGTCTTTGCATTTACTTTCACTCCCGGTAATCCTTTCCGTCTTAGTAGCATTATCGCCATCTTCTGTATTCCTGGAATATTTTATATATATATATATATTTATTGTCCATTCTCCTCACAAAAGTTTTCTCGTTCTCTTTCACTCCCAGTAACCCCTTGGGGGTTTGTGGCACTATCGATATATTCTATTTTCCTGAAACATATTCTTTTATTATCCTTTCTCCTCACTAAAATTTTCTCATTCACTTTCATTCTAAGTAATCCCTTGAATCTTAGTGGCAGTATCGCCATCTTCTGTCTTTATGAAACCTGTTCTTGTATTGTCCTTTTTTCTCACTAAAGTTTTCTCATTCTCTTTTATTTTCCAGTAACCTCTTGCGTCTTAGTGGCATTATTACCATCTTCTGGCTTCCTGAAACCTGTCCTCAAAATTCCCTTCGATTATTAACAATATTGTACGAACCAATTTTTACATTTAAATGTTTTTCTTTAGTTAAGTTTAAGAAAATATTTTAAAAAATGGAAACAATTTGAAACCCCAAAATGACAGAAATGTCAGCACATATACAAATTATTAATAGGATCTTAGACACTGAGAACCCAATTCCTGAACTTTACAAAAGAAGATTTTTATATACCTTTCAATTTCTCTACGAAATATTTGGCACATATCATATCATACCATAAATTATCGTATAACATACTCCTGAAAAGTGCCGATATACCTAAAAAGGGATTATCTAAATCCTTGAGATTCTTAAATTAGGTTCTCAGTGAAATGAATATGTTCTAATTTCTAAAAACAGATCATCTTTTGTAGAAAATCTTTTCTGTTCTGTAAGAGAGAATAAACAAAATCTGGTTGGATCTCGTTTGCATTTTCAAACGCGGGAACGTTGCTCTTGTTGAAGTGCCTGCTTTTTTTCCCGATATCTTGTTTTTCGGTTTAAAGAATACAGCTATTTTAAAATGTTTTTTGTTTTCACATTTCCAACAAAAAAAAAACGAAAACATAAAAATGCCTTCTCGGTGTTAATGGATTTTTCCCAAGACTTAACGTAAAGAAAATTGAACTTTCGCGTTCATTGAATATATAAACATTCATCATCCAGAAAAAATGAGGGAATCAATATGAGACCAAAAGGAACACGATTTCTTTTTGGGGGTTAGAAATCGGAAGGAATGGCCGATCAGCTTTTCTTTATCTATTTCTTCCGTTTTCCCCTTTCTGATTTTTCTTCTTCAAATTCACAACAAAAAAAATGTAAAAAAGCAGACGTTATATTTTTTTTACATCGAAATCGTCTGCAGATTATTTTGTTAATCAATGTTTTTGTCAATTGCTATCTACTGTCCTCTTGATTACTCTTTTCACTCGCCGTTCATTATTAATGTTTCTGTTTCTAATTCTACCACACCCTGTAACTTCTTGTGTCGTAGTGGTTTGCATGCGGTGATAACGATTTTAAAAAAAAGCTAAGCAACGTATTAATTATTTAATTTAATATTTAAAACTATAGATTTTACATGCTATTTTTTAAAATCGTTTCACCTCAAGCAAGGCGATAACGGGAAAAAGAAGTGTGAATAAAAAATAAAAAATCCATAAAAATAAAGAAGTAAATTGAGAAATAATTGAAGAAGAAATGAAAAAGAATATGAAATCTAAAAAATATAAACATTATAATGCGAAGAAGAAAAAGAAGAAGAAAAAGAAGAAAAAAAATGTAGAAAGAAAAATGGCGATAAAAACGAAGAAAAGAAGATTAAAAACGTAAATTGCAAAAAATGAAGAAAACAGAAAGAAAGAAATTTCTGAAAACGCATGATAATAATGAGAAAAAGAAAAAAGAAAAATAATGGAAAAAGGGCGCAAAACAATCGAGAGAAATTTGGAAAATTAAACCAGAAAAAAATATATGACATGAATTCATAGCAATTAGTTTGAGTCGGAAGTAATTTCCGTTTTTTTTTTTTTAATTCTAATATTTTGAAGAATAAAACGATAAACAGAAAAGGAAATTACTTATGATTCAAACAAAATAAATCAATGAAAACAAATAACCCTAAAATAAGGAAGGCAAATACAACTTCTACATACCTGTGTTGTGACTCGGGAACGTTACGATGGGTCGTGTACGGACGAACAAACTTTAGAGATGCATTCTATTATAAATGACATTCAGGTTCCAACCATGCCAGAATGTTCATTTTTTTTATTCGAACTCTCAAATGCACAGGCCGGTAGACATAAATTTACGCTCATATTTTTTAAAACTGAGATGTCTGACCAAACACGTGTATCCAGTAAGTATAACGTTTAAAGTAATATGAGATAATGTCAGATTATAAATAAAATCCACCAATATATATATATATATATATATATATATATATATATACTAGACTACCCATTAAACTGTTGGGTACATTTTAAAAGCAGTTCATTAATTAAACATATTTTAATTTGTATTTGCAATGCAAGTTATTGTAATAATTATTACTCGCGGGATCAGTGGAATTTCCACGGACCGACGAATAGAATGTTGAGTAAACAATAAACTTTTTCTACATATATATATATATATATATGTATGTATGAAAATAACGCATTGTAGAAGGAAAAAATTAAGATCTTTACATATATATAAGAGAATGAGATACTTAGGCAGCGAATAGTAAAATTGCGTATATTTGTACAGGTATATTAGGTTGGTGCAAAAATAATGTCGTTTTCTCACATATGTTACTATGTGAGAAAACGACATTATTTTTGCACCAACCTAATATTTACCAATACAGAAATTTTAGCTATAAAATCTATCATTTTTTAAACATAATAGTCATTGGCTGAGATAATAAACAACACAGAGATACTTAGGAGTGTCTATCATATATGCAAAGATTGCCAAAGCCAATCAGTCAGTCCCCACCCCACAACATAGAGCCATGTCACTTTCCTCCGATATGAATACAGAAAACAATAGACCTACATACATACACACACACACACATATGTGTGTGTGTGTGTGTGTATTTAGGCAGAAAATTCTCTTTTAGGCATGTCTGATTTAATAAATTACAAACATTATATCTGCTTATTTTTATCATAATCCTTTCATATTCACAAATATTTTTCAGCCTATTACAATCAAATGCATTTCTTGCCCCATTTGATTGTAATACACGGAATATATATATATATATATATATATATATATATATATATATATATATATATATATATATATAAACCAAGGACACTTACTTAATGTAATCAAGGGTCTCCAAAGTTTCTGAAAACTTTCCACTCTCCAGTCAGTACCTCTTCGCAGATAATATTCTTAGAAACAGTTTGCCATCTTCCTTGTCTGTCTGTCGACATCACCTTAACCTTTACATCTGTGAGTTTGCGAGTATGTCACGTGCAATTGACTGAACACTGGCTGAGGTAAGAACAATACCACTGACTTGTTAGTAGTCATGGCATATGACAAACGGACAGGAAACCTGGGTTCTCTCAAAGGTGAATGGCAAGTTAGAGTCGCTTGGCGACAGCTTTATTCTGGGGATGAAGACAAGTCTACCAATTAGTGAGTCTCTAATCAAGGAAACTTCAATTGAATGTTGATGTATGACCACCACTTCCAGTCTTGTACCATTGCAGAGTCCATTCTGGATAGAAATGTTATGAAAACGCTTTACTACTGAGCATGGTTTTAAACTCAGTTTATGAGACCTTATGATGGTATTAAGGAATTTAGAAATTCGAATGGGTAGTGCTCAGCCTCAGCAGGATCATCTGTCAAAAACTTTATCTCTACTATAATAGATGAAGTAGTCACCTGGAAGTTGTCTTAAAACTTCATTGATCAGGAGGCAGTCTGAATTCTCTGCTCCTTCTCTCTTGTATTGTTGAAGATATCATCCACTAGAGAGTCGTCAACGCATGAAATTTTCCATTGCCAAGACCTAAGAACCATACTGCAAATTCCCTTTAATCTGTTTTTGTATTTATGTTTTGGCTTAATCTATATTGGATGAAAATCAGCCATAGTGGAGAATTTTTAATACAGATTCCTAATATTACATCACGAGTTCTTCTTGGCAATATAGGGGTGGGACTTGCCTAAAGTCTCCCCTCACGAGCACAACTTTACCACCAAAAACAGCCGCAATGCCAATGATATCTCACAAGGCTTTATCAATAGCATGAAGAGAAAACGAAGGGAACATAGAAGCCTCATCCAAGATGATCAAATCTAGGTTTCGTAAATAAGTTTCATGGTCTGAAGTGGCTAGGACATTACAAACACTGGCCTCCGTGAGTGAGACAGCCAGTTTCAACAATGTATGGATAGTCTTTCTACCTGAGAGTAGTGTAGAGACAATGCTTGTCCAAACACCACTGCACACGTTACAGTTGTTCCTTCGTAGATTATTAATTATACAAGTTTTATCACAACTTCCTGGTGCATTTACATAGAAAGAGGTGTGGTTGTGCACTTCACCTCTCCTCTTCTTATCTACAGATTCAAACACAGCATTAGTAATAAGTCACTGTTTTTCAGTAAGTGTTGCAATTTTAAATAATTTAAAAACTATTTGTCTACAGTTACCTGCATTTATTGAATTTGCATTCTTATTGGTCATTTCGGTGTCGTAAAATCCATTGTGACAAAATTAAATTAATTTCCTTTTCGACTTTTTAGTTACTAGGGGACATCACAAGTTTCCCTAAGTTAAAACTTCATAGTAAATAATATGTCAACAGATTCCTATGCCACATAACAAATACGTATGTCTGAACTTAATACCACACTAATTTTATCTTTATTTTTGTTTTTATTTCTTATCGCATATTTTCTCTCACTTTCTTTGCTAAGCTCCGATATCAATTTTCAGCGCAATGCTCTCAGCCGACAAGAAAAACAAAAAAACAAAAAATAAATAAAAAGAAAAATTATCCTGTAACTCTGTATGTACGAATATAACTTAATCGTAATGACTATTTCGTTTTGTTTATTTTCAACTAATGGTTTCGCAGAGGCAATTTCCCCCTATTACTAATCAAATCTTTTTAACAACAATAATTAAAATGCTCCTAAGACAATAACCTTATATTATTTTTTTTAATTCTTTATATGAATATTTTTTTCACATTTGCTAACAAATTTTTATTAATCTTAACTTGATTAAGTAATTTTCTAATTCCAAATCCTGTAATAATTTCCAGAGAGGTATTAATAATCCAGTAATTCCCCCTTTGGTCTGGAAGGGGCTACAGTTTTATTCGGTAGCCTTCCTAAAGATGGTATATCGATAAAAGCGCTCAGCCTCCTGTGTTGTGAACAGGGTAATAGGAGTAGATATATTCGCCTATCGCCCGGCCAGTACACCTTCCATGTTTATTGAACAGGAGTAGAAGTTTATCCTTTATTTCCTGTTTAGGATATGGTTTAACGCTTCTTTTTTCTTTTATGTCCAGAATGATTTAACTATTTAAACTTTTTGGTGATCTGACTGATCCGTGTTTGCGACTTTTCATTATGAGGGCACCGGATTGGCTTTTGTCTGGCTGCTGCATCCGACTGGCAGTAAGGAGCCCGAACTCTTAGTTAGCGCTTAGAGAGGCTGCGCTGATTAACAAGTGCATAATTGCGTGATATTTGTACTGTCATGTCGTGAATGGGTAGGTGTCCTTGCATTCATTTCTGGTGGGAAAGCCTAAGGTCACATTTAGTCTTAGCGACCATGTGGCCAGTTTCCATTACCAATGATGATATATAGTGATAATTATTTTGCCGACTGTCTTCTTAACAAAACCTTCTCATGACAGAGACATTGAAAAGAAACAAGATTAAACCCTTAAACAAAAAATCGCATATTCCCTCAACTTTTTTCTCCAATATTCATGGAATACGCTCCAATTTCTGTAGTGTAGAATCTTTTCTCTTGAAACGTTTTCCAGATATCCTCGCATTTTGCGAAACTAATTTAAATTTTTCTACCAATGAATTCTCTGTTGAAGGCCACTAATCGTTTTTGTTGAATAGATTCTAGGATATATATGCATGGCCTCGGTATCTATATCCGGGAAAATCTTCCAATGTTAAAGGATTTGTTTCTTGATTTCTCTCGATGAGTCTTTCATGTGCTTTCGACTTTTGTTATTGCACTTTGTCAGCAATCTGTTTTTCCTTTATCGCTCTCGTTCTTTCCTGGAATGTATTTTATCCTCGTTTCATTTACACAGGGTGCTCCACACTCGTGGGCTTCTGCCGCACGAAAATTAACTTCGTTAATATGAAGAAAGTAACAAAAACGTTATGACTAGAAATAACTTCCAATATATAGATATATAAATAGAAATAAAATTGTGTCAAACCTAAGAATGGAATCAGTCAACAAAACAATGTATTTCCATTGCGATTTCTGTCCTAATTATTGATATACAAAAAACACCTAGTCACCGTCACTAAAAATATTTAAATTTCGTCCCCCACCACATACCACAAAGTTAATAAATATTTCTACGTTCGAAATTGGAATTTGTCTGATGTATTTGAAATTTTGATATCGTCTAATTGTCTTTTCGGTGAAATTGAAAGCTGTTTCAGTAGGTGATTCCGTAGTGTAGTGTTTATCATACTCGTTTCACACGCGAAAGGCGCTGGGTTCGATCCCCAGCAGAATCAATTAAACTAAATTTCAGTTCATTTGACTTATTTGAAAGAGTTTTTCTCTTCGTTGCAATGCGATCAATATTCGTTTATTTTAGTGGTGTTGTCGCGTCGCCATATCGGGTACGTAAATTTTATTGATTTGTGAAATATTTTATTTCTCATGAACCATCGGATTTAGGGGTTATTCGAGATTAAACTTAGATATTAATCCCCTAAAAAAATCGATATATTTAAAAGACGAAAAATACAACACTTTCCCTCGTAGTTCAACACCTACCAGCACATCTTCAAAGATTTTCCAGGTGAATTGTCCTGACAGTAAAACTGCATGACAGTTTCTCTAAGTCTCTGCCTATGAAGTTTTGTTTTTTAATACTTTCACCCGAGGTAAGGTAACAAAGCCACTAAGATCGAGGTGGAGATTATTGAGTGTGACAGAATAATAAGAAAAACAAAAGAGTATTAAGGAGCAAGAATTTGTCTGATGAATTTGAGACTTTGGCATCGTTTGATTGCATTTACGATGAAAACTGTTTGGATGATCATTATTTTTATGAGACGAAAGAAGTGAAGAGACACAAATGATTTCAGTCTACTCATAGTTATTACAATATAATTTTTCTTGCCATAATTTACCGCATTAAAACAGGTGATTCCGTAGTGTAGTGGTTATCACGTTCGCTTCACACGTGAGAGGCCCTAGGATCGATCCCCAGCTAAATCAATTGAATAGTTTATTTTCGGTTCGTTTTAAATAACTAAAAGGGAAAACACACTTTTACTTATCTGAATGTCTGGTTTTCTCTTTGTTGCAATGCAGTCATTGTTTTTTTAAGATCAGTGGTGTTGTCTCGTGGTCATATCGTGTACATGAATTGATTTATGACGTATTTCTTACACACTGTTAAAACTAGCACAAAGTAGAGGCCAAAAAGTTACAAATAAATAAAAAGGGAGAGGCCAGGGAAGTAGCAAAACTGTTATGATTAGAAATAAGTTACAAAGAAATAAAAATAAACTGTTCAAGCAAAATCAGAGAAGACATCAAGAAAGTAACAAAACTGTTATGATTAGAAATAGGTTACAAATAAATTAAAATAAACTGTTAAAGCTATCTCGGAGGAGAGGCCAGGGAAGTAGCAAAACTGTTATGATTAGAAATAAGTTACAAATAAATAAAAAATAAACTGTTAAAACTAGCTCAGATCAAGAAAGTAAAAAAAACTTTTATGATTAGAAATAAGTTACAAATTAACTTAGAAAGAATGGAATCACCCACCAAGCCAATGTATTTGATTTTCGATTTCTCTCGGAATGTTTCCCAAAAACCAAGTCACCGCCACTTAAAATATTTAATTTCGTCTCTCCCCACATACCAAAAGGTCAATAAATATTTGTACGTTCGAAACTAGAATTTGTCTGACGTATTTGAAACTCCGGTATCTTTTGTCTTTACGATGAAAACTGCTTGGATGATCATTACTTTTATGAGACGAAAGAAGAGGAGATTTCAGTCAGCACAGTTATCACATAGCCAATTGTACTTAATGTAGCTGCGGATGACAACTGCGGTTGCGTTTCGTGGTGCAATGGTTATCACGCTTCTTACATATAGGTGAGTTCTCGGTTCAATCCCCGGTCGAGCCATTTCTGTTTTGTTTTTTTTTGTTTGTTTGTTTTTTTAACTCTATTCAATTTATCTGGAAATGTGTTTTTTATATTCTTCGGAATGTAATCAATATTTGTCAACAGTTGTTGGGTGGTCATGTAGGAGCGAACTTCTTTCCAGTTACTAGTGGGACTTCAAGAACAGTGACATATAGTTTTACGTCGATCCCTGTACCACTGTGGCGAAACCGACTGGGGTCCATCGTGATCATGTCCGTCGTTTCGTACCGTAACAGAATCATTTGAAATACTCAAATGTGCACCCTTCTCTTCAATTGGAGAATCCTCAACAGCACTGAAGTCACCCCCTCCTTTTTTCCTATCGGGAGCATCAAAAGACGCAAGATTCCAGATCTAGTGAAACCATTCAAAAACTTCCTAAAATCACTACAAAACAAATTCCACAAAGACAAACTCATGGACAATTCCCAACACATTTCTAAAGTCTTCATCACGCATTAATATATACGGAACAAACACAGAAAATCAGTATAAATACATACATCCTTACCAACCATATTAATTTACTGTCAAGTGCCCGTGTTTTTTGTAACATTTGATCAAGATGGCGGGTATTTTTTGTGTTTAAACAGATTTTCTTCGCACCATTTAACTTCTTTCTTTCTAAAAAGTTTTCCACTGAGTGCCATCTTTACATATGTTTTTTTTTTTTAATTTGTCTTTTCATAAGTTTTTCACATTCATTTGGGATTCTGCAAGACTTCATCAAAAGTTGTTTTGTTGGAAAGCCGTATGCAATCATTTTACATTGCCTCGTTTTGAGATCCTTTGGGCAGTTTCCTCAATGTCTTTTGAACATAAATGTTTACTTATTTACCGGCTCACTTACACCGTTATGTCTATTTGTTGAGGGGTCTACCCCTTTTTATACAAATGGACTCACTCAGTGTATACTTATACTACTGCCAATGAAGACCCGAGAGAGAAAGACCGAGGAGAGCAAGACCGAAGACTCGAGTCGAGTCCAAAGTGACAGAGTAAAAGGTTGTAGGTAACCGGAAGTGTGTGGGTGAGGTAAGAGCGTCGTAGGAGTCACAGTGAGTGAGCATGTAGACTCAATAAGTCATACAGCGATACTCCAATACCAAAGACTGTATAGATACTTTGCTACTAACCCATATTCCTGAAACTACTAACCTGCTTTACCAGTTTGTATTATTACGTTAATACATTATTTTCATATATTCATTCTTGGCGTTTGTTATTTATTGGTACCGGATTTCAACCTGGAATCTACAACACTATTATTGTCACTTGTTAGCTTTTTAATATTATATGCCGTCATTAACGGCGTGTGTATGTTCTCCTGTCTGGTTCTATAGGATATTGTTCATTGCACTCACTTCATATGCGAGAAAACCTGGGTTCGATCCCCAGTGGAACAAGTAATGTTTTAACTTGAAACGAAATAAATACCTTATTATCTTGTGTATAATACGACTAGTATAAGACGAAGCTTGTGTTTCTGAAGCTAAAAACAAGAAATAAATTAATCATTGACTATAATATGACAGTATTTCTGAAAGTACAAACGGGAAATAAATTCTTACATCCTTGAGTAATAATACGACCCAGAGATTCTAAAACTAAAAACATGTGTGACACTGAGGCTTTGAGACGGTTAAATGTTAATTCTGATCAGAAAAATGGGAAATGGCTTTATCTCTTTCTTGAGAAATTAGAAAAACACATGTGTTATTGGCGAGAAGATAGACTGACGGGAATTATATTTTTGTTGGCGAAAATTTATTGAGAAATGAAAAGAGGGAATGAACGCACTGTGAGATTTAGGATTATGAAAATCGATCCTGTTGTGATAGACAGGTGGTCTGGTTTGAGTTTTCACTGATACAGCGATCGACCGACGAATGGAGAACAGCTTGTCTCTTTATTGAAAATTTAGGTAACCAAACATATTTTCATTGACGAAAAAATTGGGAAATAATTTTATTTTCTCTCGGCAGGTTAAATGCGAACGCAGTGGTCTGGTTTGTGTTCTCGGTGGACAGAGGTAATTCTGTGGCAGTGGAAGGGAGAGAATTGAAATGACTGATGAGAATAAAATACCCCATTTTGCCTACGCACTTTAAAAATTAGATTTGTCACAAGGACAATTATGCCATCCCTGAGAGGTGGGCAAAATTAAATACCGAGAGAGAAGGAGGAAGAGACAGAATTTAGCGCCGCCTATGTGGAGTGGTGGTGTGAGATGTGAAGTGAAGCTGGTTGAAGTTAGCGGAGGAACAATCCTTGTAACAATCCCAAGGAGGGTGGGTAATTCTCCAAATTTTAAAAATTGATAAAGAAAGCAAAAATAGAGAACAAAAAACCTTGTGGGAATCGAGTACCTCTGGAATCCACGCCAGATGCCACCAGATTTCATAATTCTACTCTGCTCCCGGCTCAAACTGAATTTTAGGCAAGGCCCAGTGCCACTAAATAGATTGATGCGGGAAGGGTTAATTTCTGTTGTAGCGAGACTATATAAACTAAATGAACATTAACCCCATGAATCTTTCGTTTTATTTTTTCGTTCTTTCCTAATATCGCGACCACCACGGCTTGAACCAGCGCTGCGATTACTACGACCTTTGACCTTAGGGATCAAGAAAACAACGTGGGCAGGTTTAGTGTGGATTGAAGCAGCCTTCGGCCAACAACCGGTTTGCACCAACGTCAGCATTGACCAGCGCAGAGTTAGCCCTGAGGATCGAAACACTAAACGTGGTTACACCACCGAGTGTAGGCGGGCGGCAAAAGGAAGTGTTACACAGGAAATAATTACATACTTGACTATAATACGACGCAGTGTTTCCGAAGCTAAAACAAAGAATAAATGACATCGTTGAGTATAATACGAACACATGTATCTGAAGCTCAAAATAGTTAATAAATTACATCCTTGTTTATAATACGATCCCGTAATACAGTCATCCATCTGTATCTTTTAATTTTATCATATCACTTAAAATGTCAAACTCGTACATCGCGAGATCTTGTCGGGAACAGGAATTTTCAATTTGATTATGAAAAAATGATCAGATATTAGGTCTGAACATTATTAATAAACCAGGGAACAGTAAAACCTTCAATGGAACGCTTTCCCAATTGAGATTTGTTTTGCTTACTCAATTAAGTATTGTACCAAACGTAAATAACATTTATTTCTTAATAATCTTCCATTTTTTTTATCGTTTTAATAAATGCATAAAGGTTTAAACAGATTCAAACATTTTTTACGGAGATTGTTTTCTTCAGAAAAAGAAACTTTCATGAAAGATCACAAATTCTAAATTTCTGTCCCTTCGTTTAAATCTCATTCGTATTGGGCGCCCATCCCTTGTTGCCTTTTGCCAGATTAAAATAAACGACGTCAATATGAATAAAATAAATGAATCAACCTTGTTGAATTGTTTTTAAATATCACCCCATGCAAGGCAATAAAGCCACTAAGACACAATGGGTTACTAAGCGTGAATGAATAAAAAAAAGAAAAATTATTAAGGAGTGAAAACAATAGAAGACTAAAAAAGTGCTAGAGATAATGTTGAGGGGGCCACCCCTTTTTATACAAATGGACTCACCCGGTGTATACTTAAACTACTGCAAGAGCGAGACGACAGCAAGAGGGAGCAAGACCGAAGAGTCGAGTCGAGTCGAGTCCAGAGTGACAGAGTGACAGGTTGTAGGTAACCGGAAGAGTGAGAGTGAGGTAACAACGTTGTAGGAGTCAGTCAGAAGTCATACAGCGATACTTCAATACCAAAAACTGTATATATATATATTGCTACTAACACGCATTCCTGGAACTACTAACTTGCTTAACCAGTTTGTATAATATTGTTAATACATTATTTTCCTATATTCATTCCTTGCGTTTGTTATTTATTGACACCGGATTTCAACCCGGAATCCAAAACAGAAAATAAACTGAATGCATAGAATTTACGGTTACATCTCGCCAATTCAAGTGTGAATTGATGAGATCTTGCTACCAATCTAGTACTGTGTTTTAATTCATAACGTCTAGGTAACATAGAGTTCATCCGAACAATTACCATTACGGGAGTGGGAAAGTGACTGAAGCCGAGATGCCAGTTCAGGACCAATAATATTGCTGATTCTTGTTTGGATATTATCAAGAATCTCTAAATATATAGCAGGAACACTAAAGCAGAAATAGCAGAAATATTCAAATCATGGGCGACTGGTAGAATTATAGATATATAAGATAGATTTAGGAGAGAAAAACTGTCTAGAAAGACACAGTGAACGAACTTTCTTGGCAGATCTAGTAATGGATTAAAATGAGAAAGAACAATAAGCAAAGAAAAGAATCTATCATTAAATTCAGGCGTAGGATTCGAACAATAAAAAATTTTCTGTTTTAATATGTAATTGAATAAATAAGTCAATAAATAAATAAAATGTGTGTCTATCCAATGAACAGCGGATCAACTAACAAGACAAACTATATTCATTGCGATTTCTTTCCAAAAATAATTGAAACATCACCGAAACCCAAAATTCTTTCATTACTCTGTCAGTTATTCTATCAAATCCAAGAAACTTTGCAGATGTACTTGAAACATTTGACATCATGAAATTGTTTTTAGTGATTAGCTATTGCAATATGCGATAATTAAATATGTAAGATGTCTTTACGGGAACACGTTATGTGTTATGGTGGTGAAAAAAAGAGTGCATTGACAAAAAGCAGACCAATTGATTTGCAATGCAAGATAACATTTATTAGACAAATTAACAAACGGAAAGTTTAAAAGAGAGTTTCTTTTGTTAGACGTAAACTGTAAACACAACAAAATGTTCATGAATATTTTATAGTGGGAACTTACTTTCTTGGTGTGTTCAGCGATCACAGGTCTTTTGGCTTCAACGTAGAAAGTTCAAGACACCAGTTCAATAGATCAAAACCCTGGAGGAAGAGTGAATTGCTTTAGGCTTCACGTTTTTTTCATATTCAAGAGCTGTTGCTGATACAAAATTTATATATGCTGCTACTGTTGCTATGTTTAAGTTCACTACACTGTGAAATCCAAATGATTGTTTTTTTATGCGAGCAATGAAAAGATTCAAAGATTCTGTTTGTCATCACGTAATGATATTATCTTAAGCTAACTGCGGGGATCGAAACAGAGATCGCTTAATATGCATTTGGTTTTTGTAATAAATGTGTATGTGATTTTGGGCTGTGTGTTCACTATCGTTATTACTTTGGGGAGAAATAGTCTAATTCGCTGGTCTATAAGGTGGTTATAGAAGTCGTTGTTGATTAGCGTTTGTTTAACATTAAGTTCTTTGAGGAAGAGTAGTCGAGTGGATGAATTCTGGTGTGCTCTATTTAGAAAGTTTTTTATTACTGCTATTTTGTACGTAAGTGGACATTCGCTTTTAAAGTTAAGGTGGCACGAGTTTTTGCTGGTGGGTTTTTTGTATAATGATTTAATGAAAGTGTTATTGCTGTATTCAACGAGGACATCTAAGAATGGAAATTTGTTTTTTTGGCTAAGTTCATATGTAAAGTTCATATGTAAAGTTAAGGACGGAGTTTTTCTCAAATGTGGTCTTAAGTGCCTCTATTTCTTTAATGTCATTAGCTAAAATAAAAATATCATCTACATAGCGAACATATATTTTCGGTTTGCGGACCTGTTTAAATATCGTATTTTTTACGTGGAACATGTAATAGTTGGAAAAGCATGGACCGAGAGGACTTCCCATACTAACACCATTAGTTAGGGTGTAAATGTTGCCATTGTAGTTATAGAATGGAACTTTGGTTGTCCATGCGTGTAGTAATTTTTTAAGGATCGTTGGTTTGATGGATAGCGGAGGGACAGAATTATTAGTATATGCAGAATTGAGGAAAATGTCAGTAGTTTGGTCGACGGGGACGTTTGTAAATAAGTTTTTGACGTCAAGTGACGCTATTATACCTTGTTTTGTTTTGTTTTGTTTTTTGTAGTTTTTAAATTTTGCAGGAAATCGTGGGTGGATGTGATGTTGTAATTGGTAGGTAGGTATGGAATGATGATGTCGTTCAAGAATTTTGATAGCTCGTAGATAGGTGTTGGTATCTTGGAAATAATTGGTCGTAGCGGGTATCCTGGTTTATGGGTTTTTATATTTCCATATAAATATCCCGTTTGGTAATCAACTATTTTTTGAATTTTCAGGGAACCGACTTCCGCGTCGTGAGCTATTATTAGTTTGTTGACAGACCTTTTTACAGTCTCAGTGGGATTTCTTTTCAGTTTGGTGAATTTAGTTCGATCATCGACAATATTTTTTAATGTTTGGTGTTAATCGGCTTTATCCAGTATGACGTATGTGTTAGCTTTATCAGCTCGTCTGATGACGATGTCGGGGTTGTTTTTTTAACTCTTTCGTGGCCTTTTTTAGTTTTGGTGTTAAGATATTACTATGGTTGTTGCTAAGGGATCGGTTCTTCAAGCCTTCGGCTTTGAGTAGGTCTCTCAAGTCTGGGTGAACTGCTATGTCTCCACGCGTAGCAAGTTGGGATAGTGACTGGTGTAGAATTTCAATTTCAGTTGTCTTAGTGATAAGATCGAACTTAGGTTGGATGTGGCAGTTTGGTCCTAAATTTAAAAAAAAAAAAACAACACACCAGCTCAGTCAAAATTACAAAAAACGAACTGAGTTCAAATGCCCCTTAAGGAACTGTGTTCCTGATCAAACCGGACTCATAAATAATTACATCGGTTACACAACCACATGCTTATCCAGACGTCTTACGTTACACCTATCTGATCACAGCTCCATTAGAACCCATTTAAACACACACACAAATTTGCCCGACTCCATTAGGAACATACTAGTAGAAAACACAAATATATTAACTGCATCCACCTGTAAAAAAATGATTAAAAATATTAGGTTGGTGCAAAAATAATGTCGGTTTTTGACGTTAAAAAATACGTCAAAAACTGACATTATTTTTGCACCAACCTAATAATAGAAGCTTTAATAATAAAAAAGAAAAGGCCAACTCTTAACAATATTAATTACGAACAAAGCCACAATGTGCTAACCGTATTCAGAAATTAAAAAACATCCCTACCACACACTAAGACATACATATAATGCACACACTCAAGTAAGCTGAAAAAATCGAATTATCCTTGATAATGGCTAAAGGTATAGCCGAAAGCGCTCGGAAATATAAAACATTTGGACAGTTCTTACGCACCCTTTGTTCAGAAAAGAAAGCTCTTGTTCAAACACAAGAAAAATTAAATAAAAAGCTTAACCGTAGCACCTTGTCTGTCGTTTTTAATGAAACATATATATATATATATATATATATATATATATATATATATATATATGTTGCAAACTGGACCAACTTAAACGAAAAAGAAAGGCGGCATTGCTTTCGGAGTTCATCTCGAGCGAGTATACTCTAAAATCTTTCCTACCCCGACTGGTGGTATCAATGTTTCGTCTCGAATACATTCTTGATCCCAGGGAATCAGTTGTTGAATGGTTTTGTTGTGGCGTTTCCATTCCTTACATAGGAGTGATTGTAGTAGGAATTTATAAAATAAATCAATATAAATACCGACCTACACAGAAAAAGCTTTCTTCTTGGAATATATAACCAAACTGTGTGTATTACTGTTCTGGGATTGGCCACTTTCTATCAGCAACTAACTACAAACTGACTGAAAGGATTTCTCTCAGCTCCAAGCTTAAGATTCTGATTTCCAAGATTTATAGAGACTTATTCATAGCAACTGACAACAACAATTCAACCTGTCTTTCATTCCAGAAAAATGGCCGCTGCCTACCCGCAACATCACAAACTCTATTCATCGTCACAGTGGACCCGAATAAATGAAGACTTTCAGAATTAACTCCAACCTAGAATAATTCGATACAATTGGATCACCTAATTACTTGGTCTAAAAAGGAGCGGGTATCCATTTGCTTTATAGATCACCGGATGATCCTATTACATAAACTTAGCAAGAAAAGGAGAATCTTTGTTCTCATTACATCAGATTTTGGTTAATAGTGACGTAAGTGCGCATGCGGTTATTAGTTCTGCTTACAAAACACATTTCAATAAATTGATATTGATGAAATAAAAATCACTTGTAACGAGAAAAGACAAACGTAGATATTATGGAATCGTCACTCACATCATAGCAACAGAAATTAGCTTCGTGTTCAGAGAAATAAAAGTATACTTGACAAGAAAGTAAAAGTACACAAAATAACAGGAAAAGCCTCGGAAATTGTCTCTTAATTTCATACAATTTATTTATATTTTTTGTGTGTATTTTTTTAGGTTATATTTGTTTTATGGTACTTGTGATGAAAGAGAAAAATTACTTTGTAGTATTACAATCCATAACACAGCGATAAATCAGGCACGTGTTGCCCGTACGAAGATTCATGATGAAGAGATTGAATTTAACGTCTTTTGGCGGTAAGTCCATATTTCGGACAGGAACAGTGTTTGTTACATGCTGAGAGTATTTTTATTAATTTTTATTTTTATTTAATTTATATTGTATATCGTTTTTATGGCATTGTTTTATTTTATTTTATTTATAATTTTCATTATTATTATTTTATATTTTATATTTTATTTATTTATAATTCCAGTTGGGTTTACTGGGTTTCACTAACATGCAAATAATTCCTGACACGGTATGAAGCCACAGCTTCTCCCCCAGATATGGATTAATTAGTAAGAATTGTATTAGGTTGGTGCAAAAATAATGACGTAATAACGTCGTTTTTTGACGTTACAAAATACGTCAAAAAACGACATTATTACGTCATTATTTTTGCACCAACCTAATATTACTACTATCGTTAATATTTCCCAAAATATAAAATACAACACATTAAAATTGCGTACAAAATATTTAGATTTCGGCGTTAAATAACTCATAGAATTTGATATACCGCTAAACAAAAACAATCCCGCAACCAACATTTTTAGCCATAGAGAGTAGGTAAGAGTTTCATTTGAGGTTTGGGTTGAGTTTAACTCCCAATATGCATTCAAGACAGTGGTGGGATTTCCAGGGGGAAGATCCGTTTATCATGATTGGTGATAGTTCTGGATCCAATCGGGGATGAGTGAATGCCATTGGTTTGGTTTTTGAGGCATTGAATGTGCGAAGATAGTTTTATCCCCAATGAGCTTTTATAGTTTTCTCAGAGTTACAAGTAAATAAAAAAAAAACTGTTAAAGGAAGCTCAGAGCAGAGATCAAGAAAGTAACAAAACTTTTATGATTAGAAATAAGTTACGAATAAATAAAAATATTCTGTTAAAATTAGATGACAGGAGAAATCAAGAAAATATGAGTAGAAATTAGTTACAAACAAATGAAAATAAACTGTTAAAGCTAGCTCAGAGGAGGGATCAAGAAAGTAACCAAACTGTTATTATTAGAAATTAGTTAAAAATAAATAAAACTAAACTGTTAAAGAGAGCTCAGATGAGAGATGTAGAAAGAAACAAAACTTTTATGATGAAAATTAAGTTACAAATAAATAAAAATAAACTGTTAAAGGAAGCTCAGAGGAGAGATCAAGAAAGTAACAAAACTTTTATGATTAGAAATATGTTACAAATAAATAACTATAAACTGTTAAAGCTAGCTGAGAGGAGAGATGAAGAAAGTAACAAATGATTAGAAATAAGTTACAAATTAACTTAGAAAGAATGGGATGACCCGCCAAGAAAATGTATTTGGTTTGCGATTTCTTTCGTCTTGTTCCCGAAACATCAAGTCACCGTCACATGAATTATTTAATTCCATCCCACCGACGTATCACAAGGTCAATAAATATTTGTACGTTCGAAACTAGAATTTGCCTGACGTATTTGAAACTCTGGCATCGTTAAAGAGATTTTGCTATGAAAACTGCTTTGATAGTCATTATTTTTATGAGACGAAAGCAAAAAAGACACAAATGATTTTAGTCAGCTCGTTGTTATTACATAATAATTTCTTCTAAACAACATGTTCAACTAATGTTGTTGGTTCTGTAGTGTAGTGGTTATCACACTCGCTTCACACGCGAATGGTCCTGGGTTCGATCCCCAGCGGAATCAAACGCATTATTTTTCAGTACATTAAAAGTGTATTTTTCTATTCGTCGCAATGCGATCAATATTTGTCTGATGTATTTGAGACTTTGGCATCGTCTCATTGTCTTTACGATGAAAACTGTTTGGATGTTCATTATTTTTATGAGACGAAAGAAGAGAACAGACGCAATTGATTTCAGTCTCCTCATAGTTATTACAATATAATTTCTTAATGTAAGTGGTAGTAGGTCGAGTTGGTTCCGTAGTGTAGTGGTAATCACGCTCGCTTTACACGCGAAATGTCTTGGGTTCGATCCTCAGCGGAATCACTCAAATTGTTTTAAATTTATTTATCTGGAACTATGTTTTTCTTTTCAATGTCATGATTGTTTCTTTAAATTATTGGGACTGTATTTTCTGGCTTTAAATAACCTGTAAATGGTGGCTAAGGTGAAGAAAACGAATCAATCAAGTTTCCTTTTCGATTCTGTTTCTTTTCAGACTTCCTCGTTCAGACAAACCAAAGAGAAATCTTTGTTCCTATCAGATTTTGCTGATAAAAGACAGTAAGACAATTAAGTGCGTATCTGGTTATTAGATCTGATTTCCAACACAAACTGTTAATAAAATCAGTTTTAACGAGGAAAAATAGAAAATATATAAATATAACTGATTTGTCAAATATTATATTTCTGAACAACCATCGGATTTAGGGATTTATTCGATAAAAATCGGAACACTTTCCCTCATATTTCAACACCTACCAGCACGTAGATTTTACAGGTGAATCGGCTTGACAGTAAAACTGCATGACAACGACTCGGAGACTCTTTTGAACTCTATCAAAGATGGAGAGTGAAATCTGGGTAGCTCCCGCCCAAATATGACAACAGTACTCCATTTTTGGCCTGATCTGTATCTTGCAAATGTAGAGGATAGCTGGAAGAGTCAGGTATTTACTGGATCGGTACAGAGAGTCGTCCATTTTATCTGCATCCTTAGCAATGGATCGTATGTACGAATTCCATTTGAGGTCGGGTGTGAGTTTGTGACCCAGCAGTCTTTCAAAGGACGGTGCTTCCCTAAGAAAACATCCGTTTAAACCTGATTGAATGGCATTTAGGGGTCAGATCAACGATGATGGAATGTAACTAGGTTGGTCTTCAAAGAATTGAATGTAACCAGCCAGTTTTTACCCCACTGGGTAGATTATGTGAGATTGGAAGAGAGATTAGTCGCTACCCTCTAACGATCGGGAGTTTTAACGGTGTATCATCGGCATAAAAACACAGTATAAAAGGACAGTAATTTTTTTTGTATTATTTGACCTAAATGAGATACAGTGTAAATGTAGGTATTAACGGACAAACCTATGTAGGCAAGACGCGACAGAAGATCACCTTTAACGTGCGATTCCCATACGCGTACAGATTGGTTAAAGAAAAAAATGCCAATTCTTCTCAACTGTCAGGCTGGAGTTGGTATCCATCAATCTCTCCACTTTTCAGTAATTTACTGTTACAAGTTTGGAATCCTTTACGGGTACAAGGGGTAGTTCCATGTGGTTTAATTGTTAGCAAGCTGGATTAATTACGACTGAATAGTGAGTTCGATTTTCACTGGTTCCTCCATGCCTTCGGCTTTGTGTCGCATCTAAACAACGCGTAGAAAACCAACATTTATGCTAACTTTTTAGTGAATCTTTACTTAGTATAAATCAACTCATAAACAAATTTTATTGCCTAAGCTGGCTATTTTAAAGTTTGCATTTGATGTCAGATTTCGTAATTGACTTCTAAAAGCGAACGTGGCAAAGACAACATTTCTTGTTGAGCCGATACTTAAATGTCTATGTTGTTTTCTTCTTAAAAATCTCCTGACAGTAATGTGAAGAAAGTTGACTTAATTTGTCCAAACAACCGCTATAATTAATTAAATTCCATTGAATGTTCATTATATTGTCTCCTCTCTCAAATTTGTTCGTCATTAATGACCAAATTAAAAGTATTGCGAAACATATATATATATATGCGTGTGAAATGTGTGTGTGTATATATATATATATATATAGTAATGAGGAAGATTTGATAATCATATTAATTGATTCATCGAGTCTGATAGAAACCTCAGGAAGCACTGGACGGCCGTTTCGTCCTATATTTGGGACTCATCAGCAGTGCGCATCCACTACCGAGGGAATCGAAACCCCGACAGTTAGGTTGGCAAGCGAACACTATACCAACTGCTCCGCCGGGCCTCGGTGACGAAGTGATTGCAAATCAGACTCTAACAAGCCCTGCTCACTCTCACATTCCGTGGTGGAAATCAACTGAGATTCTCTCTGACCATAGGACTGATGAGTCCCAAATATAGGACGAAACGGCCGTCCAGTGCTTCCTGAGGTTTCTATCAGACTCGATGAATCAATTAATATAATTATCAAATCCTCCTCATTACTATGTGTGTTTATCATCGCTTGAACCAGCTTCTAATGCTCCAGTTGGAGCGGCTCGGTGAGAGTAGTCGTGGCTCCAGGAGGCTCAGTCCTATGGTCAGAGAGAATCTCAGTTGAGTTCCACCACGGAATGTGAGAGTGAGCGGCGCTTGTTAGAGTCTGATTTGCAATCTCTTCGTCACCGAGGCCCGGCGGAGCAGTTTGCATAGTGTTCGCTTGCCAACCTAACTGTCGGGGTTTCGATTCCCTCGGTAGTGGATGCGCACTGCTGATGAGTCCCAAATATAGGACGAAACGGCCGTCCAGTGCTTCCTGAGGTTTCTATCAGACTCGATGAATCAATTAATATAATTATCAAATCCTCCTCATTACTATGTGTGTTTATCATCGCTTGAACCAGCTTCTAATGCTCCAGTTGGAGCGGCTCGGTGAGAGTAGTCGTGGCTCCAGGAGGCTCAGTCCTATGGTCAGAGAGAATCTCAGTTGAGTTCCACCACGGAATGTGAGAGTGAGCGGCGCTTGTTAGAGTCTGATTTGCAATCTCTTCGTCACCGAGGCCCGGCGGAGCAGTTTGCATAGTGTTCGCTTGCCAACCTAACTGTCGGGGTTTCGTTTCCCTCGGTAGTGGATGCGCACTGCTGATGAGTCCCAAATATAGGACGTCCAGTGCTTCCTGAGGTTTCTATCAGACTCGATGAATCAATTAATATATATATATATATATATATATATATATATATATATATATATATATATATATGCGCAGTACTTACTGGAAAGCGCTGAATATTAGTGATAGAGCTAACATATTTAGTTGGATTGATGTGAGTTTGTGGCACTGGTCATCTAAAAGATACAAATATTACTCCAGGAATAAGCTGGGAAATATTGAAAAACACCCCTGCTTACAACAACATTACAAAGAAATACCTTCTTTGCCTACAGGAAAAGGTCGCAATAATTTCTCACACCCAGTAAAAGAAATTACTAAACATAAGAACAGAAATAATTTCTAAATGCATACATGAGAACTATTATTACAATTTATACGGATAAAAAAAATACCAACCAACACTGCTACATAAACCGCCATTGACTCTATGAACACGAAAAGAGAAACCACTGACACCATAACACTATCAATTATTTTCTAATTCAAACTACCATCATAATAATAATAATTATTGTTATTACCATTCCACCACTATTACTACAATCACTTCTACCATATTATCATAACTATTTACTACTACCATTGTTATCATTATCACCGCTCCCCATCATTACTACCGCATCACAATTACCGTTGCCGCATTAGTCCACAATCATTACCGTACCGCAATTACCATTACCACAATTATACTTCCTTCCCCCAGTAAAATTAATACCACCGCATAAATACCAATAAGTATTATAAATTGGAGTTTCTATGATTTACATAAGTGCAATCGCCAACAAAGAAGCAAATAACCGCCATTAAAATAATAAATAAACAGCAAAAAATATTTAAAATAATAACAATTTTACCTGCCATATTCTTACACAGATCCCATCTTAGGATTAAAAGAAACAGACGGGTAGAAGATGTGTGAACGTATATATGTGTGTGTGTACGAGAAAACATTATTCCATGAACAAAATAGACGAATGATCTGTGCGTTGACACTGCCACTTAGAAAAAAATTCGCTACAGAAACCAACATTGAATGCAGCGACCAGTTGTGTACGTATGCACACAACAATACATGGATGCGCATATACGTCCAGTCCCACACTGTTCCTATATGTTTATGTTTATGCCAGCTGCAATGCGTTAACGTGCTTGTATGTCTGCGTACGTTCTGACGACAATTCTTTCCGTCAACTACCATAAAAACACCGATATACGCAACCATATATAAATCCAAAATTTAAAAATTAATCGTAAATTGACGATCGTAAATAGCGTGAAACCCAGGGTCACAAACCCACATCAATCCAACTATATATATATATATATATATATATATATATATATATATATATATATATATATATAAAAGAAAGAGGTTGTAGTGGTTCCAACGAGAGAAAAGTATGTATATTAAAAAGAAGACAAGAGAGGTGCCGCAAACGTTTTTGGTTGTAATGTGATTTTTTTAGAAAAAATATTATGCTTTATTTTCCATAATTTTACTACACGTGTTTCTGGTCTCGTGACCGTCTTCAGGTAAAAGTGGAGATTTCCACATATTATTTAAAATAATTCATTTTTTCCTTATGTTTTTCAATGTTAAATATTCTCGATATGAGACATTCTCTATTTTTGTGTTAGTAATCCGAATGTCTTTCTTGAATTGGCAATGAAGAGTTCTGCGCGAAGGGTCATAAAACAATTAAAGTTGGTCCAAGCGAAATGATAAATTACTTATCGGCATTTTATCTTTTACTGACCCCTATGTGTTCTTGGATCTGTTTCCATTTTCGTGTGTTTCTGTCAGCATGCGTGTATATATGCGTGCGTATATTCCCCCTCCATACATATACTTACTATGAGGAATTAGTAAACTCATTTGTACAGATACACACATACATACACATACGCACATACACACCGTCCGACCACAAGGAATCAATGCATACACACACATATACTTCTTAACGCACACACATAAACACACATACGTACATACTACACATGTACTTCCTAAGTTGTGTGGGTTTGTGTTCGTGCTCGTGAGTAGTTCCCCTGTTTTGTCAACATGTATATATATATATATGTGTGTGTGTGTGTGCGTGTGTGTGTGTGTCTCCCGTATGTGAGTGTGCGTTCATGTGAGCGTGCGTTCATGTATGTGAGTGATTTTATCACTGTATTTGGTCACCTTGTGTGCATGTTGTGTGCTTTTGCGTGTGGGGTATTTAGTTCGGGTTTAAATTTGTTTATAAAGTGTTTTTCTTGTATTTGTAGGTACGAGTAATCGCCTGTTTGATATATCGGCATGATATTAAATTTACCCTGGTTACATTTGAAGATGTGTTGTGATACAAAAAGTTTTCTGTTGTCTGTCAATTTTATATTGCTTTTGTGTAGGGAGACCCTGTTTTTCAGTTGTTGGCTGATGCCTATATATGACTTCTTACATTTTGTGCATTTAAGTACATAAATTACATTTTTGGAGTTGCAGTTTAAGTTTTTATTTATTGTGAATGTTTTTTTAGGGTTTTCAAAAGTGTAGGAGTTTCCTTCTATAATGATGTCACAAACCCCACATCTTTTTTTGTTGCGTTTTGTGACTCCCTGTATTGTGTGTTGGTTAAATTTAGATGAGGTTAATATGTGTTTTAGGTTTTGAGATTGGCGTTTGCTTTTCATTACTTTGGTTGTTTTTAGTATATTATTCAGCTTATTATTCTTGCTAAGTAGGTCTAGACTTTTTGTAATTTCTTTCGCGAGTTCAAAACCTTTGTTTATTAGTGTTGTGGGGGTAGCCTCGTTTTCTGAGAGTTTTATGTAGTTCTTCTAAGCGGATTTTTCGGAGGTATTTATCAGGCACTATTGTACAAATTCTACGTGCTAGGGAATAGGGGATGGATTTTAGGCAGCGTTTTGGGAGATGGCTCTTGAAATAAAGGTATTGTTGGGTGTCTGTGGGTTTGTAGTAGATATCTGTGATTATGTGTTTTTTTTATTTCTAATGAGTATATCTAAAAATGGTAATTCGTTAAAATTATAGTCTTGCATGAATTTGATTTTTGGGTGTAAGTTTTGAAGTAGTGTGTGGAATTGGTTAATATCACACCATGAGGAATTCCAAAAGATGAAGCAATCATCTAAGTATCTTTTCCAAGATTTAGTGAATTGGGTTTTTATATTTGCCCCATATATTTGTTCTATCTTTTCATAGAGGTTTTCTTCTAAGTAAGCTAATGTTAGGGTGGCATATGTTGGTGCCATTTTTGTTCCCATCGCAGTACCTAGGGTTTGGATATAGTTTTTGTTGTCAAATTCAAAGGTGTTATTGTTTAGAATTAGGTCTATACTATCGATAATGAACTCTTTAGTGAATCTAGGATGTAGTATTTCTGGATGTTTTTCAATCCAGAATGTGATTGCTTTTTATATATATATATATATATATATATATATATATATAAGGCGGTCTGATGGCAGCTTCAATTGAAAGTTAAAGTATTAAATTTTATAATTCCCCCAAAGAAAACACTGTGGAATATTTCAAATAGAAATTTGAATGATTTTAAGTCGATTCTTCCGAAAAACCAATCGAAACGGCCATTTTTAACATTTTTAGAGAAATGTACACAACACTTATTTTTTTCTTTTTTGAAAATCCCGCTAAATAATATATACATTTCTGAAACGTTACATTCGTAAAATTAGCAAATTTAAAGTTTAATTAATCTGTTCTGAAACGAAAATCACTTACTTATAGCATAAAATTTTGTTGTCCTCGGGGTCTTGTTCTTTTCACGTCTCCATCGATAATTTGATGGCTGAATGTGTTGACATGTTTACTATGGTGCATCAAAATTGACATAACTTTATGAATTCTAAGTAAGAACTTTTTGGGGGTTTCTTAATAATTTAAAATACTATAAAAATTTCTTACATTATTGACTTACCTCTATAATGGTATTTCATTATTTACTAGCTAATATAATGATAAATAATTTTATTAAGTTTTATTTATTTCATTAAGTTATTAAATTTTTCTCCAAACTCTCAGTAAAACACCAAACACAAGGCTATTCTAGTAATGCTAGTAAAGTCCAAATTACCTAGCTTGACCATTGTCGTTAACTTCTCATATTAATTCTCCGTCACTTTCTGGTAAAATCCATTCCACTAATAACTCTGTTATATTCACTAAACCACTTGCAATTTACATTAATCACTGAATTTCTCATTTCAACGAATTATAGATTCAATTCTTTCTCTTTTTTAAAACGTTACGCACACAATTATATATTTGTCCTCGATTGGTTCCGAAGAGTGAGGATCGAAATCCTGTTAACCGCTGTTTTTCTTTGTTCATATTGTTTGTAATGAGGGTTTTATGCAAGAAGGAAATATTTCGAGTTTACATTTTCCCATTCTAGGCACTTTATATCCATAATAGAGTAACACGAAATAGAATAGCTAAAAAAAGAAAGAAAAGGGAATGACAAACATATATGGTTCTCAAATAGAATTTTTATACCAACAGATACATACTCATTAAGGGGGGAGGGATATCACATGACGTCGGGGTAACCAGTTAATGGGTGTGCTATGCAAGAAGAGGAATATTTCCATTTCTCCCATTATAGGCATTATTATATCCATGATATAATAACATTTTAATACACGGACGGAACGGTACAGTTAAAAGAAAAGGAATGACAAACGTGCTTCGTTCTCTAAATTATGCACAACATTATATACAATCTTTTACACTTGTCTCACGCAGAAAAATATAACACATGTATACAACAAAAGTGCTGCGAAAATGGCGAAGAGAGATAGGGTCTTACTTGTAATAATTCCCTACAGGAATTTGAGTTGCCGGAAGACTCTTCAGTTTTTCTGGATAATTCATATTTACATATTGATTGCATTGCGACGAAGAGAAAAAACCCACTTTTAGATAAATAAATTGAATGGAAAAATAATTCGACTGATTCCGCTGGGGATCGAACCCAGGACTTTTCGCGTGTGAAGCGAGCGTGATTACCACTACACTACGGAACCAATTGCTTGCACGAGTCAACTTATATTAAGAAGAAATTATAATGTAAGAACTATGAGCTGACTGAAATCATTTATGTCCTTTTTTTTCCCTTCGTCTCATAAAAATAATGACCATCCAAGCAGCTTCATAGCAAAATCTCTTTAACGATGCCAGAGATTCAAATATGTCAGACAAATTCTAGTTTACACTATTTACATTATTCGGACTATTGTTCTCATCTTTGTCGCCATATTTATTACAACGTTTCGGCCGTTGTACGCTCCGGGCTTCTTCAGGTGGTTGGAATGTCGAACTGAACCCTTTATTTCGCTTACTGGTATGTAGTGGGGTACGAAATTAAATATTTTAAGTATTTTTTGCTTTTAGATATATCGAAGTATTTTAGGAGAATACATACGTATGTTTAATCTTGAATAAACAAAGGAATCCGATTGTCCATGATAAATAAGCCAGAAATCACAAATTTATTTACAAGATATGGCGACGATACAGTAAAACTAATCTCAACAAATATTGATTGCATTGCAACAAAGAGAAAAATACACTTTTAGATAAGTAAAAATCAACTGAAAAATATTTCGATTGATTCCACTGGGGACCGAACCCAGTACCTTACGCCTGTAAAGCGAGCGTGATTACCACTACACTAAGTTATGTTAAGTCGAAATTATATTGTAATAACTATGAGCTGACTGAAATAATTTATGTCTCTTTTTTTTCTTTCGTCTCAAAAAAATAAGGACCTGGATGGTAGCTTTCAAAGCAAAATCTCTTTAAGGATGCCGGAGTTTCAAATACGTCAGACAAATTCTAGTTTTTTTAATTTCTGTTCTTTTATTGTTCTTGCTCCTTAATAATGTTTTTTTTATTATTATTCTTTCACACTTAATAACCTCCAACCCACGGCTCAGTGGCTTTGTTACCTTGCTTGGGATGAAATGATTAAAAAACAAAATATCATAAGCATACATGTACTTTTACTGCCTGGGCGATTCACTTGGAAAATCTTGATGGGACTGATGGCATCTGGAAGGTTGGACCAATTGAAATATTCGGCCAGAGACACCGCTTGAAATTGAGAAATCAGTACCTTCTTCAGTACACTATGCAGGCCACACAAAGCCGTAATCTGTAGGCTTTCAATAACTCTCATAGGTTCATGTTCATTCAATCTCTTTTTTATACGATTCCAACTGCAATATCATTCGTGTGTAGAACCCTAGCATTATTATTGCACGATTTTCTCCGTTCCCTGGCGAAGTTCTCGTATCTTCTGACGATCAAAGATGAGACGATTGAACAGCTCGAAAAGCACACTCTATGCAAGAAATGCATTATGCAAAGAAAATTAGAACAGAATTGATAAAAACGTATTAATTTCGCAGTTAAAAATTGTGACATCAGGGACGAAATTCAGATACATGTATCTATTTGAAATTGATTGAAACACTTATGTGATGTTACTCATATCTTTTTCCGATAGTTGCTTGTCCTTGCATCATTCAGGTTTTCTTGTGGCCAGCATCGCCTATACCTAGAGTAGGCTAAAATACGTCTGTTCCATTTGTGGTCGTCGGGGCCTCTCAGCTTCGGCACCTAAATTCCTATTTATGGATGTCTTGACATTGAAACCTATTTATGGATGTCTTGTCTTTGAACCCTACTTATGGATGTTTTGCCGATAAAGACTATTTAAGGATGTCTTGTCTTTGAAAGCTATTTATGGATATCTTGACATTGAATCCTATTTATGGATGTCTTGTCTTTGAACCCTATTTATGGATGTCTTGATTTTGAGCCCTATTTATGGATGTCTTGCCGATTAAGCCTATTTATGGATGTCTTGTCTTTGAAGGCTATTTATGGATGTCTTGTCTTTGAAGGCTATTTATGGATGTCTTGACATTGATACCTATTTATGGATGTCTTCTATTTGAACCCTATATACGGATGTCTTGAATTTGAACCCTATTTATGGATGTCTTGTCTTTGAACCCTATATATGGATGTCTTGATATTGAACCCTATTTATGGATGTCTTGCCATTGAAACCTATATATGGATGTCATGTCTTTGAACACAATTTATGGATGACTTGATTTGGAACCCTAATTATGGATGTCTTGACTTTGAACCCTATTTATGGATGTCTTGATTTGAAACCTATTTATGGATGTCTTGTGTTTGAACCCTATTCATAGATGTCTTGTCTTTGAACCCTATTTATAGATGTCTTTCTTTGAACCCTATTTATGCATGTCTTGTGGTTGAATCCTATTTATGGATGTCTTTACTTTGAACCCTATTTATGGATGTCTTGATTTGAACTTTATTTATAGATGTCTTGACTTTGAACCCTATTTATTCATGTCTTGACTTTGAACCATACTTATGGATGTCTTGTCTTTGAACCCTGTTTATTGATGTCTTGACCTTGAACCCCACTTATGTATGTCTTGTCTTTAAACCCTATTTATGGATGTCTTGTATTTGAACCCTATTTATGGATGTCTTGCCTATGAAGTCTATTTACGGATGTCTCCTCTTTGAACCCTATTTATGGATGTCTTGATTTTGAACCCTATTTATGGATGTCTTTTTTTAAACCCTATTTATGGATGTCTTGAGTTTGAACCCTATTTATATATGTCTTGTCTTTGAACCCTATTTATGAATGTCTTGTCTTTGAACCGTATTTATAGGTGTCTTGTCTTTGAACTCTATTTATGGATGTCTTAACTTTGAACACTATTTATAGATGTCTTGTCTTTGAACCCTATTTATGGATGTCTTATTTGAACCCTATTTATGGATGACTTGACTTTGAATCCTATTGTGTTTTTTTTTTCGAATTTATCTATTTTTGTTTTTGTCGTAATCACTGATATCTTCATCTTTATCGGAAGATGATACGCATGAATTCACAGCCAATATTTTCTCTAAGTTTCGATCGACGTGAGATAATTCGAAGAAATAATTCCGGGTAACCAAACGTTGGTTCCAATATGAATTTTACTTGCTGTTCGGCACACGAAGAATGTTCAGAAATTATAGTATTATAATTGTCTAGAAAGATAGAAGCTTCAGCTCTTGCTGGGGTGACTTGATATCTGGATAGAAGATTTAGACTGTTCCTGAAAGGAGCAATTTCATTCGGCATTTTCCACGTCAAGCCATTCATGCATTTTACAATTTTGGTATTTTCCATATGTTGGAGAATGTCCATTCCCAAAATTCCTTGAATGTTTATTTGATTATTATCGTTTGTATGAGAAAAGGCTAATTTGTAATTTAATATAGTCAAATTGGTTATCACTTGTCTGAAGTTATCGAATTTGAATTGAATATTGAATTTGTTGTCTCACAAAACGGAAATGGGGAGTGATCTCCCTTTGCCAACATTCTCCTCTAGTACAACTTGATGTAATTTCTTATTCGAAACACTTCTAAAAGTTTTTATTTGGAAATCAACATGACTTAGACTCCAGTCAGGACATTTTAACTTTTTATATATTCTTTTAGAGAAATACGACCATTGGCTACCTGTGTCCAACAAGCAGTTTATACAGACGTTCTTAGCGCCTCAGTATAATGTGACTTCCGCCATAGGGGGGGGGGCAGTATTAAATTGTTTTCTTCAGTCGTATTGGCACCTTCATAAATAAAAAGAGATGTTCCTTCTAACGATTATCGCAGGGTGGAGTTATATGACTCTTAGATGAACATTGTTTACACGAAAGGGATAGTTTATTCTGAATTATAGGGTAAACTTCAACCTTATATCTGCCACTGGAACATCTAATGCATAATTTCAAATATCAGCATCTCGTTAATCTAATCTGATAGGTAGGATTATCCCGTACACTTTCCCATGGGGTATCACAAGATACATAAAATTTGCATTGCATGCCATTAGAGCTAATGGCGAAATTCTACAAGGTCGCACCATTATTTCTCTCTTCATGGGATTTCTTACTTTTAGAATCTTTCCCATATACATTATTCTTCGTCAGTGTCAGAATGGCTTCATTATAATTTTCAAATACATCCTTTAAGGAAGAGTAACTGCAACCTACTCTGTGAATGATTTCCCGCCTTAAATTATGGAATAGTTTATCAAATATGATGTGGCTTACTAGTTTGAATCCAGAGGAATCTTCCTTAAAAATCTCTACTCTACGAGATTCTTAACTCTGACAAATCCTGCCCTCACTTTGACAAGATATTGTTTAACAATCACAAAATCGGAGTCGTATTTTGAAGAACTTGTTATTATTTGTTTGAAGATCGCATGAATTATAAAAGGCACATCCAAAAATACTTTCGGTAACAAACCCACTGCTACTTCATCTATATATCGTATCTTCCTCTGAGGTAAGATACGATATAACCTGAAGCGAATATTCAGCAAGATAACTCTTTAAGGGAGCTAGCTTTGCTTTGGTAGAATTGATGGAATTGGTACAGTTCTTAAACTGTGCTAAAGAAATTCTTCAATTCAAACTTAGAATTATCAATGTTGCTAAAAATAGCACACTGTAATTTGGAAGTTGAGATCATTGAATAAATGTTAGATACGGAACCGGCTTCACTGCCGTAGAAATTTCTTGTTTCTCGAACAGATTCCTCAATATTACCAAACCGGTTATAGACACTGCCTCGATAACCAAATTCCTCCCTTTGTTTAGTCATTATTATAACTTACCTAATGGAAGGATATTGCTATAACACACACTCCTACTTAATTCGTGTAGTATTCTCTAAACGTAATCCTAAGGCTACTGCCGTACGCCTGTATAGTATGAAGACTGACGCTAACACGACTGGTATTCAGTCAGTTCCCCCGTACTGAAATGAGTTGTGACACAAGGTCGAAGTTATTGTGGGGAACCCCAGAATTTACACCCGGACTATTGGCCAAAATTTACCCAATCCCACGCGAAAACGGACTCGGGCACATTTCTTTAATGTCTCTATCCGAAGACAGAGCCCCGACTGAGTCACCCTCTGCCCAAAGATAGATGTCTTGTCTGTCGCGAACTTGGCAGCGAATTGCTTGATTCCGTTCGCTCCACTGCGGACTAGATGCGACACAAGGTCAAGTTTTATGTCGGGAAAGTAGAGCCCCCACCAAGTCACTCTCTTCCTGAAGACGAAGGACATGTCAGTCGTAAGTCAGACGCGAACTGTCTAACTCCAACTTGTCTGTTTTTCTCAGCCGAGTCTTTATCCGAAGAGAGAACACTGAGTCACACTACGCCCGAAGATGTAGGTCTTGTCACCCTCTACCCGAAGAAAAAGGTTTGTAATGTCGACTTCGATGCGACACAAGGTCAAGTTTTATGTTGGGAACCTGAGCGTTTCCATCCGAGACACCGGTAAAAATGTACCCAGCCCCCATAAAAGCGCGCTAGGGTGCAGTACTTGTCTGTTTTTCTCAGTCAAGTCACTATCCGAGAACAGATCCTCGAATGAGTCATCCTCCACCCGAAGACGCATGTCTTGTCACCCCTGTCTGAAGACAAAGGCAGGTTTTTATGCTTAGGCTACTACTTTACGCCTTTATAGTATGAACACTGACTCCAATACGTCTGGTAGTTACTCTGCCCCCCCATGCGTAACTTCACTTAACTGTGAAGGAAAAATTACTTTTATTTTGTAGAATTAGATTTCTACATTCTCTTTTTTAAACCTGTTTAAAGAGGATCACAGCTAAGTATTCTCAGTTTGTGCTGAACCCATTAAAATTGGCTCCAGAGTTCAGTACGATACAATGATTTCTGATTGGTCCATAAGTTCAACGTGCCAAAAAAATGTAAATGTTCTCAAGCTGCCACGTGATCAAGAAAATTCATAAATATGAAACTTCGAGTCCTTAAAATAATCAACTCTTCACACGAATCCATGAAACCCAACTTCCTTGCTAAAAGTTAATTTTTATTAACATTAACCCGGCTTGTAGAATTCAATTTCTTTTCAACATCAACTCATCTAGTGACCAATTCAACCAAGACGAAATTCAGAAACCAACTCACTCAATATCTTAACACTATAAAGGAAATCGTAACTATATCAGTCGAAGCGAGACAACTCTACAATAAATCAAACAATCTATTTCATTCAATTTCACCATCAACATAAACTGTTTAATCTCTTACCAGATCTATAGCATAACACCTTTTATATTACCCTTGATCACACAACCAAGAACTCTATAGTGTTTTAAACAACTTTATTATATCGTGTGTACTTGTTATATAAAAAATATTTTCTGTTAAAACAAATATTTGCCTATTTGATTATTTCTCTTGTTGTCGTTGTTGCATTTGATTTAGTAAAAAAATAATAGAGGGTCAGTTTAATTTGTATTTTGTCATACAGATTGGCTAATCCACTACAATATTTTTTCATGTATAAAAAGACAGAGAGTAGGACATATTCTCTCTTTCTATACCAACAAAATTGCTTTATATATTCACCAATTGCTCTCTTTCTCTCTCTCTCACTCTCACGCACGCACACATGTACACAATACATGATGACTAAGTGCTTGTCCATGCACTGACAGAAACATTAGGCTGACTGTCATAAAGTAAGTCTGTCCACACATCTCACATCGCCTTACGAACTTCTAATTACTTGATAAAACAAACTTCACTGCAAGTAAATTTGTGTATTTTATATTTATTAAAAGAATATATAAATGGTATTTCAACTGATGTTCTGCTCCTACTTCTCCTTCAAAGTATAAACTGTTTTATATTTCATTTAAAAGAGGTGTTGTTGTTGTTGTTAAATGTTTGGAATTCCGACATTCAGATAAAAATAAAAATACGGGAATGTGTCGTATTTCTCGGCTTTTAGATATAGCGAAGATTTTTCCAGGCATATATATATATATATATATATATATATATATATATATATATATATATATATATGTTTAATCTCGAATAAACAAATGTATCCGATGGTCCATTAGAAATATGTCACAAATCAGTTAAATTTATGTACAAGATATGGCGACGAGACAGCACCAGTAATATAAAGAAATATTGATTGCATTGCGACGAAGAGAAAAACACTTCTTGATAAATAAAAAGAACTGAAAAAATAAAAGTATTGATTCCGCTGGGAATCGAACCCAGGACCCTTCGCGTGTGAGGCGAGTGTGATAACCACTACACTACAGAACCAATTTAGAAAGACCTGTACGTTATGTTAAGAAGAAATTATATTGTAATAACTGAGAAGACTGAAATCAATTGTGTCTCTTTTCTTCTTTCGTCTCATAAAAATAATGATCATCCAAACAGTTTTCATCGTAAAGACAATCAAACGATGCCAAAGTCTCAAATTCATCAGACAAATTCTAGTTCAGAACATGCAAATATTTTTGACACCTTGTGATAATTGGGTGGGGCGAAATTAAATATTTTAAGTGACGGAGATTTGGTGTTTGGGGAATACTAGAAGAGAAATTGCAAATCAAATATATTTGCTTGGTGGCACATTCCATTTTAAGTTTAATTTCTATCATATTTCTAATCATAACAGTTTTCTTAACTTCTTGATCTCTCCTATGAGCTTGCTTTAAGAGTTTATTTTGATTTACATTTAACATAATTCTAGTCATAACAGTTTTGTTACTTTCTTGACCTCTCTTCTTAGCTAGAATTAACAGTTAATTTTTATTTATTTGTATCTTACTGCTAGCCATAACAGTTTTGTAACTTTTTTTTATCTCTCCTATGAGCAAGGGTTAGCAGTTTATTTTTTATTTATTTCTAACTTAATTCTAGTCATAAAAGTTCTTTTTTTTGCTTTCTTGATCTCTCCTCTGAGATAGCGTTAACAGTTTAGTTTTATTTATTTGTGACTTACTACTAGTCATAACTGTTTTGTTACTTTCTTGATCTCTCCAATGAGATTGCTTTAACAGTTTACATTTATTTATTTGTAAACATATTTCTAGACATAACAGGTGCGTTACTTTCTTGATCTCTCCTCTGAGCTAGCGTTAACAGTTTATTTTTCTTTTAGTTATAATAGTTTTCTTACTTTCTTGATCCCTCCTCAGAGCTAGTTTAAGAGTCTATTTTTATTTATTTGTAACTTACTTCTAGTCCTAATAGTTTTGTTACTTTCTTGAGCCCTCCTCTGAGCTAGTTTTAAGAGTTTATTTTTATTTATTTGTAACGTACTTCTAGTCATAACAGTTTTCTTACTTTCTTGAGCCCTCCTCTGAGCTAGTTTTAAGAGTTGATTTGGATTTATTTGTAACGTATTCTAGTCATAAGAGTTTTGTTACTTTCTTGATCTCTCCTCTAAGCTAGATTCAAGAGTTGAATTTTATTTATTTGTAACGTACTTCTAGTCATAACATTTTTTTTACTTTCTTGATCTCTCCTCTGAGCTAGTTTTAACAGTTTATTTTTATTTATTTGTAACGTACTTCTAGTCGTAATAGTTTTGTTACTCTCTTGATCTCTCCTCTGAGCTAGTTTTAACAGTTTATTTTTATTTATTTGTAACGTACTTCTAGTCGTAATAGTTTTGTTACTTTCTTGATCTCTCCTCTGAGCTAGTTTTAAGAGTTTATTTTTATTTATTTGTAACGTACTTCTAGTTGTAATAGTTTTGTTACTTTCTTGATCTCTCCTCTGAGCTAGTTTTAAGAGTTTATTTTTATTTATTTGTAACGTACTTCTAGTCGTAATAGTTTTGTTACTTTCTTGATCTCTCCTCTGTGCTAGTTTTAAGAGTTTATTTTTATTTATTTGTAACGTACTTCTAGTCGTAATAGTTTTGTTACTTTCTTGATCTCTCCTCTGAGCTAGTTTTAACAGTTTATTTTTATTTATTTGTAACGTACTTCTAGTCGAAATAGTTTTGTTACTTTCTTGCTCTCTCCTCTGAGCTAGTTTTAAGTGTTTATTTTTATTTATTTGTAACGTTCTTCTAGTCGTTATAGTTTTGTTACTTTCTTGATCTCTCCTCTGAGCTAGTTTTAAGAGTTTATTTTTATTTGTTTGTAACGTTCTTCTAGTCGTAATAGTTTTGTTACTTTCTTGATCTCTCCTCTGAGCTAGTTTTAAGAGTTTATTTTTATTTATTTGTAACGTTCTTCTAGTCGTAATAGTTTTGTTACTTTCTTGATCTCTCCTCTGAGCTAATTTTAAGAGTTTAATTTTATTTATTTTTAACGTACTTCTAGTCGTAATAGTTTTGTTACTTTCTTGATCTCTCCTCTGAGCTAGTTTTAAGAGTTTATTTTTATTTATTTGTAACGTACTTCTAGTCGAAATAGTTTTGTTACTTTCTTGCTCTCTCCTCTGAGCTAGTTTTAAGTGTTTATTTTTATTTATTTGTAACGTTCTTCTAGTCGTTATAGTTTTGTTACTTTCTTGATCTCTCCTCTGAGCTAGTTTTAAGAGTTTATTTTTATTTATTTGTAACGTTCTTCTAGTCGTAATAGTTTTGTTACTTTCTTGATCTCTCCTCTGAGCTAGTTTTAAGAGTTTATTTTTATTTATTTGTAACGTTCTTCTAGTCGTAATAGTTTTGTTACTTTCTTGATCTCTCCTCTACGCATGAAATTTACCTTCGATTTCTTTT
The DNA here is from genome assembly GCA_963932145.1 of Acanthosepion lycidas. Lineage (NCBI taxonomy): Eukaryota > Metazoa > Mollusca > Cephalopoda > Sepiida > Sepiidae > Acanthosepion > Acanthosepion lycidas. Next base: position 4,116,401 of record OZ010590.1, on the reverse strand, counting down.
CTTTTTTTTTTTTGTTTCCGTTCTTCCTCTTTTTAATAAATGTTTCCAGATTGTTTCCTTCGTATTAATTCCATTTATTTTCGTCTGGCAAAAGGCAACATGTGATGGGCGCCCAATGCGAATTGGTTTTTTTGGACAAAGTTTTTAAATGAGTGTTCTTTCATGGAAAAGAAAACAATCTGAGTTAAAATGTTTGAAGCTGTTAAACATTTTTATGCATTCAGATTCAAACGATAAAAAGAAATGAGCGATTACTAATAATTGAGCTGAGCATTTGTTTATTTTGACTGAACTAGCTCAGTTGCTAGAGCATTAGATTAAAGAACTGAAGATCCCTTGTTTAATGTTGGGTTTTTTACTTTTTTTCTTTTATTCCTCCTTAAAATTGATTTTATTAGCAGTTTGTGTTCGCGAGCAGATGTAATAACCAAATGCGCACTTACTTGACTTGTCTTCTATCATCCAAAGACTGATAAGAACAAAAATTTCTCATTCACTCGTCTGAATGATGAAGTCTGAAAGGATACAGAATAGAAAATGAAACTTGTTGATTGATTGGTTTTCTACGGCTTAGCCACTCTTTAGAGGTTATTTAAAGCCAGAAAATACAGCCCCATTAATCTAAACATAGTTCCAGACAAATGAAATGAGAAAAAATTCGATTGATTCCGTTGGGAATCGAACCCAGTACAGCGCGATATGAAACGAGCGTGATAACAACTACACTACAAAACCGACCATTTCCCTGTCACAAGTTATGGTAAGAAGAAGTTTTATTGTAAGGAGATGAGGAGACTGAAATCATGTGTGTCTCTTTCTCTTCTTTCGTCTTATAAAAATAATGACAATCCAAACAGTTTTGAATCGTAGAGACAATTAGACAATACCAAAGTCTCAAATACATCAGGCAAATTCTACTTTCGAACCTACAAATGTTTATATGACTTTATTGTGGTATGTAGTGGCGGACGAAATTAAATATTTTAAGTATTTTTCGGCTTTTAGATATATCGAAGTATTTTAGAAGAATACATACGCATGTTTAATCTTGAATAAACAAATGAATCCGATGGTCCATGAGAAATATGCCAGAAATCAGTTCAATTTATCTACACGATATGGCGACGAGGCAATAAAACTAATCTCAAAAAATATTGATTGCATTGCGTCAAACTTTTAGATAAATAAATTGAACGGAAAATATTTCGATTGATTCAGCTGGGTATCGAACCCAGGACTTTTCGTGTGTGAAGCGAGCGTGATGACCTCTACACTATGGAACCAATTACTTATACTGAGAAGAAATTATAATGTAATAACTGAAATAACTGACTGAAACGGTGACCCATTGAATCTTTTTCCAATAATAGAATTCTTAAACGTTAATTTTACAGCGTTACGTATGACATTCCACACAACTTCAAACAAGAAGGAAACCCTCATTAACAGCTACTGAAATTGAAAAACCTATATTCCTCAAAAAGTGTTTTTAGAGAAATATTTCATAAATTTCAACCGAAATCAATACTGGCTGCTCGGTAAATGAATGCCAAATGTTTCCTTATAGGGAAACGGCTATTATTACGATTACTGTTACTTTCAACTCAACAACTCATGTTTGGACATGTGTACGGATTGAATCCTTTTATCAGTGTATTATTTATTTTTATTTATTTTTTTTTTTTTTTGTGTGTGTGATTTATTGTTTGCTTCTTGTTGTTTTTTACATTTGTTCTATTTGACTTCCAGATACAGCTTAACGAATAATGCTGGGTTTTAAATACCTGGAACTGGAATTTAACAAATTACGACCGTAAAACTGTTTTCTAAGCTAACAACTGATGCTTGAAAACTACAATGATAGATTAGTTCTGATCGTTTTGTTTAGGTTTTCTTTTTTATATAGCCTATTTTTTTGTTTCGTTCTGGTTTACATATGGAAACGATTTACCAAATAAAGTCAGGTTAAGAAATGTCTATTGGTAGATCTTGTTGATCAAACTTCGATTTTTTATAAGCTAATGTAGTTAAAGATATTAGTACACAGGACTTTGCAAGCTGACATTCTCAGCTTGCAATTCACGTAGCAGGCTAATATGTTCAACTAGCCGATTTTGCAAGGAAAAATGTGACGAAAACTGCGTCTTTATAAAATACGAATCACCCGATTTGAGGCATGAGGTTTCTGTCGTCGTTATGGGCAGTTTTATTGAATAATCATTTACTGATTTATCTATATTTAATAACAAAGCAGAATAGGTTCTGTATTCTTTGGTGGCAACCAATCTGGTAGAAGGAAACTCTGAAAACGGTGGAGAAGATAAAGAGTAACCACTTCTAATATTTCTCAAAAAGTCATGGGATTTCCCAAATAATGAAGAATAAGTAATCACTTATGTTCTAAAACGACATAGCAGAAAAAATTGAACATGTTTACCATTTTTTTAATATCTTACGATTTGGTCTTAGTTACTTCACACAGACGCACGCACACACACACACACACACATATATATATATATAGATATATATATATATACATATATATTCAAACATCTGATTAAACAACTGGAAAGGATCAGCATAAAAATAGTCACTATATGTCTATATTATTCAATGAAACATGTTTTAATGTAGTTATTCTGCCTATATATATATATATATATATATATATATATATATATATATATATATATATATATGTGTGTGTGTGTGTGTGTGTGTGTGTGTGTATTGGTATATTGTAGGCATTTTATACTTTTATTGATGTTAAGATGAAATTTCTCAAGAAAGGCGCCTTCTTTGATGAATTTCATCAAGAAACTGATCAGAAAACTGGAAAGGCTCAGTATAAGAATAGACATAATATATCTATATTATTCAGTGAAACATGTTTGAATGAAGATATTCTGCCTATATATATATACAGGGTGCGCTGGACAAATGCAATTTATATTTAAATTTCGCGCATGCGCGTTGTTTATTTTTAGTTTTGTCCACTGCACAGTATACAAGGATCAGTTGGACAGCATCTGTGAGAAAAAAAGGGCTTCATGACGCAATTCATTGTGAGAGAAATTTGGAAACGGACGCTTCGATGCAAACATTTCAGTGTTTGGGTGTCAATTTTGAGGACAGTGCAGGTGATTCATAAAGCGTTGAATGTATCTAAAGGTTATTACAATGGTTCGTACAGCCTGTCATAATAGCCTTTTCGAGTCTGTGCCAATCGGAAACTATAAACCTGGAAGAGGTTCTCATTTTAAAATTGTTATATTAATAGGATTATATATATATATAGGATTATTAGGCTGATCTTTTCGGGTATATGATATCTCCTTAGGGCTACTTCTAATAATTTATGTGGAATGGATCCGTATGCGTTGGCAAGGCCCAGCCACAATGCGACGAGGTCGCCCTTATTTTCTTTAGCTTCATTTAATATCTGCATGACTACTCCAGTATGTTCGAAGCATCCGAGAAAACCTGGAATTCCCCTCTTCTGTACTGAATTATCGATATAATTATTATCAATATAATTATTAACCAAAAGAAATCTCGTCAGGCGCCGCGATATAATACTGAAAAAGATCTTACTTTCGGCGCACAATAATTTATATTTTTATATTATATTATATATATGCGCGTTGTTTGTTTTTGATTTTGTCCACTGCACAGTATACAAGGATCAGTTGGACAGCATCTGTGAGAAAAAAAGGGCTTCATGACGCAATTCATTTTGCCAGAAATTTGGAAAAAGCACACCGGACGCTTCTATGCGAACATTTCAGAGTGTTTAGGTGTCAATCTGAGGACAGTGCAACGGATTCATAAAGCGTTCAATGTCTAAAGGGGTTATTAACAATGGTTCGAGGCTAGGAAAACTCACTCTGGTCATTCTTTTAAGAAAAGAACAAACAAATTTTTTGGTGAGGACCTCAGACTAAACAAGGAGTCCTAGATCAAGTGTTTTGACGAGGTAATGCTGCCCTGGGTCAAGAGGGCGGCTGCTGAAAGAACCTATGCGTAGCAACAGGGCTCTGCACCATACCACACAAGCAGCAGAACCCAATTATGATTGACAGATCATTAATGTGACCACATCACTCCTAATATCTAGACACCTAACTCCCCAGTCTGTAACCCCTTTGATTATTATGTATAGAGCGCAGTTGAACGAGAGACCAACAAAACTCATGTAATACAAAAGATGAACTGAAGGCAATGATTATGGTAGCATTCCCTAACTTAAACAAAGAGACCATTCAGCAGAGTTGCAGGAAATTCCGAAGTCGTCTGAAGACCGTGGTTGAAACCAGTGGCGATTTTATTGAATAAATTTACTTTTTTGTTTTATTCTGAAGTTCCAATAAATTAATAACGAAGAAGAATATCCTACCAAAATAGCACAAAAGATACAAACGTAAAATAAATTGTATAAAAGATAAATACATTAGACAAACGTTCAAATAATGACTTGATAAGATAGACCAAAGCAGAGAAAAAATGTTTTAAAAATACCGGCGATGTTATCATTATTCTTTAAAAAAATATAGCACAAAAAATAATAAAGAATTTATTGTCTCTCTCTTTTTACATTTTTGAAATTATTTTAAACGTTGAAATTCGCCAAAAATTGTCATTATTAAGAATTTTATCACAGAAAGGTAATTTAATTTTTTATGCTATTATTTCTTACAATAAAGAATATTTTGGTTAGAAAATTCATTTTTAATGAATAATTTGTGTTTATACCGTCTTGTAAGAAAACAAAAAAATTAAATGTAACTTTTTACACTATTAATTTTCCCAAAGTACTATACAAAAATTTGCACAGTTAAAAAAATTTAAATGAAAATTCAATTTAATATTATTCTTCATACATCAAACATATTGATTTAAAATTCTAAAAAAGAAACAATTATTTAAGAATGCATACTGAATTTGACTAGCATTGTTGTTAAAAATGTAAAAAAAAATTTATTTTTACAGTATATTAAATAGTACTGTAAAAATATTAAACTGGTTAATTTTGTTTAGATAATTGTATTTTATGGGGGAGGAGGTGATTGATCCACAACAGAAACCACCCCACCCAACCCCGTAAAATACGAATATCAAAAAATTTTAATAAGGGATGTTCAGTTCGCTATGTAACTTCAACATAAAACGGACTCTGGCCAATAAAATAATTTGGAAATCCTTTGGAACCACTTAATCCCTTAAAGAAAACTGAAAGTATCCCTGTTTTGTTTTTGTTTTTTTTTGTTTGTTTTTTTCATTACACTGGTTGTAAAGTGGGTGATCGATTTACGTTGATTTTACAAAGTGAACTGCCATTTAAGAATTTTGTCAGATAAGATTGATGTCATGTAAATCTGAATTATGTTACCACAGTTCTTAAAATCAAATCTTAATGATTAGGTCATTGATAATGCAATTGGCATCATACTGTCTCATTTATAACAGAAACTACTGTCTGTCTTGGCGGGCTTTAGGTAGTTCAGTCACAGAAACTCTGTGTGCGTGTGTGTGTGTGTGTGTGTGCGCGCACGCGCGTGTGTGCGTGTGTGTGCGTGTGTGTGTGTAACATCAATCAGCTGAAAAAATTTTATTGCATTAATCATATATATAATGATAGAAATGTAATGGCTTAAATCCCAAAGATAACGTTCGTCCCGGGAGAGCTATGTCTTTTTAAACACAGGTCACGTGACTTGCATTTCGAATGCATCTCTAAAGTTTGTTCGTCCGTACACGACCCATCGTAACGTTCCCGAGTCACAACACAGGTATGTAAAAGTCGTATTTGCCTTCCTTATTTTAGGGTTATTTGTTTTCATTGATTTATTTTGTTTCAATCATAAGTAATTTCCTTTTCTGTTTATCGTTTTATTCTTCAAAATATTAGAATTAAAAAAAAACGGAAATTACTTCCGACTAAAACTAATTGCTATGAATTCATGTCATATATTTTTTTCTGGTTTAATTTTCCAAATTTCTCTCGATTGTTTTGCGCCCTTTTTTCCAGATTTCCCATGTTTGTTTTCTTTTCTCTTTGTTTCAATTCTTTTCTTTTTGTGATATTTTCTTTTCTTTCTTTCAACAATTCATCGCTTCTTCTTCTTCTTCATTTCTTCTCATTATTATCATATTTTTCCACAAATTTCTTTTTCTCTTTTCTTCTTCGTTTTTTTCTTAATGTACGTCTTTAATTTCCTTTTCTCTTCGTTTTTTACTGCCAATTTTTTTTTTATATTTTCTTTTTTTTCTTCTTCCTCCTCTTCTTCTTCTTCGTCTTCTTCTTCGTCGTCTTCTTCTTCGTCTTCTTCTTCTTCGTCTTCTTCGTCTTCTTCTCCGTCGTCTTAATCTTCTTCTTTTTCATTTCTTCTCATTATTTTCCACGAATATATTTCTCACACTTTTCTTCATTTTTTTTGTTTTGTTTTTTTTTTCTTAATTTACTTCTTTAATTTTCTTTTCTCTTCGTTTTTTTATCGTCATTTTTCTTTCTACATTTTCTTCTTCTTTTACTTCTTGTTCTCATTATAATGTTTATATATTCAGATTTCATTTTTTTTTCGTTTCTTCTTCATTTATTACTCAATTTACTCCTTTATTTTGTTTGGTTTTCGATTTTTTTTTAATTTTTGGGTTTTTTTTTATTTTCACTTCCTCTTTTTCCCGTTACCGCCTTGCTTGGGGTGAAACGATTTAACAAAATAGCATGTAAAATATTTAGCTTTAAATATTAAATTAAATAAGTAATACGTTGCTTAGCTTTTTTTTTCTTTTCTTTTTTTTTTTAATCGTTATCACCGCATGCAAACCACTACGACACAAGGAGTTACAGGGTGTGGTAGAATTAGAAACAGAAACATTAATAATGAACGGCGAGAGGAAAGAGTAATCAAAAGGACAGTAGATAGCGATTGACAAGAACATTGATTAACAAAATAATCTGCAGACGATTTCCATATTAAAAAAAAATAACGTCTGCTTTTTTACATTTTTTTTTTTTTATGTGAATTTGAAGAAGAAAAAGCAGAAAGGGGAAAACGGAAGAAATAGATAAAGAAAAGCTGATCGGCCATTCCTTCCGATTTCTACCCCCAAAAAAAGAAATCGTGTTCCTTTTGGTCTCATATTGATTCCCTCATTTTTCTGGATGATGAATGTTTATATATTCAATGAACGCGAAAGTTCAATTTTCTTTACGTTAAGTCTTGGGAAAAATCCATTAACACCGAGAAGGCATTTTTATGTTTTCGTTTTTTGTTTTTTTGTTTTTCTTTTTGTTGGAAATGTGAAAACAAAAAAAAAACATTTTAAAATAGCTGTATTCTTTAAACCGAAAAACAAGATATCGGGGGGAAAATGCAGGCAGTTCAACAAGAGCAACGGTCCCGCGTTTGAAAATGCAAACGAGATCCAACCAGATTTTGTTTATTCTCTCTTACAGAACAAAAAAGATTTTCTACAAAAGATGATATGTTTTTAGAAATTAAAACATTCATTTCACTGAGAACCCAATTTAAGAATGTCAAGGATTTAGGTACATCGATTTAGGTACATCGGCACTTTTCAAGTTATACGATAATTCGTGCTATATGTGCCAAATATTTCGTAGAGAAATTGAAAGGTATATAAAAATCTTCTTTTGTAAATCCAAGAATTGGGTTCTCAGTGTCTAAGATCCTATTAATAATTTGTATATGTGCTGACATTTCTGTCATTTTGGGGTTTCAAGTTGTTTCCATTTTTTTTTAATTTGACAAAAAGTTTAATTTTTAATGTAAAAATTCCTTCGTACAACATTGTTAATGAACGAAGGAAATCTTGAGGACAATAAAAAAATCTGTTCATTTTAATTTGGTTTCAGTTAATACAATGCAGTTTAATGTTTTTAAACATTTCATTCCAAGAAAGGAGATACTGCCACTAGGGCGCAAAGGGTTACTGGGAGTAAAAGAGAACGAGAATACTTTAGTCAAGAGAAAGGACAATAATAGAACAGGTTTCATGAAGACTAAGATAGCGATAATGCCACTAAGCCGCAAGGGGTTATTAGGAAAAAAGAGAATGAGAAGACATTAGTGAGGAGAAAATAAAATAAAAGAACAGGTTTCAGGAATACAGAAGATGGCGATAATGCCACTAAGACGCAAGGGGTTACTGGGAGTAAAAGAGAATGAGAAGACTTTTGTGAGGTGAATGGACAATAAAAAAAAATGGTTTCAGGAATACAGAAATGGCGATAATGTTACTAAAAGGCAAGGGGTTACTGGGAAAAAGAGAATGAGAAGACATTAGTGAAGAGAAAGGACAAAAATAGAACATTTAGGAAGACAGAAGGTGGCGCTTGTTTATCTAAATTATAATTTTAATCTCGATATAATAAGATATTAATAAATCGACTATGTAAAAAAAACTGTATTGAACTTTGCAAGTTTTTTTATACATGTGATTTACATTTTTAATTTTACTTATAAAGTATTTCTCTTTAAATCATAACAAACATCGAACAGTCTTTTCTTACTTTTTAATTGTCTTTCCTGAATTGTTGTCGGAAAGCAGTTAAAATGCTTCTTCTCTTTACAGGTTTGATCCATTCTCTTTGTGTATATATTCTTTGAAAATACAAAGGCGTAACATGGAAAACATGCTGCGGGTTGACCTTAAGGAAGAAGACTTTGAAATCTTCGATTTGATAGCAAAAGAAAAACGCATGCAGAAGCAAAGCCTTAATCTTATCGCAGCAGAGAATTAGCCAAGCAAAACCGTTTTGCAAGCCCTTGGTGTCTACCTAGGTGACAAATACTCCGAAAGAAGACCTGGAGAGATGTAAGTAGTTATATATATATATATATATATATATATATATATATATATATATATATATATATATATTCCTTAGAACATTCTGCAGGCTGTTCCACAATTGGCGAATTGTTTAAGAAGGCAATGTTTCATAGTAAATTTAGGCGAACAGATGTACAAGTTCTTAGACAAATGCTCAGGAATCTTTCACGGCGATTTTTTCTTTATTAAATATTCACCCGCTACAAAAGACAAGAGTCACTCAAAGTAGAGGGTTACTGAATGAAATTGTTGTATAAACAGACGAGAAGAGATTAAGCGTAAATCAGAAGGATATGTAGGATAGATAACGGTTGGCCCTAGACTTGAAGAGTTTATACTGACGTGAGAAGTATCATCTGGGGAGGCTGCTTTTATACAAGAAGCTAAGTGAAACTTCCTCCTTACTTATGGAATTCAAAGAGGATGAGGATGATTCGACAATGTTTACGTGATATGCCGTCAAATGCCCAATGAGAATTGAAGAACGGTCCGTAACTTAAGATATGAATCGATTTATTTATTAACCTAATCACTGCACACTTCTGCGTTATATAAAAGAAAGTCACCCCAAAAATTCAACTTTATTTTGTTTTTCGTTGAGAAAGGAAAGAGACGTGTCTGAAAAATCCAATTTTTAACATCTTTACTTATCACGCTTCTATTTGGTCTAAGGGTCTAGAAATATGCAATAAATATTATTATTATTATTATTATTATTATTATTATTATTATTATTATTATTCCTTTCTGTTAGGGCCAGAAATAAAGACACAAGAGAGGAATTGATTTAAACAAATCTATTAACAGAAACAGTAATACAAACATATACAAACGAGAGTGTTACAGCAAGAATGTTCGGTCCGACGGTCAGAGCTGACTGCTGGAAACTTCCCGATATTTATTTCTGTTATATACAGAAAATGTGGCACACGGCCAAAAAAGGGTGGGGTGGAGAAAAGGACGGTCTTCATCTGTTTTAACTTTAAACTTAGCTAGCCACAAACACTGACCCAAATATACAGACAATATTCCTAACACCAAAACAAGGCATTCTTACTTATTGTCTCTATGAAAATCCTAAATAGTCCCCATATACATAATTCCCCATATATACAATTCAATGTCTGTGGTGGGAGGGGAATAAAAAACAATTTAAAAAATCCCAATAAGTATATACAATATGGAATAACATTATTTACAAGAAACTAAACAAAATCATGTTAGTGACAGAAACATCAGTTAACTGGACGAAATACATGCGAGACTACAATAATATAAAAACATTCATTCATCCCAAGCATTCACACAGACACACACACACACACACACATTCAGACACAGCAACAAATTCGAAAAAACACACACGCTAAATGAAAGGCACCGCGCATCCACCAGAGAACTGACATCACTGACCACCTAACGAAGGAGGGGATGGGGAATTAAACCAAAAGAAAAATAGGGACAGAAATAAAAGGGGCCTATGAGCATGCATACCCTAGCTAAGTTAACTAAAAAAAAATGGAAACTAAAGATTCAAAAACAAACCTCAACTAGCCTAAATTCGGGATGGTGCCCCAAGTTCAACCCAGGAAGGACAATATCCTGATGCCTAACTGGCATCAAAATGCCAGTCTAGGTCGGCCCCTTTTACACGACACAAACGCGCTAGATTCATCCAATTTTTTGCCAAATTCTGATTATGTGAGCCGCCGCTTTTCCGTCCTAATCTTGACTTTAAGCTGATGATTAACGAACAAGATCAGTTGGGAAGAAGCGTACTCTCGCCATCATAGAATTCCTCCTGACGTTTCGTCCAAATCACGACTTTCATAATACCTAGTAAGCAAAAGAACACATATTGTTCAGCCTTCGTCATCTGCGGCACCACATTGCTACAAACAGAACTGGCTTCAAGGACAAAGAACTTTCCCTGCAGCATGCGGATCATGAGGACTTCAACAAACTTGCACAACGGTGCTACTACCCTACAATGAAAGAAGGCGTGATCAATGGTCTCGACTTCCCCATAACAGCGTCGGCAGTTTGGAGATTTTTCCAAGCCCGCTGAACAAAATATTTTGGCGACCTAGAATCACCACCCATTCAACACAGGCGCCCAAGGCAATATTGAGCGATCCACCTGCCTTGTAAAACCGAGATCATCAATCAGATCATCACGAACGGACACCCCAACTAACACTTGATATAATGCCCTACCAGACAAGGCCAGGACTTTGGAGAGGCCATCCGACGCCCGTAAGGGGCGTTTTCAAAGCAAGAGGACATTCACGGTGGAAGGAGCACTCGGCTCGAGGTAAATGGCGGGCTTCCTCCTCGCACGAGTGCACACTTCTCAGGGATGGGAAATTTCTACGGGCGTCTTTCTTCCTGAAGGCACTGTCCTCATCCGACACATTCGATCTAGGAACACGATGCGAAGAAGATGCTAGGCATACTCAGATCTCCCGAGATACCCTAGCGGCCTTGTCTCTTCACAAGAAAGAGAACAAGAGCCTCATTAATGAAATTAGTAAATTAAACACGAAAAAATAATAAAGAAAATAAGGCTAAACGAAGAGTAAATAAACAAACAAGTTTTGCGAGGTAGATAATTAAATACGGAAAGGAAATGTAAACAAAATAAAGACGAAAAATCAAAACAAATATGCACACGGAAAGATTAACAAGTAAAAAACAAAAACCTTAACAGATATTAAAAAGAATAAAACAAAGAACGAACGAAGAAAGAAAAAACAAAAGAACGAAGTAAAACGTAATAACTAAACCAAAAGAAAAATAAAGTCGGACGAACAAATTAAGAGTAACACGTAAAGAAACGATAAACTCTGGCATTACAGAAAATCAAAACGGGAAAAAATAAATTCAATAAAGAAACTAAAAAGAAAAGAAAAGAAAAAAAACTAATAATAAAAGAATAAAAGAAAAATAAAGGGAAAATAAAAATGGGTAGGGTAAAAATTTTAAAAAGAAAAAAACTTTTGCAAAAACAGTCAAAAAAGGAACGTAAGAAAAACGGTAAATAAATAAAAAATTTAACCAAAACAGGAGTTTGAAGTTCAGAACAAAGTTTGATAATTAACATTAAACAGCCGTCTTACAAGGACTACATAATAAAGAAGATGGAAACTTCCCTCTCCAAAAGGTAGTACCTGCTCCTATTTATAGCAGGGAGAGTCCATGCGTGCGTGGGTAAATTACCATAACACTCTCGAATTTCTGTCATCGTTCTACTACACCTACACACACACGCACACACACACACACACACACACACACACACACATATATATATATATATATATATATATATATATATATATATATATCAGTGGACATTCTGGTCAACACCCAGATACGACAGTCTGTTTCATGCTCGAAGTCATGAAAACAGATTACCAATGTTCAATGTTCACATACGCTACATCCCTGATATTGACCACGTTAACCCATAAATATAGCATAATTTAAAAGAATATTTCGTCATATATATATATATATATATATATATATATATATATAAGCTAAGGACTAAAGACTTTCAACACGAGAACTTTCTGATAGGAACTTATGAACATTTTGAATATTATCGTATACTAGCAGTAGAGCCTGGCGTTGCCCGGGGATGTAACAGTAAGAGATAAATCAAGTATCGGCTATCATAAAGACTGAAAAATAAAATTGATAAAGATTATTGTTTAAGGTTAACGGACACGCATGTCTTAATTAGTTTGTTTTTTGTTTTGTTTTGTTTTGTTTTTTGTTTTTTTTGTTTTTTGTTTTTTTTTACGAATTGGTCAAACCCAAACTCAAACAAAAACATTGTTTTCAATCGTTATGAGTCTACCTATTGAATAGAATTTTATTATAAACAATTGTCTTGTAAATTGAATTTTTAAAGCATTCTAAATGTAAAAATAAAGAAAAAAAGTGTGCAAGTCAATAAGAAACACTACCTGCCAAAAAAAAAGTGAAGTTTTGTTGAAATCGGTTGAAAAATGTAGGAAATCCGATCCCATATAAAAACGAACACACACACACACAAACAACCTGGGTTTTATAATAAGTATAACTCGATATGAGTTGTCCCCCTTTCATTCTCGCGATGACTTAATCGTGTTTTCAAATTGATTTCGTGCAAAAACAATTGTGTTTTCCCATTTCTGGCGCTGTCAGAACCACTGCAAGGTAATTTTACGTAGTCCTGTGAACTTTTGTTGAAATCAGTTGAAAAATGTAGGAAATCCGATCCAATATATAAACGTACAGACACACACACACACAACCTGGGTTTTATAATAAGTATGATTTATTCATAAATATCTACATTTATTATGAACTCAAATATTGTGGAAAGTTATTGTATTGAATTAAAAATCCCGTTGTCTATTCGATTGATGCTAAAAGCTCATTTTTATTATTCCAGGCTTTGTTTTTGTATGATTATTTATTGTATTTCTCTGTCCTCACATTTTGATAGATTTACATAATTACTTAAATATCTGCTACAAGACTTTCAGATATAATAAAAGGTCTGCCATTAAAGAAATATATCTATTCAGATGTAAAATTAGTAAAAAAAAATCGGATTATTCCTTTTAAACACTGACTATATTCTTGCTATTCGGACATTGTTGTACAAAACTGTATTGTTTTCATATTTTAAGTTTTTTAGTAGATGAGGTAATTTAAAACAATTTTTACGACTACTCATCTAAGTTACATTTAATCGCAAGTCATTTTTTTTTCCTCTGCCAGCAATCTCCAGCGGCAAGCAAATATTGTTGATCGTAAAATAAAGAACAAACATCGAGTGAAACTCGAACCTACACTCAGAACAGTTGAGGTTCGTTCTTTAATTTTCGATCAACAATATTTGCTTACCGCTGGAGAATGCTGGCATAGCAAAAGATATAAAATGTGATATAAAAAGTCACTTATGTAGATAGATGAAGCTTGAATAGTCATAAAAATTATAATGATTTAAAACAGTAATAGTTTTATTTTTTTTTAAATTTAAATCCTATTCGTAGGAAAAAATATCTATGACGATGAATGCAAAACGAAGGAAGGTAGATGCTGAATGCTGAATTTTCAAAGATACTTGGACATTAGATTACTTCTTCATCGAGCGCAGTGGGAAGCCGACTTGTCCCATATGTCAAGAAAGCCTTGCTGTGAATAAGGTAGCAAATATTAGGCGACATTATGAGACGAACCATTGTGAAAGTTTCAAGAAATTTACTGCACAATCCAGGAAAGATGAAGTTGAGCTGTTGAAGTCTCGATATGAAAAACAAACTTCTTTTTTTATAAAGAGAAAAGGCGAAAATGTGGCAAATACAATTGCCAGCTATGAAGTTTCAAAATGCATCGCTGAAAAAATGAGACCATTTACAGATGGTAATTTTTTTAAAGAATGTTTACTGGCAGTTTTGGATATTGTTTGTCCAGAAAAAAAAGTTTTTATTTGAAACTATCAGCCTTTCTCCGAGGACGGTCACGCTGCGCTTTGAAGAAATGTCAGATGTTAAAAATCAAATAATGTACACCTGCAATAAATTGCAATATTTTTCCATTGCAGTCGATGAGAGCACAGACTCAAGTGGCACTGCACAACTTACTGTCTTTGTGTGAGGAGTGACTTCTACTTTTCATATTTTTATAGAGTTTATTCATTTAATTCCCATGAAGGGAACCGTGCAGACATTTTTGAAGTTTTGTTAAAAATAATTACAGAAATGAAATTTGATTTCTCAAAGCTTATTGGAATCACAACTGATGGTGCTCCAGCAATTGTAGGGAAAAAAGGGCTTTGTTACACTACTACAGGAACATTTGGAAAGCCTTGGAATTACTCATAATCTTGTAAAAATTCATTGCATTATCCATCAAGAGACATTGTGTGCCAAGTCCTTTAAAAACGTTATGGATATTGTCGTGAAAACTGTGAATCTGATTCTATCTCGTGGATTGAATCATCGACAATTCAAACAATTTTTGTTTGATACTCAGGCAGAATATGGTGACCTTGCGTATTTCTATGATGTACGCTGGCTTAGCTGAGGATCGATGTTAAAACGAGTACTTGCCTTACATAAAGAGGTGGCGATATTTCTCGAAAGTAAACATATGGATAGTTCACATTTTCGAGATCCTGATTGGCTCGCAACTTCAGCATTCATTGTGGATATAGTGACTCATTTGAATCATTTAAATTTACTACTTTAAGGTAAAACTCAGCTCATAAATGAGATGTATAATCATATTGTTGCCTTTGAAAAAAAAAAACTTGTGTTGTGAGATCATCAACTTAGAAATAAAAATTATGCTCATTTCCCATCATTCCAAGCAAGGAAACCACAGGATTCGGAGCTATTTGTGAATGTTATCCAGGATTTGCAAAACGAATTTGTATCACGTTTTGCTGACTTTCGTCTGGATAAAAATGATTTCAAATTGTTTGCTACACCATTTGAGGTGGAGATGGAGACAGTATCAGAATGTTTTCAAATGGAATTGATAGAAATGCAGTGTGATGATCTATTAAGATCAAAATTTAATTCCAAAGATATTTCATTAATTGATTTTTATGCAAAATATATTTTTCCAAGAGGAAAGTATTTCAAATTAGTGACCCACGCAAAAAAGATGACATCTTTGTTTGGAAGTACCTATCAATGTGAACAACTTTTTTCAAAATTGAAGCAAACTAAGAACAATTCGAGAACAAGATTGACTGATAACCATCTTAATGATATCTTGCTCTTAGCATCAACAAATTTGAAACCAAATATCAATTAATAAAAATCACCAAGTTTGCCATTAATTCTTTGGCTGTTGGTGATAGCTTAACGCCGATGCTATGTATTTAGAAACAAATGATTCCAACAATGTTTTCAATTGAATAAATAATATTTTTTTACTACTACATTCATCTGTGGTTAATATAAATTCTTTTTATGTATATTCAACACTTGTGATTAAATGTGAATATGCAGATCTGTCAACACTTCTCAATTTAACTATATCGTCGACCTTCAAATGAAATTTGTTATGTCATTTTCCATAAAATGTCTACACATCTCAGTGCACTAAAATATTAGACTATCTGCCAGTTATCTTTCATGAGACTTATTTTACCAAGTTGCGTTGCCTACGTTTAATGTCAAATAATGGATACATATTTGTTATGACCCTTGGCTACATTAAAATAATAACAGAAGCGAAAGGAACGATAAAGTGAAAGAGGCCAGGGAGGGGCTGACATGCGAGGTAGCAGAAATCTAAAGACAGTTAAACATACGCGCATTATACATACATGCCTCATGAATGTGTGGATGATACCGGATGTGTACGTGCGTAAGTGTATATGTTTGCAACTATTTGTACTCGTATGTATGGGTATATGTGCTTCGTTTTTGTTTGATGTCTGTGTGTGTGTGGTTCGTTTGTGGAACACTTTTCAATAACTGTTTCAAACCTACACGTCATAATTTCATCCATTTCACTTTGGTTGATTTTTTCCCTTTGAAGTATTTTGTCGTTCCTTGAGGAAAAGTAATTTTTGTTAGGTGTTTTTTTTAATTTTAGATTTTCTTTTGATTTTCTGATTTCTCAATGTTTATTTTCATTATGGTTTTAAATATTTAGGTTGACAGGTGGGGGGTCTGCATATGTAATTTTCCTTAATTTTTCACTAATGGCCTTCGTCCGGCCCGCGACCCGTCATTATAACACTATCCGGCCCGCGGGCTCGAATGAGTTGCCGACCCCTGCTATACACTGTAAAAGGTGTATACCTTATATTTAGACAACCTGTATTTATATTTGAGCGGATGCTGAAAAGTTCCAGCTGAACCCACTTCACAAGTATCAGAATTGTACAGAGTAAGATGAAAATTCAGCCACATGACAGGATATACAAGTTGTCTCAAAGACGTATACACATTATAAAGCTTTCTCAAGAAATAATTTAATCAACTAGAATCAACTTAAATAATACATATGATGGACCTTCTTTGTTCAAAGCAAAGACTGAATGACATTAGTAATACTAACATGTAAATCTGAAAAGAAATCAGGTTGACTTCAGCCATAAACTGTAAAATGGTGTTTTCCTTGTTTCTAGGGTTTCTATGTCTGGCAACAGGATTCTGTATCATACCACATAAGGTGGAGAAACCAGTCATGGCTGTCAGACAATTTCTGCAACTACACCTCCCCTTACATCTGGCCATTTAACTCCCCACACTTATTATTTTATGTTGGGCGCAGTTGAGCGAAATAACATCAAAACTCCTTGTAACACGAATGATGAACTGAAGACAAGGATTATGGCAGCATTCAAGGAGACTGTCAAGAAGAGTTGCAGGTTATCACGAAGTTATTTGGGGGCCGTGGATGAATCCAGTGACGATTATATTGAATAAATTTACACTTTGTTATTTCAAGATAATTTTATGTAATTTTGGTACATATATTAGGTTGGTGCAAAAATAATATCGTTTTCTCACATATGTTACTATGTGAGAAAACGATATTATTTTTGCACCAACCTAATATTTATTAAAATGAGATGTTAATGTTATTTTCATTTTTGCGTCATTTAGACGACAATTTATCCATCGCACCCTGTATACGATTATACTTTTTATTTATGTACGACCGTTACGTTTCTCTATTTAGGATTAGAATGTAGTATCTGTTCTATCTCTGGCCCACTTGATCTGAAATCAGTTAAGAATTTGGGGCCGAGAATCTTACCTTGTAATTTTAAGCAGGAAGCAATTTGGAAAAGCAAGAGAAAGGAGTGAATAAAAGAAGGTTTGTTTGGGGAAACGTAGAAGGTATAAAAGCTGGAAGAAAATGAAAATAAAGTCAGATGAAAAAGAAAGAGAAAGACAGAAGAAAAAAGATCTGGGACATTTTTTGTTTCTGATTGTGTAGCATCAGTTCAAGAGGTTCGAAGAAGAATGGTCCTCACGAAGACCTACATGATTCATTCGCTCGAAGTGATTTTTAACGATTGAGATGATAAAGCGTTTGAATGCGGCAGACAATTTAGATATTTCTGAAGGCTTTTAGTGCAATGCATGACATCCATATTAAAGTCTCGATCTAACGAGGTTATTTAAGAACATGAATGGTGTTTTCAGGTTAATCTTTTCGTTTTGTACCAACTGGCGGTATTGTTAAAAACTACCTCTTGCGCAGCCTATTCTATGTTCAATTTCTTTCTTTTCTATATTAAATTTGTTATAACTGATCCATGAACACAAGTATTGTCTAGTGTCTAGTATTTACTAATTCCGCATCCAGAATTTTTACAATAGATTCATGGTATATGACTTTACTGCTTACATTCCAATTTCACATCATGATTTCTGTTTTAGTTTCGGTTCAATTTCTTGCTAGAGGATGTTGATATTTTGTCAATAGATCATTATCATCCCAACTATGAATAACTATGTCATCAGCATAGCGTCCACCCCCACCAAGTCATCAGCATAGCTCACCTTCGTCACATCATCTGTATATTAGCCTTGACATCACTTGAGAACTTTCAACAACAGCAGCAACTAAAATGTAACTCAAAGAAAAAAAAAATTAATCTAATCAAGACTTTCGCGTTCTGTTCTGACTTCAAACAAAATGTTAGGCAGGAAGCTTGCAACAGTAGTGGAAAGAACAATAACAGCTACTGGAGTTAAGAAACTTTTTTTCTGAAAACCTGATTTAAGAAAAAAAAATTATTAATTTCAACGTACAATAGCATTGGCTGCTTGGTTAATGAATGTCGATTATTTCCTTATAAAGAAACGGATCATATTCCCTTTACCATTAACCTTATACCATTTTTTACATGAGAAAGTAATCTTTGGATAACATTTACATGAAATCATAGACGGGCAACGAAAACTGAAACGAAAATAAAAGAGAAAGATTGAGATAAAAGCCGAGGCATGAGATAATGGATGATCGAAGTTGTATTGGAAGGGATAAGGGAGAGAATGAGAAGATACAGGCAAAGGGTTAGAGAAAAGCTGATGTATGAGACAATCTTATTTGTATTGGAAGGGATTAGGGAAAGAATGAGAAGATCATTACTAAAACCGGATCCTAACTTTTTAAATTTTATTTATATTTTAATCGGAAATTTAGCAAAACAAGGTCTCGTCATTTTACAGTAGAAAAGATTTAACCGTAAGTTCTATGCTAACAGTTTCTTCTATCACACTTCACATTTGTCAAACTCTCTTCCAGCTTCTTGCATCCCAGTCAACTTTGATCTTCATAAATTTAATTGTAATGTCAATCGTTATCTTCTATCTTCTTAATTCTTGTTTTTTTTTTATTGTTCTTTCTCCTTAACAGTTTTTTCTTATATTGTCTAACACTCGCTAAACCCCATGCGTCTTAGTGGATTTATTGCCTTGCTTGGGATGAAATGATTGAAAAAAAAGAAACCAAAATTATGACCTTTTTCATATTAATGTTTATTCTAGTCAGTGAAAAATCAAAAATTCAAAATCTTGTTTTTATATTTGTACCGAGAGCAATAGTCACCAAGGGCCATTAACGACGACCTTTATTATCTTATAAGATCTCACGAAAAGTTCGATTTCATGCTTGTGTTCACATTGCTGCAATAAAAGTGGAGCAGATAAATGTGGATACTTTAAATTTTTTTTTAAATCATTACCCTATTCAAATTAAATGAGATCTAAAAATTAATGAAAACGATGATTATACCCAAGCGGTCACCCATCTGTGCAATAACCAGGCTCAATGTTTCTTAACCTCAGTGATTGAACAAGTAACGGTGTTTTAATATTATTTTCCCGCCTATTGCCTCTTGTTCTTGACCTTCAAATAATAAATGGAATAATTATTTAATTTAGTCTTACATTTAATTATTTTAATTTTTCAGCAATGGCTGTGGCCTTGAAGCAAACGCAAACACCCCAATACAAAAATTATCAGTTACAAATCCTTACTAATGCGAGGGTGCTGACTAACGAGCTATTAAGTTTCGGATACACTTTATCTTCAGGTAAGAACCCACGCATTTATTTCCGTCCTGTTAAAAACAGGAATTATAGCTTTTTAACGGAAAAGGTACTAAAGTTACTTCTATAAAAATGCAAGTGGTTTCAGTAGTATATTGAGAACCAAAATTGTTTCGCAATTGCAGTGCTTGCCAGGTGCATCAAATTACTGGCAAGACAAGGGTAACCAGGGTATCAAAGTTGGGATCTTCCCCCTCAGTCATATCCTTTTTTTGATTTTATTAACGATCTACCGAGGAACATTTTCAGATCATTCTTAACCAGTTTTGTTAGGTGTAGGTCTTACCCAAATATTTCCACTTTGGAGTGTTTGTAGGGGCTTAATGTGTGGGGAAAAAAGGAATGGCTTACCTCCCAAACGCCCTCGCGTCTGTCTGGCCTGTGGGTTACGAAAGGAAAGGATCCAAGATGGCGTCCGTGACTTTTAATATTTACGGTCTCGTGCGGTCACGCAAAGTCGCGTTACACGCATGGTAATGAGGTGTTTCTGGACTCCATAAAAGCAGGAAAAAAATGAACAGGACTCCATTTTTTTCACCAGTGTTCGGTGTAGATGGCTTTGCGTTGCAGCGTGTGAGACATTTTCCGACGGAAAGAGTTGCGTCCCTTTCACCCTTGAATTTGACACCCTTGCTACAAGCTATTTCGGCAATTACTACAACATGGACAGATTCGACTTGAAGTTGATACCAGAGTTCGACGGTTCCCCTGCTGGCCCGTCTGTGGTCGAGTGGTGGGAAAAGGCCGAGCGGGTCTGCCGGCTGTGTAAAGTTAAAGATCCCGCACTGGTAATCCCTCTGAGGCTCACCAAAGGAGCTTACGCCGTGTATCAGCAGCTCAGGGCTGACGCAGACTTGGAGGAAATTAAGCAGGCTCTATACGTGGCATTCGGTGCGGACCCCTTTGTCTCCTGGAGGCAGTTCACCGAACGGCGGCTTGGGCCAGATGAAACGGTAGATGTCTATCTGGCCGATTTGAGGAAGCTGGCCGCACCGTTCGGTGGAGCAAGCGACCAAATCCTAGGATGCGCCTTTCTGGCCGGACTCCCAGACAACGCCAGTCGACTGCTACGAGCATCGTCAAGGCTCAATGAGCTGGGGTTAGACGAGTTACTGGCCAGAGCCCGGAATATTCTGAAGGACGACGCGGAGCCTGTCTCAGCAGCTGTGGAAGCACCCGCACCGCCAACTGAGGACACAAGGTGCTATAAATGTGGCGAACTGAACCACTTCTCCAAAGACTGCCGAAGCCGAAGCAGTGCGAAGGATACGCATAACCGAGGAACACGGAGACGTATGCGTTGCTACAGGTGCAACAAGCTGGGCCACGTAGCAAGAAGCTGTCCGGGAAACGGGCAAGGGGAGTAAGCTACAGCGCCAGTCTTCTCCCCAGTTCACCGCTGAACAAGGCGCTACCCGCAGTGAGCGTGCGGATTAACGGGCGTGAGCGCTTCGCGCTTGTAGACACCGGGTGCACCCGGACCCTTGTGCGCAAGGCATGTTGTGACACTTGGGATGAGAAAAAGATTCCAATTCTGACTGTTGGCGGGGGCTCGCTAGCCTCTTGTGGAGTGAGCGTCATCCGCGCAAGCATCGGCGATGGGCCTGCAGTAGCCGTACAAGCCCTGGTCGTGGACGGAGAACTGCTCGGCTATGATCTGCTCCTGGGAATGGACGTCATCAAAAAAGTGGGTGGCGTCCATGTTGACGAAGAGGGTCGGGCGCGTTTCACTGAAACTGGTCTTGCTCTAAGTGCAGCAATGGAGCTAGAACGGCCTGACTTTCGTGCGGAATTCGACCAGCGCACAAAGTCCTGGACAGTTTCCTGGAAATGGTCGGACGATCAACCGCCAGAGAAGCTGTACAACAGTGTGCCAGAGTATAAAATTCCCCCGCTAGCTCGTGCGGAATACGACAAAGAGTTGCGAGCCTGGATTAATAACGGGTGGTTGGTTCCTTATCCAGAGAAGGAATTGGGGCCCCCGAAGGGCCTGATCCCGCTAATGGCGGTTCTCCAGCACAACAAACAAAAGGTGAGGCCGGTGCTCGACTATCGGGAACTGAACGAGCACGTGGACCCTTTTACAGCCCGCGCGGACGTGTGTACCGAGAAGCTAAGGGAATGGCGACAGGCAGGATCAAATGTGTCTGTGCTGGATCTTCGCAAAGCATACCTTCAAGTGCGTGTGCACCAATCACTGTGGCCCTATCAAACTGTGCTTATCAAGGGGCAAAGGTATTGCCTAACCCGCATGGGGTTTGGACTCAATGTGGCGCCATCAATTATGCAGATGATTGTTGACGCCATTCTGACGAAGGATGAGCGTATACGGCGGGCAACATCTGCATATATTGATGACGTGTACGTGAACGAGGGAGTCATATCTGCGGCGCGCGTGAAGGAGCATCTCTACAACTTTGGCCTCCTCAGCAAGGAACCGGAGAGGCTGCAGGATGGTGCACGAGTGCTTGGTTTGCAGGTCTGGGGAGAGGATGACGTTCTGTATTGGAAACGGGGAAACGAGGTCCCAGACATGCCCACCGTTGTCACGCGGCGAAGCATATTTTCCTTGTGCGGCAAGTTAGTTGGGCACCTTCCTGTAGGTGGCTGGCTGCGTGTTGCAGTGGCGTTCATCAAGCGGAGAGCATCTGATGTCACCACTGGATGGGATGACGAAGTTCACGACGCCCCTCTCCTCACCATGATGAGGGAGGTCCTCGCTAGAGTACGCAAGGAAGACCCAGCGCGGGGCAGATGGTGCGTCGACAGCCAAGACCTCAGTGTGTGGGTTGACGCAAGCTCTCTTGCAACTGGTGTATCGATAGTTCACGATGGAGCCGTGGTGGAAGATGCTTGCTCGTTACGTCCAGAAAAGGACTCCCAGCACATAAACCTAGCAGAGCTCGATGCTGTCATCAAGGGGATCAACTTGGCGATCCTCTGGAAGTCGACCACCCTGCGTCTGTTCACGGATTCCGCTTGCGTCTATAAGTGGATCTCGGATACCCTTACCGGGAGGGCCAGGGTGCGGACTAAAGCCGCCAGCGAGATGCTTATCCGACGACGGCTCGACACGATCGTGAAGCTGGTGCAAGAGTACGCACTGACAATGGAGGTGTCCCTGGTCAAATCTAGCCTCAACAAGGCAGATTGTTTAACGAGGGTGCCCCAAAGGTGGCTTGACGCCACTAAGAAAGCTATTGAGCCCGTGCAACCCGCCTGCGCTGCGTCCATGAGTCCCGTTCGATCTAATCGGATCAAAGAAGTCCACCAACAAAGCGGGCACCCCGGAGTCAAGCGGACCCTGTATTTCGCCAAGTTGGTTGACCCAGGAGTACAAAAGACAGACGTCAGAAGAGTGGTCAGAAACTGCGTGGCGTGCCAGTCTATAGACCCAGCACCCGTTCGCTGGAAGAAAGGGCAGCTGAGCGTGAGGAACCACTGGAGCCGGCTGGCGATAGATGTTACTCACCACAACGGCGAGGATTTCCTGACGCTCATTGATTGCGGTCCATCCAGGTTTGCGATATGGCGGCTGCTGCGTCGGCAGGATTCAGCCACCATCATCCGTCAGTTAAATGGTATCTTCCTTGAACGTGGCCCCCCAACGGAGATATTAACCGACAATGGCACCGCATTCAACAGTGAGCAGTTCAGGAGGTTTGCGGATGCCTGGGGAGTGCACCTACGGTTCCGGTGCGCCCACGTACCGAGTGGAAATGGGATCATCGAGCGGAACCACAGGACCGTCAAGACCATCGCAGCCAGGACGGGCTGCGCGGTGTCTGAGGCGGTCTACTTGTACAACGTGACCCCGAAGGATGATGTCTCACCCTCTACGACTCCAGCCGACACATTGCATAGGTACCACGTCAGAGTGAAGGGCATAGAGACCAACCCGCTGACGGAACTGAAAGTAACCGGAGAGAGGCTGAAGAAAGGCGATGTCGTCTGGGTTAAAAACCCGCACAGCAAGTGCACGACGAAATACGGAACCGGACGCGTCACTGAGGTGATCAGCCCACAGGCGGTGCGGGTCGACGGTGTGCCCCGTCACGTTAAGGACCTGCGGCCGGCGACGCAGTTGCAACCATCGCTGGACGACGGGAGCGAATCGGAATCTGAGACCAGTGAGGCATCGCTCTGGTTCATGCCAGCTCCATCAGGCAGTGACTCAGATATCAGCAGCCTTCCAAGGGACGCGGTGTTTTTCGACCCTCAGACCGCGGACATGAGCGCAAGCGGCGATGAGGCTCGCAGCGTCCCTCTTCGAAGAAGCACCCGGCGAAAGCGATCGCCGCCTCCCTGTCCCCTCTGTGATCATGAGATCAGGGGGGAGTGTGGGGAAAAAAGGAATGGCTTACCTCCCAAACGCCCTCGCGTCTGTCTGGCCTGTGGGTTACGAAAGGAAAGGATCCAAGATGGCGTCCGTGACTTTTAATATTTACGGTCTCGTGCGGTCACGCAAAGTCGCGTTACACGCATGGTAATGAGGTGTTTCTGGACTCCATAAAAGCAGGAAAAAAATGAACAGGACTCCATTTTTTTCACCAGTGTTCGGTGTAGATGGCTTTGCGTTGCAGCGTGTGAGACATTTTCCGACGGAAAGAGTTGCGTCCCTTTCACCCTTGAATTTGACACCCTTGCTACATAATGTTGCTTAACTTTGGGGATCGAAATAGAAGGAATGTTTCAACGCGACATGGCAATAAGCTCTTCTCAAATCATTAATAAACATATATACTGATGATAACAGGAGTTTACGGATGCACCTACCAAAATCAAAATATTCAGATCCTGGTAGCTGACCTCTCCTCTAACCCTAACCTCTAACAGGTGAACGTGGGAAAAATAGCTTATCACTTCCAATACGTATAAAACCTCCCAAATTTCCCGCGCTTTTCCCGTGTTACATGGCCGACCGAAAGCGGTTTATACCAATTGGGAAATAAAAAGGAAAAATAATCCAACACATCGAATTCTAACTGCCACCATTTGTTTGATTGTTTCGCTTGTCTTCAATTGTTTACTGTGTTGAATTTTGACATCGAAATCTTCGGAGATATTATATTATTTTATTCCTGAAAAAGCCAAAACCGATTTTATTAAAATCAATCAAACTTATTTTCTCAAAACTTAACTGAACAACTTTGTGGTGCGTGTTGCAAATTAACACATTGTTGGGTTTTTAAATAGACTTGCTAATAATTGCCGTCGGTAAAGATATTTATTCAAACATTTATAATGAAAAAAAAATAAAATAAAGACAGTTATGGGAAAAGTCGGAAGAGCGTAAATGAAGTTTTTTTTTTTCTAGAAAGAGAACATGCTAACAAAGTAAAACAAAAGAATTACATACCTTCTCTCTACCCTGAAAAGAAAAGCTAGTGGACGTTACAAATTCTGGCATCGCAATTTCGATACGTCATATTACAAGAGGCTGTATCTCTTCATGTTTCCTGTGGCACATCTTAACGGCGTCTTCCTAAAGACAGTCGTCTCTGTCGAAAATTTGCTCTGGTGATCGATGAATATCAATAGACCGGCTAAGTTGGGTGAATACTGATTGGAAAATAAGAAAGAAAATTAAACCAAAGGAATCTTTTTCAAAATAAAATCTTCGTGAAAGTTTAACCATCGTACGCACAAAAAAGACAATATGTGAAAATGACAGTTTTCTGCTTGGCACGCTGGGTACGACCTCGGCATTAGCGGAAATGTTTATTGTTTTAAAAAGAGATAATTAGAATTGGAATAAAATTCAAATATATGTAAGTGAATCTTATGCACTTTTTTGTTCTTGAGACTTTACAACAAGAATATTAATCACTATTTATTTATTAAATTGTTTATTTACAAGAATAATTTAAAATTTACAACCAGAGCCGGAGCTTCTGGGGTCTTTTTCTTTTCTTTTTTTTTTTTTTTTCGTTCAAATCCGTGAATTTATTTTGCTCATGCTAAGTCTCGAAAATACATGATATAAAATTCCCTGCTTTTTATCCATAATGTTGAATATGCTAAAATTATTCAATTTTTCAGCATTTGTTTTTAAGAAAAATCTCAACTTAATGTTAACAATTGCTACAAAACATAGTTAATTTATTTAAGATAAAATGGTGTATTATGACATATCTCTCATTTGTATTTAGAGACATTGTTTTTATTTTTCAATTTTTCTACTTGTATTTTTCACCTATTTTGCATATGATCCATTATTGTGCATAATTAGGTTACAATAAAATTTGTGTTTTATATGAATGCCACCTTATGGAAATAGAGGTGGCAGGGAGGCGTATCAGAGATTCGGGGTGAGGTTTTGGCATGGAACCTTTGCAAATGGCCTGTTTGCAACATTAAAGAAATGCAAACCAACTAATACAAAGCAATATTTATTATCAATTCATACATAAATAAATATGAAAACAATTTTCCATTCATAATTTATAAACATTTACTAAAATATGTGAACCAACTATAACGAAATCTTTATTACTTATCATTTTATAAACTTCAAATCAATTGGCAATTCGCTGATGTTTTGCCAAGCATTCCAAAGAACATATTTCACAAGATTCACCAATTCTTTTAGTGTCCAATCTTCATTTAAGATTTCTTCATCAGTTAGCATTTGGCTGACAATAAATTATCTTTTGGCAGATTTTCAATGTATTATAAAAATTAGCAACGCTTTAAAATTATTTTTTCAAATAAGGGAGATAACCTATAATTGTTGGTGTTTCAGGTTTTGGATTTCTATTGATTAGAAATCCTTCATCCTGGGTTACGATTATAAAAAAATGAATTGGAATATTTAAACAAAAAATAATCTGAAATATAAAATCAAATGAAAAGAAAACGTATAATGCCTAGAAATAAATCCTATTTTTATTTAAATTTTCAGAGATATTTTATAAAATTATAAATAAAAAAGGTGTTTTCTTAGTTATTTAATTATAAAATGGTTCACATATTTTAAAAGTTTTGTAGATTTTTATAAATTTTCTAATAAAAAGATTTCTTTTCAAATGTATTTCATTATAAAATGATAAATAATAATTATTTATAATATGCTAAATAATAAATATCACATTTTATTTAGTTCACGTATTTTTATAATCTTGTAAATAAATATTGCCGAGGGAGTCTCGGTAGTTTACTATAATGGCGGGTGTCAACAGAAAAATCGTCCGTTTGAAACATCATTTTTTTGGTGAGTACGAAGGTTAAACTTTGCTAAAATTTATATTTCTTTAAAAGTAAATCCAGTCTTAATTTATTGAGTCATAAATAATTTCCGATGCTTGGTAACCTGTTATAAAGACGAATGTATTATACTAACTGTTATGCTCCAAGTTCCTTGTACCACGGTGATGGTCCAAGGTTAGAACCAATGAAAGAATAACACGAACACAGGTATGGAATACAAAGATATATTACAACAGAAATATAATACAAAGAAGTAGAAGTATTAGTAATGACTATCAGATTTGGTTAGAGTGAACTATGTTGTCTCGACAAGTATCACTATTCCAATGTCCTTACAATATGCTCTCAATTATCTCTCCTCGTCTTACAATCTCCTCATACCTCTTGAGAGGCGCAATATTTATAATGTCAGGAATAGTCCATTATTATTATGGGTAAGTTTCCATACCCCACCCCTTCCGAAGCTTTTGCGTAGCAGGGGTTTTTAATATTTTTTTTCTCTTTGGATATATTACCAAAGGTTTCTGTTAACTTCCTTTTTCTGGACGATTTTCGTGATTCTGGCATTTTTTTGCTGCCTTTGTATATCAAATGTATCAAAAATCGTATCCATCACTTCTTCCTGAGGTGGACCGTTAGAGTCCTCTAACAGTCTCTTTCTTATTTGGTTTACGTGTCTTTTGTGTGAGAAATTGGGTCCCTGTACTATGCAAACCATATTCCCGATTCTTTTTTCAATTGTACCTTGTTCCCAGTAAGATGTATTGTTTTTATATGCTTTAAAAAATTTTTTTTCTCCTGGGTGGAATTTTCTTTTTGGTACGCACGACTGTGTTATTTCCTTCGTTTGTTCTGGTAGCAACTTACCAAACACTGATCTGATTTTTCTGGCGAACACCACTTCTGCGGATGATAATGCCGATGGTGTAGCATTATTTGGCGTAATTCGATATACCTGTAAAAATTGTTGTAATGCTTTTTCCGTAGGCACATCATATGCTTTTCTTTACGCTCTTTTGAGTGTATCAGCAAATCTCTCCGCTTTCCCATTTGATCTTGGAAGATACGGCGGGGATTTGATATGTTTGATTCGAAAGATTTCACAAAACTCTTGGAAGTCCGCTGATGTGAATTGCGTTCCATTATCTGTGACTAGACAATCTCCTACTCCAAACCGAGCAAACAGTTCGTGGAGGCAATTTGTGGTAGTTTCGGAAGTAGGATTTTTGCAACGAAACACTTTCCGGCAATTTACTATAACTGTCCACTATGATCAAATAGTAAAAACCATCTATTGGACCTGCATAAACTGCGTGTATTCTTGACCACGGACGATCTGTCACTGGCCATGGCTTATGTATGATTGGCGGTGCTTTGGCTGCTAAGGAACAACCCTTGCATTTTTCCACCATCCTTGTAATGTCCTGGTCCATGTGTTGCCAATATACATAGCTTCGCATTAGCGATTTCATTCTATTTTTCCCTGGATGGCCCATGTGGAAATCCTTTAGGATTCGCTTTTGTAATGTTTTGGGAATTATTCCCCTTTCGTTATAAAGTAGCACATTATCGCATAAAGAAAAGCTATCCGATATTTGCTTATTTTTTTCTGCTATTTTTGCTTTTGTTTCTTTTATGAATTCATTATTTATTGCTTCATTTTTTATCTCTTGTAGTGTGACGGGGAGATTTCGAACTGTACAACATAGTACTGTCCTGATATCTTCTTCATGTCGTAAGGCTGCGATTACAGAGTCTTTCAATGGCTCTGTTTTCGTTGGTATTAGTCTCGACAGACCATCCACATGCCGGATTTTTTTCGTTGGTAGATACTCCAATCTGAAATTGTAATTCAGTAGAATTGTACCCCATCTTAGCAACCTATTGGCAGTGTAAACCGGTAGACCTTTCTTCGAACCGAATATTGTTAATAACGGTTTGTGATCTGTCTGTAGAATAAAAAATCTACCATAGATATATCTATGAAATCTTGTGACTGCGAAAATAATTCCTAGGGCTTCTTTCTCTATTTGTGAGTAATTTTTCTCTGCAGGTAGTAGGGTTCTTGAAGCATGCGCGATGGGTTTTATTGTCCCATCCGGCATTTTATGCAGTATACACGCCCCGACTCCATAGGCGCTCGCGTCACTTGCTACTATTATTTCTAATTTTGGGTCGTAGTGTGCCAAAAATAAATCCGAAGTTAACGTCTTAATTATTTTTTCAAACGTTTTCTGGCATTCATCTGTCCACCCCCAAACTTTTTCTTTTTTTAGCAGTTCGTGCAGTTGTGCGCGAAGTTTATGCATGTGAGGAATAAATTCCTGGTAATAATTCTCTAAGCCTAGAAAACTTTGTAATTCTGCTATGTTTTTTGGAACTGGCATTTTTTTATTGCCGTTGCCCTTTCAGGGTCTCTCGTCTTCCTTCTTGATCGATGATATGACCCAGGTATTTTATTTCCTTCATAAAAAATCGCACTTGTTTTCTTTTACCTTAAACCCATAGCTTTGTATTCTCCTGAACACCTCTTGTACGTGATTCCAGTGTTGTTCAACACTTTCGCTATTTATCAATACGTCATCCAGGTATGCAATCGTGTACTCTAGTCCGGCCAGCATAGTATCCATTGTCTGTTGGAATATAGCCGGCGCGACCTTAATCCCAAATGGTAATCTTTGGTATCTGTATAAGCCTTTGTGTGTGTTTATGCACAGTAATTTTGAACTTTTTTCATCGACTGGGATTTGTAGGTACGCATCACTTAAATCTATTTTTGAAAAAAATTTTCCGCCGTTTAATTTTGTGAATACTTCTTCTGGACTGGGTAGAGGATAGTGGTAGTCTTTTATCGCTGCGTTCAAACCCGTTGAGAAATCAGCGCATACTCGAATCTCCCTTGATTTTTTTTTATAACGTAAACCGTGGGTGCGGCCCATTGACTGTATTCTACTTTTGTCAGTATGCCGATGTTTTCGAGTCTAGCCAATTCTTGATCTATTTTTTCTATTGAAGCAAACGGTACGCTCCTTTTTTTCTTGAAGATAGGTTGAACGTTTTCTTTTATTTCTATATTTGCTGCCATTTTCTTACATCTTCCGAGACCTGCTGAAAATACTTCGGGGAAATTCTCTTTTATTTTCTCTTTTAATTTATCTGTCTCGGTCGATAAACTTTTTACATTTTGCAGTACGTTACTTATGTGACGTCACCCCGGCCTCTCAGCCCCCGTGCGCTATCCTGTGACGACCAATGTGACTTGGTATTGGTCGCGGCGCCAAATGTGACGTTCTAACCCTTGGCTGATTCGGATGGGAATCTGGTTAGATTCGGTATCAGCTTTGTCATCTCCAGCTCGCCTCCAACGTCTGGTTACCGAAGTAACTGCTTTGACTTCTAGTCTAACCTACCCACGTTGTGATTTGATCTTAGGTAGACGAAATCAATCAGTTGCCGGGCCGTAATGCAAGTCGAATTCTAGCAAAGGTGATATCGCACAAGTATATGTAAAAGAAAATAAAGTAACAACTCGAAAGGTTCAAATGTGTTAAAAAAAGAATAACAAATATTTTTATATCTGGTTGCTGAATACAGGACTTTGTCTTTCTTCCAAACCACTTATATGGATACGTAACCCTTTGCGTTTGTCAGGCTTAAGGGCCACACAAGGAGTCGTAGGGACTTAATATCTTAAGTTGTTTTTCAATAACTGTTTTTTTTTTTTTTGTATCTTCAGGTGATATTCGTAAAACTTGTTTTGGTGGTGTGAGTCTGAGTCGTTCTTCAAAAATAAATTGTTCTTGATTAGAAGTCGAAGTCGGAATGCGTGGATCTTCAGTCAGCTTCCTGCGAGACTGATCTCCGAGCTCACAGCTCAAATTTCTCTGCGTCTCTCCAACTGCAACTCTCCAACTGCAGCTCTCCACTGCTCAACTACTCGCTGCGACTCTGTTTATATGGACGCCGACAAAAACCGGGTGTGTGCCTGTCGTGGTTTGGGTTCCTCGATAATTCTAAATCCACAATAAGGATTTTCTTTGTTTTCGGACAGGAAAATTTATCACTTTCCATTTTTGGAAGTCTATTACTTTCTGCCTTAGAGGGGTTCTTAAGGGAATCGTCCTCCCAAATTCTTCCTTTCTCATATTGGTATCTCACACCAATCCCCTCAGGGGGGCGTCAACAGGTTTCCTTTTTTTCTCATAGTGGTATCTCACACCAATCCCCTCAGAGGCGTCAACAGGCCTCCCCTCCTTCTCATATGTTTACCTTCGCCGATTGCTCACGTCACTATTCAGCCAATGAACGCCCCAGCAGCGTGGGTGCAGCTAGTCTGGTCTCAGTCCACAATTAACGCTCAAAGAAAAAAAAATTATCTTCCCTTTTTTTCTTTTCTTTCTTTTCCTCCGCCAGAACCCTACGACTCGTAGTGTGGTCCTTAAACTCTATCTTAACAGAATGTCATCTGGAATTTATCAACGAGATTTTCGCCAAGTGTCAAATGGGTAATCAACTGGACGTCTTCGCACCCTGCCGCCAATTATCTATCTCGGTAACAAACTTTTATGATGTCCAGGTCTGAACATAAAACAGGTGTCTCTTTCCAAAACCAAATGATATCTCCGAAAGATAGTTAATGGTTTATTCTTTTCCTTTCTCTCTGGGGTGGCCTCAGCTGATGCCTTTCTCGATCAGTGCGTGACCTGATTACGATTATCTCCCAGCTTCTGTTTTGTAGGCCACTTGACCAATTTGAAATTTTCATTATTGCCATGGGCAGATTGCTATCTTTTATTCGCCGTGTCGTAGCATAAATTAATTCCGACAGATCCGAGATCTTACGAATTTCCTATCTTCTGCGAAAAAAAATACTTTTCTTCGCAAATGAAAATAAAATCTTTACCACTTTTTTTCCTTTGTTAAAAAAAAACAACATCACTCACTATGTCTTTCGTGATAGCTTCTTTTCGCCTTAATTATTTCTCGCTTTTAATTTTCACGCGACCGTTAAATAGTGTCACACTTATTGGTAAATCCCAAATTTCGAATTTTTGCATCCAGTCCGTACCGAATAAGTTTTCTGTATTTCTTAGCACATACATTTTCAATTTTTTGGTTATTCCATTGAATGTCACATTTGTAATCACTTCACCCTCAAATTTTATTTTTCTCCCAGTTACCGATCAAGCAATTTTATCGGTTCTTAACATGGTAGGTTTCTTCAGTTTTCTCCATGTTTGTACGTTAATAATAGTTAAGTCCGATCTGGAATCCAACTGTAGTCTGACTTTTCTGTTTTGCATTTCTACTTGCACGTATTTTCTTATGTTAGTCTCATCCGCTTGGTCAGTCCTCGTGATTCTTATTCTGCTTTTGCTTTCTCTTCTAGTCCAACAATGAGAACTTTTATGTCCCACTTTTATGAATGATAGACAAGTTTTAAAACGGTATGGACAGTCTTTATACCAATGCCAAGTCCCACAGCGATAGCATGGACTGGGTGGTAGTTTTTTCTGATATTGACTTTTTGAAGTAGAAAAATATTTTTGGCCTGTTTTTGAGGAGGGAAAATTGGTTTGGTTTGTTTGTGAGGAGGGAAAGTTGGTTTGTCTTCGTACTTTACGTATGTGCGCGATGCCAGCTTCTTCTATATCTTTGAGTCTTTCTTTACACTTATGCATCTCTGGCAGTCTTCGGCCAGTTTTTGAAGTGTCAAATCTTGTTCACTCACCAATTTTGTAAGGATTCTGCGTTTAATTTCCGCGTCTTTGGTTGAAACATTAAACATTTGAAATTGTCCGGGCTGAATTCGGATAACTTGAAATCATCACAATATTTGTTTATAATGGAAGCGAAAGTTATGTAATCTTCGCTCTCCTTTTTTGTTAGATTCAGACATTTCCATCTTTTGTGGAATAGTGAGGTATTAGGACTGAAAAGTTCTGTTAACCGTTTTATGGCTTCTTTGAAAGTTAACTCCTTTCTTTTCCTCGGTAGGATATAATCTACGAATTTGGTATATTCGCATGTGTCTAATTTTCTTAGTAGTAGTCGTACTTTTCTTGCGTCTGACCAATTTCTGCAGTTAAATTTATATAGATCTTCGTACCTTCGGAAGTAAGTTGCAAAGGTTTTGTCTTCATCGGGTGCATACGTGAAATCTTCGATAGTGCTCCAAATAGCGTCTTGTGAGAGAACTGTTTCATTTTCGGAATTTTGCCCTTTATTTGCCATTACACGTAGCAATAATTCTTGTAATTAAACATGTTTCTGTTCGTTTTTCTGTTGCTGTTCAAATTGGATTTCCATAAGTTCCACAATGGTTGACTGAAAATCTTCCATGTTAACGTAATTTTGTGTAAGTATTTTCCTTTAGTGCAGCCTGATATTCTGGAACCTGTGTACGGCAAAAAAAAAATTCCCTGTGTAGAACTAGTGTCTTTGTTACCACAGTAAAGTTGATGTCCAAAAAAAAATTTTCCTTTTTTTCATATGTTCGCGTAGAACTTGTTTTTTAGAATCTCCACGTAGAACTTGTTTCTTCAGTTTTCTCGTCGACACTTTTATGTGTGACGGATAGCAAAAAAGGTATGTCCTCCGCGTAAAGAGTTTGTTTTTTTTTGTGTTTTTTTTTTTAGGGTTTCCTCGTTGCCACTTGTTATGGTCCAAGTTCCTTGTACCACGGTGATGGTCCAAGGTTAGAACCAATGAAAGAATAACACGAACACAGGTATGGAATACAAAGATATATTACAACAGAAATATAATACAAAGAAGTAGAAGTATTAGTAATGACTATCAGATTTGGTTAGAGTGAACTATGTTGTCTCGACAAGTATCACTATTCCAATGTCCTTACAATATGCTCTCAATTATCTCTCCTCGTCTTACAATCTCCGCCCATATCTCTTGAGAGGCGCAATATTTATAATGTCAGGAATAGTCCATTATTATTATGATGGGTAAGTTCCCATAACACTAACTAACCGTTCCATAAATATATAATAAAAGGCGATTAAAACTAGTTTCATATGAAAATGGTCAACGTCAAATGCTGTGGATTGACATGGAAAAATCTCCATAACCGACCTCAAAATTTAAGTTCCATGGAAGAAAGGCAATGCCGTAAATGTGATGGGATCGCCAGTGTATTATTCCTTTAGAATTCTTGAAACATAATGAAACACTAAATTCCCATTTATGCGCCAGACAGTTGAACCCGTCTATAAAAGTCTGATCGAAAAGCGATCTGCCCTCGTCTATAGGTAAATCATAACAAGGCCACATAGAAAAAGAATAACACAGGAAAATATTAGGGAATTCGGTTGGTCTGTTCAGTACGACCGACCATATTCGTCTGATCTTTTATCAACCGATTATTACTTTTTTTTCAATCGCTGCAAAACTTTGATGGTGGAAAACTTTCTGTAATGAAAACCAGATTCAAGAGGTTTTTTTTGTTTTTGTTTTTATTTTTTTTTTTTTATTTTTTTTTTTTTTTTTTCGGATTTGAATCAACTCACAACAAAGTAAAACGCGAGAAAGGATTTTAAATATAGAAAAATAAAATATTTTTATTTTCCTATTTTTACAACTAAATCTAATTTCTCAACGTGTGCGTGTATTAAAGTTGCTTGTTTGTAGTTGTTTTTTTTAAGATGTAAAGAAATGTCATTTATTTGCGTGTATGTGTGAAAAAGAAAGGCAAGTTTAGAAAGTGAGGAGGTAAGTGTAGGTGTCACTTATCTTGGTGGGGAACAGTGCAAATGTCACGTGGTTTGGTGCAGAAGACGACGGGTGAATGAGGTAAGTGAATCTCTTTTAAGGCGTGTTGTGAACAGCTGCCATCGGTCAACGTTCCTTACTGGCTTGTCTGGTCTATAAACTTTGCTTAAATAATCTCCAATGGGATCACGAAGCATTATTTTGTATTATTATTATTATTGTCGGTGGGAACGCAATTCCTTATTTGGAAAATGTTAAATATTTATTTTCAAAGGATTAAAGAATTAACCGGAAGGATGCGTGAATTCTCCGACTCAGAAATCAATTTTTTTGTCATTTGATGACTGACTGCCTTGGTGTGTATTTCCGTCTTTGCTCCACAAGTTCTTAAAAAAATTTGACATTAAAAACCTGCGGAATTTTTCTCAAAAATATCAAAGAGCTAACTGATAACTGGCAAAACGTAATTGCAATTTATGGTGAATAGATTATTGAATAAAATAAAATGTAATTGTACTTTAGTTACGCTGTTGAAGACAAATTGATAAACAAAAACGGACATTATTTATGACTCACTCTAATAGGATGAAAAGAACAAAATTAAATCAAGGGAAAGAACTCTGATCAGACTTTTAAGTCTTGAAAGATTGATCAGAGTTTTTTCCCTTGATTTAAAATGACGAATTTATTAGTAAAAGGAAATATTTAAATCTTTGAACTAGCGACATTATTTCTGAAAAAATATTACCAACGTCTTGCAAGTTATTAATACAACGTAGATCAGCATTAAGTGGATTCCCAAGAATATTTGCCAGAATATTGTTTAAACTCAACTCAGAGTTATTCCCCTTGGAGATCATTGGTCTTTTCTTTTGGGTGCTCGGAAACAATAACTGAGGCGTGGTACCCGAAAAACTCCCGCACATAGAGAGCTTCTCCTAAGTGAACACCCGAGAGTTAGTTTAAGGACATGTGTTGATGCCTGTGGTAATAGCCGAAGAGGCTACCAAGCAATTTCTAAATGATCCATAGCATTCAAGCAGGCGTTGGTCACCTTAGAAATTCTTACAAATTCTACAGAGAGTGACAATCAAATATTTATCTAAAAAATAAAACTATTTAACAAGTCAGGTTGAAGTTTCATTAATAAATATTATATTACAGTCTTTAAAAAATGAAAAGTCGAAAAAATATTTTAAAAGAATAAGTGATCATATTTTTTCAGATTTTTATTTGACCAAATGTTTTAAAAATTATTTAAGAATACAGCAAGTGGCAACAGACTGTTTCATTCTTGAATGTAATCATCAGTTCTAAAATCAAGTGTATTGGAAATGTGTCGGCCTTTTTATCCCGACGTCAAATGAACTCAAAGAGAAATTTTTAATATGAATACAACAGAACATAATTTCCGTTCTCAGGTTTAAAAGGATGTTATTTATATATATATATATATATATATATATATATATATATATATATATATTCAACACCATCAGTTGAGAAGTGTTGAAAAAAAATGGCTAGTTTTGTAGTGATTTTATACCATGTTTATGTTCTCATTTTTAAATAAATAAATTAATAACAACTGGCCTAGAGAAAGAAGTCTTACTAAAGAAAGATTGTTCTTTCGATAGATGATTTTTTCCATTTTTCTCAATGGAGATGTAATATATCTGGTCATAACAAGAATCAAACCCGTTTTTCTCCGTTTTTCCATCTGTGAATCTATGCTACTATAGCCGAGACGTTACTATACCAATTCGGCTACGGAGGCCGTGTTAATAAAGCAAATTTACGTAAGCTAACGTTTATATCCTTAAGAAGTAATTTCAAATAAAAATCCATGCAATATATATTCATAGTATATATATATATATATATATATATAGTAAACCTAAAGAGCCAGACAAATCTACCTAGTTTTCACCTACACAGATCGTCAGTCTGCCCTGACGATCCACGTAGGTGAAACTGTAGCAGAGAGAGGTTGATGCACATGAATGCACACACGCAAATATAACGTTTATTGATTGAAGATGGAAAACACAATCTTCCGTGAAAGTTACAAACTGTGTCAGCGCTATTAATAGGAAAGAATCTAGAACAATGATATATGAAACCTGAGACGGCTGATGGATAAAGAATACATTTCAAATCG
Source organism: Acanthosepion lycidas (assembly GCA_963932145.1). Classification (NCBI taxonomy): domain Eukaryota; kingdom Metazoa; phylum Mollusca; class Cephalopoda; order Sepiida; family Sepiidae; genus Acanthosepion; species Acanthosepion lycidas. The sequence goes on along the minus strand of OZ010590.1, from coordinate 4,079,354 downwards.
GGTTGGCGAGGACTTGTTTATAAACAAATGAAAATGAGCAGGAGGCGATGTTTAATTTGGGTCATTAAAAAAAAAATAGACGAAAATAATATTGAAGTAAATTGGACCGTGGAGGTAAGATCAGTGTATGTTTATCGCTAGCGAAATCTGATCTAAACATAAGTTGTATCCGCTGAATTTGGTCATCGAAAAGACAATTAAAATGAACATTGAACTAATTAATTTTATTCACTAAGAGATTTGAAATAGATCTGAATTTAAACTTTGCTTATGGAGACACTCGTGTTAAGCGCGTGAACAACCTGGCTTATAACCTTCGGTTTGCTATATAAACGCGAGTTTTGCTGAGTTGGGGAGACTTGGGCGTTAGACGAGAGTGTCGTTGAGAGAGAGAGACTGCCGTTGCAATGAGTCGGTCCAGTGGCGAGTCAGAGATAAGGACTTCAAGAAATATCATCGTCATTGTAGCAGTCGCATTGAAAAGTCACTGAAACTTAATGTTTGTCACTTACGACAACCAACTGAAAAGCTACACTTCCACGTAGGGCTGGAATTACGAGTCACATATCCTCCCAAGTTGATTTGGAACGAGTTAATCACACACACACACACCTCTGTCTGTTGGTATAATTGGTAGAGGGGTGGTCCTCTGTTTTTATATTAGTTGCTTTTCTATCCTTTCTGTAAACTCTTTTTACTGTTGTTGTTTTCTTATATAAAAGACATCAATATTTTACCCATTGTTGTTCGGTTTCTGCAGATATTATTTCCTTGTTTGCCACCTTCTAATTTTCCTGCCGCCCACCCACACAGCCGTGCCTACATCCCCAATCGACCTTGAACGTATGGACAACACCCCGCTTACTGGATCTAAAAACTAACACAACGTGGGCAGCAGGCAGAACTTGGCCAGTGACCGGTCGAACAATCTACTGGTACACAGGGAGCGTGCGGCCAGCTACCCCTGAGTTCGGTTCAGACCGAGTGGGCGCTTCAACCCAAAGAGGAAGACGCCGGTTGAGGGGCTGAAGGGACGAGTGGTAGAAACCTAGGTAGGTTTGTCTGGTTCTTTAGGTTGACTTAGTTTGCTCTACTTAGCGTATTGAGCACTTTGTTTAGTTATTTTTTACTTTACTGGTGTCGGAGGTTTTTTTTCTTTGGACTCTGAACTTAGATTCTAGAAGATTATTTTCGTCGGAAGTACATGTACAACAAAAAACATGCGTATATAAGACGCTAGAAGCGAAAATCGCAACGCATCTCATGATGTCACAGATGACCACGCGAGAGTGAATTAGAGAAGTATGAAATATGGGAACCCTTAGTATAAACCAATGGCTTCTGTTAACAATTATAAACATTTATGGGTTGGTTGCTAGGAAGCCATCTATGTAAACAATCACAGACTATCATCAATGTCTTGTGCGTATATTGCTTATTATGTTGTACAGTAATTGACATCTTTGATAATGGCTTATATAAGCCGAAACTTAGATTGGATTAAAAAATATGAAACAATATTGTGATTTTCTTTCTTTGTTTAATGATAACGTTATTAAGCTTATCAGACGTCATGAAAAGAATTTACATAAAATGAATAAACACTTGTCTATACAATTTATTTTAATATTTATATATATATAACAAATATATATAACAAATATATATATATATATATGGTATAAAATGACATTTGGAAAAAAGATCTTAGATTTTGCCGATGCGTTTCGTCTTCCGACTTTTTCAAGGCAAAAATGATATCGAAATGTTCTTGTTGTTATAGTTACATTAAAAAATCCAAATTTAAAAAGATAGACGCTTCTGTCGAAGCCTTTTTTTCTGGTTAATGTAAATTACCTTTATAGTAAAAGATTTTTTTTCCATCTCAACAATATAGTTAAATTCCCAGATCAATCAAAAAAAGAGATAAACAAAACAGACATTACGACTCGCAATGCCTTTGCTTCAATTTCGAAAGTTACGTTCTCATTTATAAAACTAGAAATGGTACGCTTAAATATAAAATAAAGTAGAATTATTCGCACCAATGGATAAAAAATTTATCAAATACAGGGTATTGATTGAATGTTCTTAATATAATAATTCTTAGTGTGTGTGTGTTTGAAACCCCTTTAATTCGGGCCATACTTACTCCACATAGACATATACCTTTTTGGAATTAGGATGATCCAGCATTAGGATTAGTTTCCTGAGGAGGTGGGGACAATTAAAAAATACAACTTTTAAAATAAATTTAAAAAATTAGTAAATTTAAATTTTTTAAATTTATATTGAATATAAATTAGCGCAAAATTTTTGTGAATTGAAAAAGTTTTGTTCTAAATTCATTTTAAAATATCTCCAAAACTTTGTAAATTGAGGAAAACAATTTTATTTCTTCAAAATGCCAAGGAATCAGAGTTAAAGTGAGAGGTTTTATGATTTGAAGAACTCAAAAACAATGAGTTTGTGATTTGAAGAATTCAATTTTCGGCTTGAATTGGTAATTCGGTCCAAATCGATGTTTCGGCCTAAATCGGGGTCTTTTGGCCGGAATTGAACTTATAGTTTGAATCAGAGTTAAAGTTTGGTTTTGGAAGTTCCATGGAATGAATTCAGAAAGATATTTCTTCAAAATTATCATTGATGTTTTCTAAGCTGGTCCAGAGGTCCATTTACTTTCATTCACAGAGCGCAGCTTTTTCTTAATAAATAAAACTTAAATGGTTAGTTCTTAATAAATTAAACTTGCTAAATAATACTTATTTTTTAAAATAAGAAAATCGATGTATACCATGACTTATCTTAAAAAATTAAAAAATATTTATTTTAATAATTAAACATTACAAAATAATTGCATAAAATTATAATTTAAAAAACAAAGAAAAATATAAGAATATTTAATATATTAAAATAATTAAAACGATATGGCTTTCTTTGAGCAATGAAAAAACACGTCCGTTCATTCCGATATCAACGTCTATATTGCATAAAACAGTTTTAAAATGCCGCTAAACATTTGAAGACAACAGCAAACAAAACAAGAACTTGAGTAAACAAATATATTGCCAAGTTCACTGAAGAAAATACATGAATAAAATAAGGTTGTAGTGTTCTAAGCAAAAAACATCTCTGCATATTCATGTAAAAGGTGAGAAGATCGTTGTCCTGAAAAGAACAGTTTTGTAGACACTGAAGAGCGTTATCCTGAAAAAAACAGGTTTGTAGTCGCTGAAGAGCGTTGTCCTGAAAAGGACAGTTTTGTAGTCGCTGAAGAGGGATTGTCCTGAAAAGGATAGTTTTGTAGTCGCTGAAGAGCGTTATCCTGATAAGGACAGTTTTGTAGTCACCGAAGAGCGTTGTCCTGAAAAGGACAGTTTTGCAGTCACTGAAGTGCGTTGTCCTGAAAAGGACAGTTTTGTAGTCAGTGAAGAGCGTTGTCCTGAAAACGACAATTTTGTAGTCACTGAAGAGCGTTTTCCTGAAAAGGACAGTTTTGTAGTCACTGAAGAGTGTTGTCCTGAAAAGGACAGTTTTGTAGTCACTGAAAAGCGTTGTCCTGAAAAGGACCGTTTTGTAGTCACTGAAGTGCGTTGTCCTGAAAAGGGCAGTTTTGTAGTCACTGAAGTGCGTTGTCCTGAAAAGGACAGTTTTGTTATAGCTGAAGAGCGTTGTCCTGAAAAGAACAGTTTTGTAGTCACTGACGTGCGTTGTCCTGAAAAGGACAGTTTTGTAGTCACTGAAGAGCGTTGTCCTGAAAAGGACAGTTTTGTAGTCACTGAAGAGCGTTGTCCTGAAAAGGACAGTTTTGTAGTCAGTGAAGAGCGTTGTCCTAAAAACGACAATTTTGTAGTCACTGAAGAGCGTTGTCCTGAAAAGGACAGTTTTGTAGTCACTGAAGAGCGTTGTCCTGAAAAGGACAGTTTTGTAGTCAGTGAAGAGCGTTGTCCTGAAAACGATAATTTTGTAGTCACTGAAGAGCGTTTTCCTGAAAAGGACAGTTTTGTAGTGACTGAAGAGTGTTGTCCTGAAAACGACAGTTTTGTAGTCAGTGAAGAGCGTTGTCCTGAAAACGACAGTTTTGTAGTCACTGAAGAGCGTTTTCCTGAAAAGGACAGTTTTGTAGTCACTGAAGAGTGTTGTCCTGAAAAGGACAGTTTTGTAGTCACTGAAAAGCGTTGTCCTGAAAAGGACCGTTTTGTAGTCACTGAAGAGCGTTGTCCTGAAAAGGACAGTTTTGTAGTCGCTGAAGAGCGTTGTCCTCTAAAGGACATTTTTGCAGACGCTAAAGAGCGTTGTCCTAAAAAGGACAGTTTTATAGTCACTGAAGAGCGTTGTCTTGAAAGGGACAGTTTTGTAGTCACTGAAGTGCGTTGTCCTTAAAAGGACAGTTTTGTAGTCACTGAAAAGCGTTGTCCTGAAAAGGACCGTTTTGTAGTCACTGAAGAGCGTTGTCCTGAAAAGGACAGTTTTGTAGTCGATGAAGAGCGTGGTCCTCAAAAGGACATTTTTGCAGACGCTAAAGAGCGTTGTCCTAAAAATGAAGGTTTTATAGTCACTGAAGAGCGTTGTCTTGAAAAGGACAGTTTTGTAGTCACTGAAGTGCGTTGTCCTTAAAAGGACAGTTTTGTAGTCACTGAAGTGCGTTCTCCTGAAAAGCACAGTTTTGTAGTCACTGAAGTGCGTTGTCCTGAAAAGGGCAGTTTTGTAGTCACTGATGTGCGTTGTCCTGAAAAGGACAGTTTTGTTATAGCTGAAGAGCGTTGTACTGAAAAGAACAGTTTTGTAGTCACTGATGAGCGTTGTCCTGAAAAGGACAGTTTTGTAGTCACTGAAGAGCGTTGTCCTGAAAAGGACAGTTTTGTAGTCACTGAAGAGCGTTGTCCTGAAAAGGACAGTTTTGTAGTCAGTGAAGAGCGTTGTCCTGAAAACGACAATTTTGTAGTCAGTGAAGAGCGTTGTCCTGAAAACGACAATTTTGTAGTCACTGAAGACCGTTTTCCTGAAAAGGACAGTTTTGTAGTCACTGAAGAGTGTTGTCCTGAAAAGGACAGTTTTGTAGTCAGTGAAGAGCATTGTCCTGAAAAGGACCGTTTTGTAGTCACTGAAGAGCGTTGTCCTGAAAAGGACAGTTTTGTTATAGCTGAAGAGCGTTGTCCTGAAAAGAACAGTTTTGTAGTCACTGAAGTGCGTTGTCCTGAAAAGGACAGTTTTGTAGTCACTGAAGTGCGTTGTCCTGAAAAGGGCAGTTTTGTAGTCACTGAAGTGCGTTGTCCTGAAAAGGACAGTTTTGTTATAGCTGAAGAGCGTTGTCCTGAAAAGAACAGTTTTGAAGTCACTGAAGTGCGTTGTCCTGAAAAGGACAGTTTTGTAGTCACTGAAGTGCGTTGTCCTGAAAAGGGCAGTTTTGTAGTCACTGAAGTGCGTTGTCCTGAAAAGGACAGTTTTGTTATAGCTGAAGAGCGTTGTCCTGAAAAGAACAGTTTTGTAGTCACTGAAGTGCGTTGTCCTGAAAAGGACAGTTTTGTAGTCACTGAAGAGCGTTGTCCTGAAAAGGACAGTTTTGTAGTCAGTGAAGAGCGTTGTCCTGAAAAGGACAGTTTTGTAGTCAGTGAAGAGCGTTGTCCTGAAAACGATAATTTTGTAGTCACTGAAGAGCGTTTTCCTGAAAAGGACAGTTTTGTAGTCACTGAAGAGTGTTGTCCTGAAAAGGACAGTTTTGTAGTCAGTGAAGAGCGTTGTCCTGAAAAGGACAGTTTTGTAGTCACTGAAGAGCGTTTTCCTGAAAAGGACAGTTTTGTAGTCACTGAAGAGCGTTGTCCTGAAAACGACAGTTTTGTAGTCGCTGAAGAGCGTTGTCCTCAAAAGGACATTTTTGCAGACGCTAAAGAGCGTTGTCCTAAAAAGGACAGTTTTATAGTCACTGAAGAGCGTTGTCTTGAAAAGGACAGTTTTGTAGTCACTGAAGTGCGTTGTCCTTAAAAGGACAGTTTTGTAGTCACTGAAGTGCGTTCTCCTGAAAAAGACAGTTTTGTAGTCACTGAAGAGCGTTTTCCTGAAAAGGACTGTTTTGTAGTCACTGAAGAGTGTTGTCCTGAAAAGGACAGTTTTGTAGTCACTGAAGAGCGTTGTCCTGAAAAGGACAGTTTTGTAGTCACTGAAGGTCGTTGTCCTAAAAAGGACAGTTTTATAGTCACTGAAGAGCGTTGTCTTGAAAAGGACAGTTTTGTAGTCACTGAAGTGCGTTGTCCTTAAAAGGACAGTTTTGTAGTCACTGAAGTGCGTTCTCCTGAAAAGGACAGTTTTGTAGTCACTGAAGTGCGTTGTCCTGAAAAGGGCAGTTTTGTAGTCACTGATGTGCGTTGTCCTGAAAAGGACAGTTTTGTAGTCGCTGAAGAGGGATTGTCCTGAAAAGGATAGTTTTGTAGTCGCTGAAGAGCGTTATCCTGATAAGGACAGTTTTGTAGTCACCGAAGAGCGTTGTCCTGAAAAGGACAGTTTTGCAGTCACTGAAGTGCGTTGTCCTGAAAAGGACAGTTTTGTAGTCAGTGAAGAGCGTTGTCCTGAAAACGACAATTTTGTAGTCACTGAAGAGCGTTTTCATGAAAAGGACAGTTTTGTAGTCACTGAAGAGTGTTGTCCTGAAAAGGACAGTTTTGTAGTCACTGAAAAGCGTTGTCCTGAAAAGGACCGTTTTGTAGTCACTGAAGTGCGTTGTCCTGAAAAGGGCAGTTTTGTAGTCACTGAAGTGCGTTGTCCTGAAAAGGACAGTTTTGTTATAGCTGAAGAGCGTTGTCCTGAAAAGAACAGTTTTGTAGTCACTGACGTGCGTTGTCCTGAAAAGGACAGTTTTGTAGTCACTGAAGAGCGTTGTCCTGAAAAGGACAGTTTTGTAGTCACTGAAGAGCGTTGTCCTGAAAAGGACAGTTTTGTAGTCAGTGAAGAGCGTTGTCCTAAAAACGACAATTTTGTAGTCACTGAAGAGCGTTGTCCTGAAAAGGACAGTTTTGTAGTCACTGAAGAGCGTTGTCCTGAAAAGGACAGTTTTGTAGTCAGTGAAGAGCGTTGTCCTGAAAACGATAATTTTGTAGTCACTGAAGAGCGTTTTCCTGAAAAGGACAGTTTTGTAGTCACTGAAGAGTGTTGTCCTGAAAACGACAGTTTTGTAGTCAGTGAAGAGCGTTGTCCTGAAAACGACAGTTTTGTAGTCACTGAAGAGCGTTTTCCTGAAAAGGACAGTTTTGTAGTCACTGAAGAGTGTTGTCCTGAAAAGGACAGTTTTGTAGTCACTGAAAAGCGTTGTCCTGAAAAGGACCGTTTTGTAGTCACTGAAGAGCGTTGTCCTGAAAAGGACAGTTTTGTAGTCGATGAAGAGCGTGGTCCTCAAAAGGACATTTTTGCAGACGCTAAAGAGCGTTGTCCTAAAAATGAAGGTTTTATAGTCACTGAAGAGCGTTGTCTTGAAAAGGACAGTTTTGTAGTCACTGAAGTGCGTTGTCCTTAAAAGGACAGTTTTGTAGTCACTGAAGTGCGTTCTCCTGAAAAGGACAGTTTTGTAGTCACTGAAGTGCGTTGTCCTGAAAAGGGCAGTTTTGTAGTCACTGATGTGCGTTGTCCTGAAAAGGACAGTTTTGTTATAGCTGAAGAGCGTTGTACTGAAAAGAACAGTTTTGTAGTCACTGATGAGCGTTGTCCTGAAAAGGACACTTTGTAGTCACTGAAGAGCGTTGTCCTGAAAAGGACCGTTTTGTAGTCACTGAAGAGCGTTGTCCTGAAAAGGACAGTTTTGTAGTCGATGAAGAGCGTGGTCCTCAAAAGGACATTTTTGCAGACGCTAAAGAGCGTTGTCCTAAAAAGGACAGTTTTATAGTCACTGAAGAGCGTTGTCTTGAAAGGGACAGTTTTGTAGTCACTGAAGTGCGTTGTCCTTAAAAGGACAGTTTTGTAGTCACTGAAAAGCGTTGTCCTGAAAAGGGCAGTTTTGTAGTCACTGATGTGCGTTGTCCTGAAAAGGACAGTTTTGTTATAGCTGAAGAGCATTGTACTGAAAAGAACAGTTTTGTAGTCACTGATGAGCGTTGTCCTGAAAAGGACAGTTTTGTAGTCACTGAAGAGCGTTGTCCTGAAAAGGACAGTTTTGTAGTCACTGAAGAGCGTTGTCCTGAAAAGGACAGTTTTGTAGTCAGTGAAGAGCGTTGTCCTGAAAACGACAATTTTGTAGTCAGTGAAGAGCGTTGTCCTGAAAACGACAATTTTGTAGTCACTGAAGACCGTTTTCCTGAAAAGGACAGTTTTGTAGTCACTGAAGAGTGTTGTCCTGAAAAGGACAGTTTTGTAGTCAGTGAAGAGCATTGTCCTGAAAAGGACCGTTTTGTAGTCACTGAAGAGCGTTGTCCTGAAAAGGACAGTTTTGTTATAGCTGAAGAGCGTTGTCCTGAAAAGAACAGTTTTGTAGTCACTGAAGTGCGTTGTCCTGAAAAGGACAGTTTTGTAGTCACTGAAGTGCGTTGTCCTGAAAAGGGCAGTTTTGTAGTCACTGAAGTGCGTTGTCCTGAAAAGGACAGTTTTGTTATAGCTGAAGAGCGTTGTCCTGAAAAGAACAGTTTTGTAGTCACTGAAGAGCGTTGTTCTGAAAAGGACAGTTTTGGAGTCACTGAAGAGCCTTGTCCTGAAAACGACAGTTTTGTAGTCACTGAAGTGCGTTGTCCTGAAAACGACAGTTTTGTAGTCACTGAAGGGCGTTGTCCTGAAAAGGACGTTTTTGCAGACGCTAAAGAGCGTTGGCCTAAAAAGGACAGTTTTATAGTCACTGAAGAGCGTTTTCTTGAAAAGAACAGTTTTGTAGTCACTGAAGTGCGTTGTCCTTAAAAGGACAGTTTTGTAGTCACTGAAGTGCGTTGTCCTGAAAAGGACAGTTTTGTAGTCACTGAAGTGCGTTGTCCTGAAAAGGGCAGTTTTGTAGTCACTGAAGTGCGTTGTCCTGAAAAGGACAGTTTTGTTATAGCTGAAGAGCGTTGTCCTGAAAAGAACAGTTTTGTAGTCACTGAAGTGCGTTGTCCTGAAAAGGACAGTTTTGTAGTCACTGAAGTGCGTTGTCCTGAAAACGACAGTTTTGTAGTCACTGAAGGGCGTTGTCCTGAAAAGGACGTTTTTGCAGACGCTAAAGAGCGTTGGCCTAAAAAGGACAGTTTTATAGTCACTGAAGAGCGTTTTCTTGAAAAGAACAGTTTTGTAGTCACTGAAGTGCATTGTCCTTAAAAGGACAGTTTTGTAGTCACTGAAGTGCGTTGTCCTTAAAAGGACAGTTTTGTAGTCACTGAAAAGCGTTGTCCTGAAAAGGACCGTTTTGTAGTCACTGAAGAGCGTTGTCCTGAAAAGGACAGTTTTGTAGTCGATGAAGAGCGTGGTCCTCAAAAGGACATTTTTGCAGACGCTAAAGAGCGTTGTCCTAAAAATGAAGGTTTTATAGTCACTGAAGTGCGTTGTCTTGAAAAGGACAGTTTTGTAGTCACTGAAGTGCGTTGTCCTTAAAAGGACAGTTTTGTAGTCACTGAAGTGCGTTCTCCTGAAAAGGACAGTTTTGTAGTCACTGAAGTGCGTTGTCCTGAAAAGGGCAGTTTTGTAGTCACTGATGTGCGTTGTCCTGAAAAGGACAGTTTTGTTATAGCTGAAGAGCGTTGTACTGAAAAGAACAGTTTTGTAGTCACTGATGAGCGTTGTCCTGAAAAGGACAGTTTTGTAGTCACTGAAGAGCGTTGTCCTGAAAAGGACAGTTTTGTAGTCACTGAAGAGCGTTGTCCTGAAAAGGACAGTTTTGTAGTCAGTGAAGAGCGTTGTCCTGAAAACGACAATTTTGTAGTCAGTGAAGAGCGTTGTCCTGAAAACGACAATTTTGTAGTCACTGAAGACCGTTTTCCTGAAAAGGACAGTTTTGTAGTCACTGAAGAGTGTTGTCCTGAAAAGGACAGTTTTGTAGTCAGTGAAGAGCATTGTCCTGAAAAGGACCGTTTTGTAGTCACTGAAGAGCGTTGTCCTGAAAAGGACAGTTTTGTTATAGCTGAAGAGCGTTGTCCTGAAAAGAACAGTTTTGTAGTCACTGAAGTGCGTTGTCCTGAAAAGGACAGTTTTGTAGTCACTGAAGTGCGTTGTCCTGAAAAGGACAGTTTTGTTATAGCTGAAGAGCGTTGTCCTGAAAAGAACAGTTTTGAAGTCACTGAAGTGCGTTGTCCTGAAAAGGACAGTTTTGTAGTCACTGAAGTGCGTTGTCCTGAAAAGGGCAGTTTTGTAGTCACTGAAGTGCGTTGTCCTGAAAAGGACAGTTTTGTTATAGCTGAAGAGCGTTGTCCTGAAAACGACAATTTTGTAGTCACTGAAGAGCGTTTTCCTGAAAAGGACAGTTTTGTAGTCACTGAAGAGTGTTGTCCTGAAAAGGACAGTTTTGTAGTCACTGAAAAGCGTTGTCCTGAAAAGGACCGTTTTGTAGTCACTGAAGTGCGTTGTCCTGAAAAGGGCAGTTTTGTAGTCACTGAAGTGCGTTGTCCTGAAAAGGACAGTTTTGTTATAGCTGAAGAGCGTTGTCCTGAAAAGAACAGTTTTGTAGTCACTGACGTGCGTTGTCCTGAAAAGGACAGTTTTGTAGTCACTGAAGAGCGTTGTCCTGAAAAGGACAGTTTTGTAGTCAGTGAAGAGCGTTGTCCTAAAAACGACAATTTTGTAGTCACTGAAGAGCGTTGTCCTGAAAAGGACAGTTTTGTAGTCACTGAAGAGCGTTGTCCTGAAAAGGACAGTTTTGTAGTCAGTGAAGAGCGTTGTCCTGAAAACGATAATTTTGTAGTCACTGAAGAGCGTTTTCCTGAAAAGGACAGTTTTGTAGTCACTGAAGAGTGTTGTCCTGAAAACGACAGTTTTGTAGTCAGTGAAGAGCGTTGTCCTGAAAAGGACAGTTTTGTAGTCACTGAAGAGCGTTTTCCTGAAAAGGACAGTTTTGTAGTCACTGAAGAGTGTTGTCCTGAAAAGGACAGTTTTGTAGTCACTGAAAAGCGTTGTCCTGAAAAGGACCGTTTTGTAGTCACTGAAGAGCGTTGTCCTGAAATGGACAGTTTTGTAGTCGATGAAGAGCGTGGTCCTCAAAAGGACATTTTTGCAGACGCTAAAGAGCGTTGTCCTAAAAATGAAGGTTTTATAGTCACTGAAGAGCGTTGTCTTGAAAAGGACAGTTTTGTAGTCACTGAAGTGCGTTGTCCTTAAAAGGACAGTTTTGTAGTCACTGAAGAGCGTTGTCCTGAAAAGGACAGTTTTGTAGTCACTGAAGAGCGTTGTCCTGAAAAGGACAGTTTTGTAGTCAGTGAAGAGCGTTGTCCTAAAAACGACAATTTTGTAGTCACTGAAGAGCGTTGTCCTGAAAAGGACAGTTTTGTAGTCACTGAAGAGCGTTGTCCTGAAAAGGACAGTTTTGTAGTCAGTGAAGAGCGTTGTCCTGAAAACGATAATTTTGTAGTCACTGAAGAGCGTTTTCCTGAAAAGGACAGTTTTGTAGTCACTGAAGAGTGTTGTCCTGAAAACGACAGTTTTGTAGTCAGTGAAGAGCGTTGTCCTGAAAACGACAGTTTTGTAGTCACTGAAGAGCGTTTTCCTGAAAAGGACAGTTTTGTAGTCACTGAAGAGTGTTGTCCTGAAAAGGACAGTTTTGTAGTCACTGAAAAGCGTTGTCCTGAAAAGGACCGTTTTGTAGTCACTGAAGAGCGTTGTCCTGAAAAGGACAGTTTTGTAGTCGATGAAGAGCGTGGTCCTCAAAAGGACATTTTTGCAGACGCTAAAGAGCGTTGTCCTAAAAATGAAGGTTTTATAGTCACTGAAGAGCGTTGTCTTGAAAAGGACAGTTTTGTAGTCACTGAAGTGCGTTGTCCTTAAAAGGACAGTTTTGTAGTCACTGAAGTGCGTTCTCCTGAAAAGGACAGTTTTGTAGTCACTGAAGTGCGTTGTCCTGAAAAGGGCAGTTTTGTAGTCACTGATGTGCGTTGTCCTGAAAAGGACAGTTTTGTTATAGCTGAAGAGCGTTGTACTGAAAAGAACAGTTTTGTAGTCACTGATGAGCGTTGTCCTGAAAAGGACACTTTGTAGTCACTGAAGAGCGTTGTCCTGAAAAGGACCGTTTTGTAGTCACTGAAGAGCGTTGTCCTGAAAAGGACAGTTTTGTAGTCGATGAAGAGCGTGGTCTTCAAAAGGACATTTTTGCAGACGCTAAAGAGCGTTGTCCTAAAAAGGACAGTTTTATAGTCACTGAAGAGCATTGTCCTGAAAAGGACCGTTTTGTAGTCACTGAAGAGCGTTGTCCTGAAAAGGACAGTTTTGTTATAGCTGAAGAGCGTTGTCCTGAAAAGAACAGTTTTGTAGTCACTGAAGTGCGTTGTCCTGAAAAGGACAGTTTTGTAGTCACTGAAGTGCGTTGTCCTGAAAAGGGCAGTTTTGTAGTCACTGAAGTGCGTTGTCCTGAAAAGGACAGTTTTGTTATAGCTGAAGAGCGTTGTCCTGAAAAGAACAGTTTTGTAGTCACTGAAGAGCGTTGTTCTGAAAAGGACAGTTTTGGAGTCACTGAAGAGCCTTGTCCTGAAAACGACAGTTTTGTAGTCACTGAAGTGCGTTGTCCTGAAAACGACAGTTTTGTAGTCACTGAAGGGCGTTGTCCTGAAAAGGACGTTTTTGCAGACGCTAAAGAGCGTTGGCCTAAAAAGGACAGTTTTATAGTCACTGAAGAGCGTTTTCTTGAAAAGAACAGTTTTGTAGTCACTGAAGTGCGTTGTCCTTAAAAGGACAGTTTTGTAGTCACTGAAGTGCGTTGTCCTGAAAAGGACAGTTTTGTAGTCACTGAAGTGCGTTGTCCTGAAAAGGGCAGTTTTGTAGTCACTGAAGTGCGTTGTCCTGAAAAGGACAGTTTTGTTATAGCTGAAGAGCGTTGTCCTGAAAAGAACAGTTTTGTAGTCACTGAAGTGCGTTGTCCTGAAAAGGACAGTTTTGGAGTCACTGAAGAGCGTTGTCCTGAAAAGGACAGTTTTGTAGTCACTGAAGAGTGTTGTCCTGAAAAGGACAGTTTTGTAGTCACTGAAGAGCGTTGTCCTGAAAAGGACAGTTTTGTAGTCAGTGAAGAGCGTTGTCCTGAAAACGACAATTTTGTAGTCACTGAAGAGCGTTTTCCTGAAAAGGACAGGTTTGTAGTCACTGAAGAGTGTTGTCCTGAAAAGGACAGTTTTGTAGTCAGTGAAGAGCGTTGTCCTGAAAAGGATCGTTTTGTAGTCACTGAAGAGCGTTGTCCTGAAAAGGACAGTTTTGTAGTCACTGAAGAGCGTTGTCCTGAAAAGGACATTTTTGCATACGGTAAAGAGCGTTGTCCTAAAAAGGACAGTTTTATAGTCACTGAAGAGCGTTTTCTTGAAAAGAACAGTTTTGTAGTCACTGAAGTGCGTTGTCCTTAAAAGGACAGTTTTGTAGTCACTGAAGTGCGTTGTCCTGAAAAGGACAGTTTTGTAGTCACTGAAGTGCGTTGTCCTGAAAAGGGCAGTTTTGTAGTCACTGAAGTACGTTGTCCTGAAAAGGACAGTTTTGTTATAGCTGAAGAGCGTTGTCCTGAAAAGAACAGTTTTGTAGTCACTGAAGTGCGTTGTCCTGAAAAGGACAGTTTTGTAGTCACTGAAGAGTGTTGTCCTGAAAAGGACAGTTTTGTAGTCACTGAAAAGCGTTGGCCTGAAAAGGACCGTTTTGTAGTCACTGAAGTGCGTTGTCCTGAAAAGGACAGTTTTGTAGTCACTGAAGTGCGTTGTCCTGAAAAGGACAGTTTTGTAGTCACTGAAGAGTGTTGTCCTGAAAAGGACAGTTTTGTAGTCAGTGAAGAGCGTTGTCCTGAAAACGACAATTTTGTAGTCACTGAAGAGCGTTTTCCTGAAAAGGACAGTTTTGTAGTCACTGAAGTGAGTTGTCCTGAAAAGGACAGTTTTGTAGTCACTGAAGTGCGTTGTCCTGAAAAGGGAAGTTTTGTAGTCACTGAAGTGCGTTGTCCTGAAAAGAACAGTTTTGTTATAGCTGAAGAGCGTTGTCCTGAAAAGGACAGTTTTGTAGTCAGTGAAGAGCGTTGTCCTGAAAACGACAATTTTGTAGTCACTGAAGAGCGTTGTCCTTAAAAGGACAGTTTTGTAGTCACTGAAGTGCGTTGTCCTGAAAAGGACAGTTTTGTAGTCACTGAAGTGCGTTGTCCTGAAAAGGGCAGTTTTGTAGTCACTGAAGTGCGTTGTCCTGAAAAGAACAGTTTTGTTATAGCTGAAGAGCGTTGTCCTGAAAAGAACAGTTTTGTAGTCACTGAAGTGCGTTGTCCTGAAAAGGACAGTTTTGTAGTCAGTGAAGAGCGTTGTCCTGAAAAGGACCGTTTTGTAGTCAGTGAAGAGCGTTGTCCTGAAAAGGACAGTTTTGTAGTCACTGAAGAGCGTTGTCCTGAAAACGACAGTTTTGTAGTCACTGAAGTGCTTTGTCCTGAAAAGGACAGTTTTGTAGTCACTGAAGAGCGTTGTCCTGAAAAGGACATTTTTGCAGACGGTAAAGAGCGTTGTCCTAAAAAGGACAGTTTTATAGTCACTGAAGAGCGTTTTCTTGAAAAGAACAGTTTTGTAGTCACTGAAGTGCGTTGTCCTTAAAAGGACAGTTTTGTAGTCACTGAAGAGCGTTGTCCTGAAAACGACAGTTTTGTAGTCACTGAAGTGCGTTGTCCTGAAAAGGACAGTTTTGTAGTCACTGAAGAGCGTTGTCCTGAAAAGGACAGTTTTGTAGTCACTGAAGAGCGTTGTCCTGAAAAGGACAGTTTTGTAGTCACTGAAGAGCGTTGTCCTGAAAACGACAGTTTCGTAGTCACTGAAGAGCGTTTTCCTGAAAAGGACAGTTTTGTAGTCAGTGAAGAGCGTTGTCCTGAAAAGGACCGTTTTGGAGTCACTGAAGAGTGTTGTCCTGAAAAGGACAGTTTTGTAGTCACTGAAAAGCGTTGTCCTGAAAAGGACCGTTTTGTAGTCACTGAAGTGCGTTGTCCTGAATAGGACAGTTTTGTAGTCACTGAAGTGCGTTGTCCTGAAAAGGACAGTTTTGTAGTCACTGAAGTGCGTTGTCCTGAAAAGGACAGTTTTGTTATAGCTGAAGAGCGTTGTCCTGAAAAGGACATTTTTGTAGTCACTGAAGAGCGTTGTCCTGGAAACGACAGTTTTGTAGTCACTGAAGAGCGTTTTCCTGAAAAGGACAGTTTTGGAGTCACTGAAGAGTGTTGTCCTGAAAAGGACAGTTTTGTAGTCACTGAAAAGCGTTGGCCTGAAAAGGACCGTTTTGTAGTCACTGAAGTGCGTTGTCCTGAAAAGGACAGTTTTGTAGTCACTGAAGTGCGTTGTCCTGAAAAGGACAGTTTTGTAGTCACTGAAGAGTGTTGTCCTGAAAAGGACAGTTTTGTAGTCACTGAAGAGCGTTGTCCTGAAAAGGACAGTTTTGTAGTCAGTGAAGAGCGTTGTCCTGAAAACGACAATTTTGTAGTCACTGAAGAGCGTTTTCCTGAAAAGGACAGTTTTGTAGTCACTGAAGAGCGTTGGCCTGAAAAGGACATTTTTGCAGACGCTAAAGAGCGTTGTCCTAAAAAGGACAGTTTTATAGTCACTGAAGAGCGTTTTCTTGAAAAGAACAGTTTTGTAGTCACTGAAGTGCGTTGTCCTTAAAAGGACAGTTTTGTAGTCACTGAAGTGCGTTGTCCTGAAAAGGACAGTTTTTTAGTCACTGAAGTGCGTTGTCCTGAAAAGGGCAGTTTTGTAGTCACTGAAGTGCGTTGTCCTGAAAAGGACAGTTTTTTTATAGCTGAAGAGCGTTGTCCTGAAAAGAACAGTTTTGTAGTCACTGAAGTGCGTTGTCCTGAAAAGGACAGTTTTGTAGTCACTGAAGAGTGTGGTCCTGAAAAGGACAGTTTTGTAGTCACTGAAGAGCGTTGTCCTGAAAAGGACAGTTTTGTAGTCAGTGAAGAGCGTTGTCCTGAAAACGACAATTTTGTAGTCACTGAAGAGCGTTTTCCTGAAAAGGACAGTTTTGTAGTCACTGAAGAGTGTTGTCCTGAAAAGGACAGTTTTGTAGTCACTGAAGAGCGTTGTCCTGAAAAGGACCGTTTTGTAGTCACTGAAGAGCGTTGTCCTGAAAAGGACAGTTTTGTAGTCACTGAAGACCGTTGTCCTGGTCCTGAAAACGATAGTTTTGTAGTCACTGAAGTGCGTTGTCCTGAAAAGGACAGTTTTGTAGTCACTGAAGAGCGTTGTCCTGAAAAGGACAGTTTTGTAGTCACTGAAGAGCGTTGTCCTAAAAAGGACAGTTTTATAGTCACTGAAGAGCGTTGTCTTGAAAAGGACAGTTTTGTAGTCACTGAAGAGCGTTGTCCTGAAAAGGGCAGTTTTGTAGTCACTGAAGTGCGTTGTCCTGAAAAGGACAGTTTTGTGGTCGTTGAAGTGAGTTGTTCTGTAAAGGACAGTTTTGTAGTCGCTGAATAAGAAAAGTATTTTACTAAAATTTGTTATTTTATTGTAGGCATCAAAACGGCAAGAGAAGTGGCTTCCAAATCACACCCTTCGCTGTCCGATTTCATGAAGGTGCTTGAAAATGACTTTGCCATACGAAAAAGATTGGAAATTTTAAAAGAAGAAGTGAAGAATTTTGCTGGATGCTTCCCGTTGCCTGTGTTTGATGACATGTAACCAGAACCTTCCACACACACCCACATTTGAAAATCCTTTGCACACCACACTGTGAAAACAAGGCAAATTGAATTTTATATGTAAAGTCTTAAGTTTCCAAAATAATGGCGATGAACTTACATTTAAAAATCTAACCTAGATCCATATTTACAAAAATGTATAAAAATATTTACAAAGAACTAAACAAAATAACACTCTAACTACAAACTAGATGAAAAAATCCTAAAATAAATCTCTCAAGCAGTAATATATCCCTCACTGATCCCAGTAAAAAAAATAAAACTAATTATATACTAAAACTAAATTTAATAAAACCAGTTTAACCATATGCAATAACTATTCTCCACCAACTAATGTTTTGCAAAAGACAAACATTGTATATCTCTGGATGATTGTATCTCTGGCAAAAAGTAAATATATATTAATTCCGCGAAAACAATATTATCAAGGTGGCTTATATAACAAAAGTCTGATTCAAGTTCTTTTGCATAAGATTTTAAAAAAATTCCTTTCCACATTCTCGGTTGAGAGAAATTTTAATTGAGAATACAAGTATACTCCAGCATGAAAATGCAAACAACAAAAACTTTAAAATCTTGAAGCCCTCTGTATAAGAAAACACAACGAACACTTATGAGTATAGCAACAATGTTTTAAAATATCTATAACACAACGTTTTAAAATACTCTAATTGAAAATTTTTTTAATTACAGTTTTAAAACTTGAAAAAATATATCAATGAAGTTCCCTCCCGTAGAATTAACATAATATCCTTAACAGTTAATTTTTAAATTGACGACAACGGAGCGCGTTTATACGTGCTCATAATTACAAAAGAGCGTGTCTCATGCGCATTTACAAAAAAATCACAATTATCAATTATATTTTGTCTTAGCAATACACTCCTGAAGATGATCTTGGATGAGATTGAAAGAACTTGGAAAAATAAAAGAAATGAAAAACAAAACTACGCCGGTTTCCTTAATGAATATTGTTGTGGTGCCTTCCCTCTAATAAGGCTATTGTGGATTCTTCGACTTACTGTAAAGTAGTAGGAAAGTAAGCGTCGGGAGAACGTTGCCAAACCGTTAATTGCTGCCAAACACTTTGTTTCGTCAGACAGGAACCCGGACGAGGCTTTGCCGAAGGGCAATGTTTCGTCCTGGGATGAAGACAGGCCCTGAACCCGTTTATACAGGTTTATACAAGAAAATACACAATAATTGGGCCTTGTGCCACATACGACCTACGTGGGAGTGGTCGTTAAATATAACCGTCGCAGACTCTTCAGAACGATGCTCCAAAACAGTTCATGACTGTCAAACTCTCCGCCGAGGCGGAGAGGAACTCGGATGAAGCTTTACCGAAAGGCAAATGTTTGTCCGCGGAGGGAGACAGACTCTAACACGTTTATGCGGGTTCTAAGGAGATTTTTGGCCGAGCCTACGGGCACGGATGACCCACAATAAATCGGCCTTGTGCCACATACGACCTACGTGGGGGTAGCCGTTAAATATAACCGCCACAGACTCTTGGGAACGATGCTCCAAACCGTTCATGATTGTCAAAATCTCCGCAGGGCAAATATTCGTCCGGTCACAACAAATATCAACATTAAGAAAATGATCCAAGAATTCAAAGGATTAAAATAAATAATAGACATAATGTGTCAATATTATTCAACCAAACAAACTTAAATACATACAAACGTGTATATATATATATATATATATATATATATATATAACCTTACCATCTGCGATATCATCAATCATAGTTTCATCTATTCATGACTGTCTCAATCAGCAAAATTTTCGTGTCCAAAATATACATTAAACTGAAACTACTTTGCAAATTATATTTCAAAGGAGTAAAGTGTTTAAGAAACGGATATGACAGGTTTCCTATTGATTGAAAGATCCTCCAGAGGAGAGCAAGACACGTTTTCTCCTACGAGTAAAGAAAAAAAAATAATGGATGGTATTTTGCTCACTTTTTATGTACTTCTTTTACAGTGTCATCAAGCGGCTGTTAGCACAAGTTCTTTACCAGACAAATGAGATGATCCCATAATAGTAAGCAGGCAATTGTACTATATACAAATCATTATATTAGTTGTTTGTTTTTTACTTATTATTGTAATCACCAAAATAAATAATAACACTAAACCGATAAAACATAAAATCGAAATAAATGAAGTGTCGAAAAAGACGAAAAAGAAACGCTAAAAACTATGAGCTAATCTGATTGAAAAGAGACAAAGGTCAATCGTCCAAACCTGGAAAAAACAAATACCGACAAGAGAGGGAACACATTCTAAGAATGAAGAAACACTAAATTTAACTTGATTCCAAGTTTCACTCGCAAAGCCATCCTCGGACGGTTCAAGTGCAAATGATGACAATTTTTAGTGAAAGTAAAGAGAACCGAAGATAATAATCACAGCCCATTAGAAATATAAAAGATATCTGAATGTTTAAATAATTATAATTTTTGCAAGTTATAATATAAAAATTATACTACAGTAACATAAAACATTTTTTGTGCAGAATGTAAAGATTTTGCTTTCCTACCATCTCCAAATTCTTGTGCCAGACACAAAACTTAGTTGGTAGAAAGAGCAACTCTCGAAAATAGGCGCCATTTAAAAGACAAGATGAACACTGCGTAAAATTTTAAAAGGAACAACACATTTATTTACAATGACAAATTGGAAACGTACAAACCAATGGTTGCACAAAAATTTCGCTATGTGCGCCTCTTTTGGCAGAATAACACTTTCAGGAGGCAATAAAGAGATTACACTCAAAAAAGGAAAAAAAAATAGAAGTCACTAAAAATGTTGATAAGACCAACGGGTTCATATACAAAATATATCCCTTCAAAAATACGAAAACAAGGGAGTAAGAGGATTCACAAAATGGCAATGGGCACAATCTTTTAAATGACAACAACCTCTATTGCAATGGCTCAATAAAAGACCTCTCAGATCGTAAGGCATTTAACGTAGGCAAATTCTTGTAGGTTCTGGGGTGTGAAATTTGTCAAACGAATCTGTCTTCGATCTGTCTCTTCAGACTTATGACCTCTCACTGGACCGTCTTTTTATGTGATGGTCTTGTGAAAACTGCTCTGGCCGAAGTTGACGCTCTCCGTTTTCTTTTCAGCTCTCTTACAATCAATGAAATTAAAAAATTTTTACAGCAAAATATTTTTTTTATAAAAAAGATAATATGCAAATTGAAATTCAAAGATGAAATGAAGGACTACATGCGCAGATTGATTTGTCTTCATGGCTTATCTACATTTTGTAGCTTATTTTCGAGCCGGAAAATATTTTTAGATTGTAAGATTTTTTTAAATAATGATTTACAGATACATGTCTTATTTCTTAACCCATAGGTGGGGGAGGTGAATTCATCCCTTTCCCAATGGTTTTGCGCGTAAGTGAATATAACGAAGTCAATGGGAATTCTGGGGCATTAAGATAATAATTGTTTATTGTTACAAGTCTTACTAATTAATCCATAGCCGGGGAGAGATACCTTTACCAATGGTTTTGCGCGTAAGTGAATATAACGAAGTCAATGGGAATTCTGGGGCATTAAGATAATAATTGTTTATTGTTACAAGTCTTACTAATTAATCCATAGCCGGGGAGAGATACCTTTCCCAAAGGCGTAAATGAATATAACGAACCCAATGGGATTTTTGAATATTGAATATGTTATTACATTCCCAAATCGATGTTTTTAATTTCCTGAATTTTTTGGTAGAGGATAATAATTAATAAAACTTAATGAAGAATAAACGGATATATATCCAAAGAAAAAAAACGAAATGAATACAGTAATTCTGTTTCTCTTTTACATTACAATACAAACGATCCATAATGGATTCTGTAACATGTCAATACAAAATAAAATTTAAAAAAAACAAAGACACTTTTTATGCAGGCAGCTTTAAACAATGGCGAAGAAACTTTTACATCAACAAAAAGCAAAAATATATTTTACTTAAAAGAAAAATAAACTTTAAGATGACAAAATGTATCTCATTATGGTTCCGCCGAGGATTGAGCGCGGGGACGCTTGCGTGTGAGGCGAGCGCGATTACCACTACACTACGGAACTGATTTAGGCTGGTGCTACTCTTTATTTCTTTTTCTATCTGTTGAACATTATTTCAGGTCACTCTTCTCACCAAACAATTTAGCCACATTCCAAGCTTTGTTCATTTACCTTAATTATCAAAGTTCTTTTATCGCAATGCCTAGACTGATCCAGTCTACAATCCTTTTGAAATGTCTGATTCTTGAGAGAAATAGAAAGTTCAAATATTTTCTTATCTTCCTCATAAATAATTTAACTTTATGGGTTATTTTGTTCAGGCATTGATTAGTTCGGTTGATTAATTTTTAGTTGTATATCAATTCGTGTTGGGTTATTTAATATGGAATATCACATTTATCGGACAAAAATCACATTTAGACATAGGTTCAGTTCTGTTAGCACTTGCGTCAAAAGTTTATATATTACCAGTTGATACACGATTCTGCAAGTATCTATTTGGGACGTAGACCCTTTGAAGAGGGGTGTCTTACTTCCTTATAAGGACTGAAATTAACGTATTCTAAGTTCTACTGAGAAGACTTTTTAGGAAGAGGGATAGGTAGCAGATACTAAATTTAGGGCCAGCGCATCTTACTCCCGAAACGCCCATCCGGGGTGCGCGTTTCTTGGAGCTTTATTGTGACCCCTGCCATTTATTTTTCATTGTTCTAGTTCCATGTGCCATGCCTCTTCCGGATGTGAGTTCAATATCAGGACACAACAGTGATGAACCAAAAACCTGGATAGTTGAGTTAAAGGGAAATAACTGTAACATCCGGTGGACAAAATGGTTATTGAAAATTCAAATCGCCTGAAGAAGGTCGGAGCATACAACGGCCGAAACATTGTGAATATGGCCATGAAGATGAGGATAACAGTCCCAGTAATGTAAATACTGCAAGTAAAAAATTGAATGTTACTTTTTCCACTGCTAAGTACTATACAAAAATTTGGTAGATCTTGTAATAATTTGCAGTTAACAAGTGTAGTAATTGTTTTTGTTGAGAGAGATTTCTCAGCTGGTTCCTACGAGAGGAACGAGAAGTTCAAGCGTAAAACTGCAAGGGTTGAGTGTTGTTTCCTTTAGTGGGAATTTCGAAGGAGATTTCTCAAGACTGGCATCATCTTTTGCAGCTCTCGAAGGGAGAGACTGCTGAAATGTAAAATGCAAAAGACCTACAAATGTAAGAATGTATAGACGGAATAAAATTCCAATAACCAAAAACACTATTCTTAAAAGAAAGAGTGCTCAATACAGAGTAGAGCAAATAGCATGTATTCAAAAATTATAACATAAGCATGTTATAACATCACTACAAAAATGGCCATTTTGTTTCAACACATCTGGTACTTGTCAAGTAATCGTGTTGATTTCTGAAATCAACACACACACACGCAGACACACGCGCGCGCACACACACACACACACACACACACACACACATATATATATATATATATATATATATATATATATATATATATATATATATATATATATAATATATATGTATGATTTAGCGACATAAGATTCTCTCTATAAACAAATATAGTTTGTCATTTCTTTTCTTTCACCTATTCCGTTTCCACCCGTGAAATAAAGTGCTATTATATCATGGATATAATAATACCCATAATGGGGGAATTACAATGGGAGAACATTCCTTTCTTCCATAGCTCACCTATTAATCCGATAAGATTTCACCACCATCTCGTATATTTTAGCTGACTAGATATTTTACGTAATGTAAGAGTATATGCATTTAAGCGACTCGTTTATTATTGAATGCCAAGGATGAAAATATGGCCTTTGTCCTAAATCACATTATTATATATTCTTATATATCCACACTGATACTCTTTGCTATGGATTAATAAAAAATATAATTTCTTTATGAAGTTCTGGTATAACAACTCATAAAACAACTGCATATAATTTATAATCGTCTCATAGAATACTGTAATATAATCATTTGGTGTATAGGATTATACAGACAATTCGATTTTTTAATTACCCTAAGTCATAAACAGGCTCAGAATAAAGGTCTATCACAAGGTCATGCCGAAAAACCTCATTTGTTAATGTCTTTGCTCGTAGGAAATGGTAAGAAGAAAATAGTTGCAATTTTTCCAATGCGATCCACAACCAAGCCTGTTGAGCGTGCGTAAATCTTCAGTCACTGGGAGCGAACAGTTAACACGTGAAAGTTCGTTGCTGGAATTGGATTAAATTTTTTCTTTTTTTTTTTTTTTTTAAGAAATTTTTACTTTTTACCTCAATTCCATTGTTAAAGGACATAGAGAAAATATGAAATTTAAATTTTACTTTATAAGATAAAATTCTTAATGACACTTGTGAGTTCTGCACCGAAAATGTTTGTTTATAGATAAAATATTGCAAGTCCAAATAAAATAGATAAACATTATTTTTACTTCAGTATCTTAAATAATAAACTTCAGTTAATACAAAGGTAAAAAGTAAAAATTTCTTTATTTTAATTTTATCATATAAAGTAATTTGAAATTAATATTTTCTCTACGCTATAATAATAGCATATGACCATATCAATGATAAAATTAGTTTTTATGAATAATTTATGTTTTCCTTTAACAAAACAAACAGGTTTTTTTTTTAAAATTATGTCGAATTTTTCTTTCGTAAATAAATAGAAGACATTAAAATGTCTTGTTTTTCAGGGCGAAACTAAACAAAAATGACGTTTATTAAAGAATATATCAGATAAAGTTAATGTCAAAACTTAAATTCAATAAATTTAATATTTTACAACTAGTCTTAAAAGTATACCACAAAAATATAATAAAGAAATTGTCTTTCTCTTTTTTACATTTTTGCGATTATTTTAAACAATCAAATTCAACAAAAAAGTGTCATTGTTAAGAATTTTATCTCAAAAAGTTAATTTAATTTTTTTTTATTCTATTATTCTTCACAATAAAAATATTTTGGTTATAAAATTCATTTTTTAAGGAATAATTTGTTTTCTTTATAACACGTGAAGTCTGTTTATACCGTCTTGTAAGAAACAAAAAAAAATGAATATCTGTCTATATCTCTGAGATGAGGTATTATGATTACTTGCATTATTTACATTATTCGGACTGCTATCCTCATCTTCACAACGTTTCGGCCGTTGTACGCTCCAGCCCTCTTCAGGTAATTGAAATTTCGCACCGAACACTTTATTTCGTCCACCACGGCAGACTGTTCTAGTTCCATGTGCCATGCCTCTTCTGGATGTGAGTTCAATATCAGGCCACAGCAGTGTTGAGCCAAAAAACTTGGATAGTTGAGTTAAAGAGAAATAACTGTGACATCCGGTGGACGAAATAAAGGGTTCAGCTCGAAATTCCAATCACCTGAAGAAGGCCGGATCGTACAAGGGTCGAAACGTTGTGAATATGGCAATGAAGATGAGGATAACAGTTCGAATAATGTAAATGCTGCAAGTAAAAACACTAAATGTTACTTTTTTCACTGGTAATTTTCCCAAAGTACTATACAAAAATTTGCGCATTAGAAAAAATTTAAATAAAAATTCAATTTAATATTTTTCTATTATATTATTCTTCATACATCAAACAAACATATTGTTTTAAAAAATTTTAAAAAAATCAATTATTTAAGAATGCATATTGAATTTTACTAACATTGTTGTTCAAAATGTAAAAGAAAATTAATTTTTTTACAGTATATTTTTTTTTTAAATAGTACTGTAAAAATATTAAACTGGTTAATTTTGTTTAGATAATTGTATTTTATGGGGGAGGAGGTGATTGATCCACACCCTACCCAAACCCGTGAAATACGATTATCAAAAGATTTTAATAAGGAATGTTCAGTTCGCTATGTAATTTCAACATGAAACGGACACTAACTAATGAAATAATTTGGAAATCCTTTGGAACCTTAAAGAAAACTGAAAGTAAACCTGTTTTTTTCATTACACTGGTTGTAAAGTGGGTGATCGATTTACGTTGATTTTACAAAGTGAACTGCCATTTAAGAATTTTGTCAGATAAGATTGATGTCATGTAAATCTGAATTATGTTACCACAGTTCTTAAAATCAAATCTTAATGACTAGGTCATTGATAATGCAATTGGCATCATACTGTCCGTAGGGACATCGTGGGGGTAGGTCAACTTGCAGCTGAGGCAAGGAATCAAAGAAAATGTGCTGAGGCAATCTTTGCAAGCCAGGCTTCTTGCTTCATATGTGCTAATTGCAACAGAGATTGCCACTTGCATAAGAGCCATTCATATCATAGCAGATGCTACTGCAAGCCTATATCACTTCAAGAATATATCTATTATTATCTCCTTAGATTGAAATGTTAATACTAAAAATATACCGTAAAAGACTTCTGACTATTTTATTAACAATGCAGAACATCAACCTGTCATTTCCCAACCTATGGCCACGTGACCAAAATGGGCCATAACAAATTTCAGGTGGGCCACAGAAAATTTTACAATGTTTACTCGGCCACCAGGCTAATATATGGGTCACAAATTATGAACCACAAAATTGAAATAATTTTTGACATCATAATAATTTCATGAGTGGCCATGAGCTAAAAAAGGTTGGGAACCACTGATTTAAAGGACTTTAAAGCGACGCTAAAATGGTTTGTGCATGGGCTTCAAATTCTTACTTGCTTCCCATCCACGAGAAATGATAGATTTCATTTTCTGAACTCTAAAATCCCTGTCTTAATCCGAATAATTCTTTGTCCTGACCTTTCTTAATCTGAGCCACTAAAAGAAGACAAATTCCCACTTTGATGCAAACTTTAAATTCTCAATTCTGAATCCTAAATTCCGAAGTTCAAACCCTCCAGACCTTAGACTATAAGGTTTATAAACATTTTCAAAAAAACCATGTAATTTTTACAAAATGTTTAGTTGATATTTTTTAATTTCATTAAGTCAAAATCTTTTTCGAAATGATCAGAGGGTATCTGTCTATATTTCTGAGATGAGGTATTATGTACACTATTTTCATTATTTGGACTATTGTCCTCATCTTTGTCGCCATATTTATCCCAACGTTTCGGATATTCAGTATCTATCTATATTTCTGAGATGAGGTATTATGTACATTATTTACATTATTTGGACTATTATCCTCATCTTTGCCGCTATATATATTTCAACGTTTCAGCCGTTTTATTCTCCTCATCTTTGTCGACATATTTATTACAACGTTTCGGCATTTCAGTATCTGTTTATATTTCTGAGATGAGGTATTATGTACACTATTTACATTATTTGGTCTATTGTCCTCATCTTTGTCGTCATATTTATCATAATGTGTCGGTCCTTCAGTTTCTGTCTGTATTTCTGAGATGAAGTATTATGTACACTATTTACATTATTCGGACTATTGTCCTCATCTTTGTCGCCATATTTATTACAACGTTTCAGCTCTTCAGTATCTGTCTATATTCCTGAGATGAAGTATTATGTACATTATTTACATTATTCGGACTATTGTCCTCATCTTTGCCGCTATATATATTTCAACGTTTCACCCGTTTTGCGCTCCGGCCTTCTTCAGTTGGTTGGAATGTCGAACTGAACACTTTATTTCGCTCACTGGGTCACACTGTTCTAGTTCCTCGTGCCATGTCTAATGGATGTCAGTTATCAGTTATCTCCTGTTAATTCCCCTCTCCAAGTTCTCCACTGCCTTAACCACGTATTGAACTCACACTCTTTGGGTCCTGTCACTGGATCTAACTAACGCCTTTAGCCACTGTGCCATGTGTCCTTGAGGTTACTGAGACGGTTTTGTTAAGAAGACAGTCGGCAACATAATTATCACTATCTACCATCAATGGTAATACAAACTGGCCAGATGGTGGCTATGACTAAATATGGCCTTAGGCTTTCCCACCAGAAATGAATGCAAGGACACCTACCCATTCACGACATGACAGTACAAATATCACGCAATTATGCACTTGTTAATCAGCCCAGCCTCTCTAAGCGCTAACTAAGAGTTCGGGCTCCTTACTGCCAGTCGGATGCAGCAGCCAGACAAAAGCCAATCCGGTGCCCTCATAATGAAAAGTCGCAAACACGGATCAGTCAGATCACCAAAAACTTTAAATAGTTAAATCATTCAGGACATAAAAGAAAAAAGAAGCGTTAAACCATATCCTAAACAGGAAATAAAGGATAAACTTCTACTCCTGTTCAATAAACATGGAAGGTGTACTGGCCGGGCGATAGGCGAATATATCTACTCCTATTACTCTGTTCACAACACAGGAGGCTGAGCGCTTTTATCGATATACCATCTTTAGGAAGGCTACCGAATAAAGCTGTAGCCCCTTCCAGACCAAAGGGGGAATTACTGGATTATTAATACCTCTCTGGAAATTATTACAGGATTTGGAATTAGAAAATTACTTAATCAAGTTAAGATTAATAAAAATTTGTTAGCAAATGTGAAAAAAATATTTATATAAAGAATTAAAAAAATAATATAAGGTTATTGTCTAAGGAGCATTTTAATTATTGTTGTTAAAAAGATTTTATTAGTAATAGGGGGAAATTGCCTCTGCGAAACCATTAGTTGAAAATAAACAAAACGAAATAGTCATTACGATTAAGTTATATTCGTACATACAGAGTTACAGGATAATTTTTCTTTTTATTTATTTTTTGTTGTATTTTTTTTTCATGTCAGCTGAGAGCAGTGCACTGAAAATTGATATCGGAGCATAGGCAAAGAAAATGAGGGAAAATATGTGATAAAAAATAAAAACAAAAATAAAGCAAAAAATTAGTGTAGCGTTAAGTTTAGATATATGTATTTGTTTTTTTGTTATTTGTTATGGGACATAGAAATCTGTTGGCATATTATTTACTATTAATTTTTAACTCAGTGAAAGTTGTGATGCGCACGAGTAACTAAAAAGTCGAACAGGAAATTAATTTACACTATTTGCATTATTCGGACGATTGTCCTCATCTTTGTCACCATTTTTATCACAAAGTTTCAGTCGTTGTACGCTCCGGCCTTCTTCAGGTGGTTGGAACGTCGAACTGAACCCTTTATTTCGCTCACTGGGGTACACAATGTTCTAGTTCTACGGTCCCTGTCTAATGGATTTCTCCTGTTAATTCCCCTTTCCAAGTTCTCCACTGACTTAACTGGGTATTGAACTCACACTCTTATCCTGTCACTGGATCTAACTAACGCCTTTATCCACTGTGCCATGTGTCCTTGAGGGCATCTGAGCATGAATTTCTGCGTATTATAAACCTAATGTCTTCAATATTCGTTTTTTACCAGTGCTCATATTACAGTTTTTGCTGTTATCAACACATGTTTTTACCAGAGCTCATATTGCAATTTTTGTGGTTGTTATCGCTTTTCTCTGGCACTCCTCATTACTAGTACCCATATTGTATTCATTTCTTGGTCGGCTCAGGAGATTTTTGTGGCTTAGCATATGTGCTGATTCCTTAAGTTCACGAATTTTCCAATGATGTTCTTTGTCTATGATCTCAACCTGATATGTTGTCAGCCAGGCCTGATTTTTCCACTTCCCGGCGTCTTACAGCTTTCTGAGATCCATGTGCTGAAAAATTGATATCGGAGCTTCGGCAAAGAAAGTGAGAGAAAATATGCGATAAAAATTGAAGCAGAAGGTAAAATTAGTAAGCAGAAGATAAATTAGTGTGGTATTAAGTTCAGACATATGTATTTGTTATGTGTCATAGGAATCTGTTGACATATTATTTACTATGAAGTTTTAACTTTGTGAAAGTTGCGATGCGCACTAGTAACTAAAAAGTCGAAAAGGAAATTAATTTAATCTTGTCACAACGAATTTTACGACACCGAAATGACCAATAAGAATGCAAATTCAATAAATGCAGGTAACTGTAGACAAATAGTTTTTAAATTATTCAAAAATTAACAAGTACAACATTATTCCAATTGCAACAATTAGATTTGAATAGTGTTATTGTTTTAATTACAAAGTACCAGTCATTTACATCATTTAACAGATATCCTTTTTCGAATTTGAATCAACCTGCAACAAAGAAAAAGGCGAGCAAGGTTTTTAAATTTAAAAATATTTCATATATTTATTTTCATGATTTTACAAGTAAACTTTTCTCAGCGTGTTAAGATTCCTTGTTTGTTAAGATAAAAAAAAATGTTCGCTTGCATAAGTCAGAAAAAGAGGCAAGTGGGAATCTGAGGGGGACGGGAGTGAATCTCACATATGAATGAGTTAGTGAATCTCTTTGAATTTCCCATCCTGAACTGATGTCGCCTATATCCGTTTCTATCTCCCTGCTGTCTTGTCTGGTCAATAAACTTTTTTATACTCTTCAAAGGAATCACAAAGCATTTTTTTTTATTGTCGGTGGGAACGTGACTCGTTAGTTGGAAAATGTTAAATATTTATTTTCAATCGGAAAATGCGCAAATCCTTCAACTCAGAAACCATGTTTTTTTTTTGTTTTTGTTTTTTTGGGGGCTGTCATTTGATGATTGATTTTCTTCTTGTTTATGTTCGTCTTCTCTCCACAGCAACTCAACTAAATCGCGCCCAAAATAGACTCTCGAAACAAAACTCACTTAAAAGACAGTATATCGATGATGGACTTCTTTTTTTTCTCTCTCTCTCTCTCTCTCTCTTTTTGTTTTATTTGTATTTAGATAGGGCGCGATGGATAAATTATCGTCTAAATTACGCAAAAATTAAAATAACACACTGACATCTGATTTTAACAGATATATTAACCAAAATTGCACAGAAATATTTTGAAATACTAAAGAGTAAATTTATTCAACAAATTCACCATTGGCTTCAACCACGGCTTCCAGACGGCTATGGAATCTCCTACATCTCTTCTGGACAGTCTCCTTGTTTAAGTTGGTGAATGCTGCCATAATCCTTGCCTTCAGTTCATCTTTGGTGTTACAAGGAGTTTTGTTGGTCTCTCGCTCAACTGCGCCCCACACATAATAATCAAGGGGGTTGCAGTCTGGGGAGTTAGGTGGCTAGATGTAAGGGGCGATGCGGTCGCAGAAATTGTCTGACAGCCATGACTGGGTTCTCCGGCTTATGTGGCATGGTGCAGAATCATGTTATCAGACATAGGTTCTTCTAGCAGCCGCCTTCTTGACCCAGAGCAGCACTACTTCCTCAAGACACTTGATGTACGCCTCGGTGTTGAGTTTGAGACCCTGTGGGAAGATAAATGGAGGCATAACGTCGCCATGATCGCGCCAAAAACCTTCATAATCACCATTAGTCTCATCCAACTCTTTCCGAATCCACTGCACTGTCCTCAGCTTGACACCCAAACACTATGAAAGGTTCGTATTGGAGCTTATAGAGCAAATGCAAAGCAGCATAGCATGACGTTTTTAACTTTTTGGCAGAGTAAATTGCACCATGGTGCTTTTTTTCTCACAGACGGTGCCCTACTGACCCTACTATACAACTATATTGTGCAGTCAACAAAATCAAAAATATTTGAACGCCAGTCAAGAACTGCGCTTAAATTCAAAAAATTACAGGATTTGCTACTTTTATTTACAAATTTTACTCATGTTATTACGTCAAGTAATTTCTGAGTGAATCTCAATTTCATGTTTTTAAAACACAAAAAAGGATTTAAGTTGTCTGCATATAAGAACACCGTTTTCTCCTCTTAATATACTTCTTTCCAAGTCTCTG
The DNA here is from genome assembly GCA_963932145.1 of Acanthosepion lycidas. Taxonomy (NCBI): domain Eukaryota; kingdom Metazoa; phylum Mollusca; class Cephalopoda; order Sepiida; family Sepiidae; genus Acanthosepion; species Acanthosepion lycidas. Next base: position 4,048,757 of record OZ010590.1, on the reverse strand, counting down.
CTAATGAGTCTCATTAGTCCGTCACTTGAATTGCAAACTGAAACTCTTAATCCTCAAAGGCCCACGAGCTAACAGTAAGTCATATTTTAAAGTAGATTGGATTGGAAAAGTAAGGTCGAAGACGGTAATCAGTTTTAGCAAGTTTCAGTAGCAGTCCCTCAAAACCTATGAAGTTATTTATATCTGAAAGTAGACCAGAACGAAGAAAGATGAGAAAAATGCCAACCCAAAAAGAAAATATGTTAATTTATGTATTCAAGTATAAACTTAAACAAAGAAATGGCAACGCTCTAAATATTTCTGGTTATAAACATATTCAGAAACATTTAGAGCGTTGTCATTTTAGATCGTAGCCATGAATTTTAAAAATTCATTCCCAATTACAAATTGGCGTTCGTATATATATATATATATATATATATATATATATATATATATATATATATATATATATATATATATATAAATAAATAAATAAATAAATAATGAGAGAAATGTAATGGCTTATAATCTAAAAAATAGCGTTCGTCCCGGGAGAGCTATGTCTTTTTAAACACCGGTCTCGTGACTTGCATTTCGAATGTGTCTGTAAAGTTTGTTCGTCCGTAACCGACCCATCGTAACGTTCCCGAATCACAACACAGGTATGTAAAAGTCGTATTTGCCTTCCTTATTTTAGGGTTATTTGTTTTCATTGATTTATTTTGTTTAAATCATAAGTAATTTCCTTTTCTGTTTATCGTTTTATTCTTCAAAATATTAGAATTAAAAAAAAACGGAAATTACTTCCGACTAAAACTAATTGCTATGAATTCATGTCATATATTTTTTTCTGGTTTAATTTTCCAAATTTCTCTCGATTGTTTTGCGCCCTTTTTTCCAGATTTCCCATGTTTGTTTTCTTTTCTCTTTGTTTCAATTTTCTCCTTTTTGTGATATTTTCTTTTCTTTCTTTCAACAATTCATCGCTTCTTCTTCTTCATTTCTTCTCATTATTATCATGTTTTTCCACAAATTTCTTTCTTTCTCTTTTCTTCTTCGTTTTTTTTTTCTTAATGTACGTCTTTAATTTCCTTTTTTCGTTTTTTTTATCGCCATTTCTCTTTCTATATTTTCTTCTTCTTATTATTATTATTATTATAATGTTTATATTTTTCAGATCTCATATTTTTTCTCATTTCTTTTTCAATTATTTCTCAATTTACTCCTTTATTTTGTTTGGTTTTTGAGTTTTTATTCACACTTCACTTCCCCATTATCGCCTTGCTTGAAGTGAAACGATTTAAAAAAAAATAGCACGTAAAATCTATAGCTTTAAAGTTTAAATATTAAATTAAATAAGTAATACGTTGCTTAGCCTTTTTTTTATCGTTATCACCGCATGCAAATCACTACGACACAAGTTACAGGGTGTGGTAGAATTAGAAACAGAAACATTAATAATGAACGGCGAGTGGAAAGAGTAATCAAAAGGACAGTAGATAGCAATTGACAAAAACATTGATTAACAAAATAATCTGCAGACGATTTCGATGTAAAAAAAATATAACGTCTGCTTTTTTACATTTTTTTTTTTTTATGTGAATTTGAAGAAGAAAAAGCAGAAAGGGAAAACGGAAGAAATAGATAAAGAAAAGCTGATCGGCCATTCCTTCCGATTTCTACCCCCCAAAAAAGAAATCGTGTTCCTTTTGGTCTCATATTGATTCCCTCACTTTTTCTGGATGATGAATGTTTATATATTCAATGAACGAGAAAGTTCAATTTTCTTTACGTTAAGTCTTGGGAAAAATCCATTAACACCGAGAAGGCATTTTTATGTTTTCGTTTTTTGTTTTTTTGTTTTTTTTGTTGGAAATGTGAAAACAAAAAAAAAACATTTTAAAATAGCTGTATTCTTTAAACCGAAAAACAAGATATCGGGGGGAAAATGCAGGCAGTTCAACAAGAGCAACGGTCCCGCGTTTGAAAATGCAAACGAGATCCAACCAGATTTTGTTTATTCTCTCTTACAGAACAGAAAAGATTTTCTACAAAAGATGATATGTTTTTAGAAATTAGAACATATTCATTTCACTGAGAACCTAATTTAAGAATCTCAAGGATTTAGATAATCCCTTTTTAGGTATATCGGCACTTTTCAGGAGTATGTTATACGATAATTTATGGTATGATATGATATGTGCCAAATATTTCGTAGAGAAATTGAAAGGTATATAAAAATCTTCTTTTGTAAAGTTCAGGAATTGGGTTCTCAGTGTCTAAGATCCTATTAATAATTTGTATATGTGCTGACATTTCTGTCATTTTGGGGTTTCAAATTGTTTCCATTTTTTAAAATATTTTCTTAAACTTAACTAAAGAAAAACATTTAAATGTAAAAATTGGTTCGTACAATATTGTTAATAATCGAAGGGAATTTTGAGGACAGGTTTCAGGAAGCCAGAAGATGGTAATAATGCCACTAAGACGCAAGAGGTTACTGGAAAATAAAAGAGAATGAGAAAACTTTAGTGAGAAAAAAGGACAATACAAGAACAGGTTTCATAAAGACAGAAGATGGCGATACTGCCACTAAGATTCAAGGGATTACTTGGAATGAAAGTGAATGAGAAAATTTTAGTGAGGAGAAAGGATAATAAAAGAATATGTTTCAGGAAAATAGAATATATTGATAGTGCCACAAACACCCAAGGGGTTACTGGGAGTGAAAGAGAATGAGAAGACTTTAGTGAGAAGAAAATAAAATAAAAGAACAGGTTTCAGGAAGACAGAAGATGGCGATAATGCCACTAAGACGTAAGGGGTTACTGGGAGTGAAAGAGAATGAGAAGACTTCTGTGAGGTGAATGGACAACAAAAAAAAGGTTTCAGGAATACAGAAATGGCGATAATGTTACTAAAAGGCAAGGGGTTACTGGGAAAAACAGAATGAGAAGACATTAGTGAGGAGAAAGGACAAAAAAAGAACATTTAGGAAGACAGAAGGTGGCACTTGTTTATCTAAATTATAATTTTAATCTCGATATAATAAGATAATAAATTGACTATGTAAAAAAACTGTATTGCAATTTTTTATACATGTGATTTGCATTGTTAATTGATTTATAAATTATTTTTCTTCAAATCATAACAAGCATCGAACAGTCTTTCTTATTTTCTTTCTTACTATTTAATTGTCTTTTCTGTTTTTTTGTCAGAAAGCAGTCACTTAATTTTTCGATATAAGATATAAATAAATGCTTCTTCTCTTTACAGGTTCGATCCATTCTCTTTGTGTATATATTCTTTGAAAATACAAAGGCGTAACATGGAAAACATGCTTAAGGAAGAAGACTTTGAAATCTACGATTTGATAGCAAAAGAAAAACGCATGCAGAAGCAAAGCCTTAATCTTATCGCAGCAGAGAATTATCCAAGCAAAGCCGTTTTGCAAGCCCTTGGTGTCTACCTAGGTGACAAATACTCCGAAAGAAGACCTGGAGAGATGTAAGTAGTTATATATCTATCTATCTATATATATATATATATATATATATATATATATATATATATATATATTCCTTAGAACATTCTGCAGGCTGTTCCACAATTGGCGAATTGTTTAAGAAGGCAATGTTTCATAGTAAATTTAGGCGAACAGATGTACAAGTTCTTAGAGAAATGCTCAGGAATCTTTCACGGCGATTTTTTCTTTATTAAATATTCACCCGCTACAAAAGACAAGAGTCACTCAAAGTAGAGGGTTACTGAATGAAATTGTTGTATAAACAGACGAGAAGAGATTAAGCGTAAATCAGAAGGATATGTAGGATAGATAACGGTTGGCCCTAGACTTGAAGAATTTGTACTGATGTGAGAAGTATCATCTGGGGAGGCTGCTTTTAGGGAAGAAGCTAAGTGAAACTTCCTCCTTACTTATGGAATTCAAAGAGGATGAGGATGATTCGACAATATTTACGTAATATGCCGTCAAATGCCCAATGAGAATTGAAGAACGGTCCGTAACTTAAGATATCTATCGATTTATTTATTAACCTAACCACTGCACACTTCTGCGTTATATCAAGAAAGTAACCCCAAAAGTTCAACTTCATTTTGTTTTTCATTGAGAAAGGACAGAGACGTGTATGAAAAAACTGATTTTAACAACTTTTATTATCACGCTTCTATTTGGTCTAAGGGTCTAAAAATATGCAATAAATATTATTATTATTCCTCTCGAATTTCTTTCATCGATCTACTACATCTAATATATATATATATATATATATATATATATATATATATATATATATATATATATATAAGCGTATATTGTAATCAACACCCAGAGGTGACAGTCTCTCATGCTCAAACGCATGGAGACAGATTACCGCCTCTTGGAGTTGATTTCAATGTGTGTGTGCGCGCACGCCCACACACACACACACACACACACACACACACACACACACACACACACACACACACACACACACACACACACACACACACATATATATATATATATATATATATATATATATTATAAATTAATTGATTGAAAATATATTTCCAAGGTTACAGATAAATTCACTTCCACTAGACAGGGGTGTTTGCGTGTTCATTATGTCTGTATTTTGATGTATCCGTTATTAGCTACGTTTTGGTAGGGGGTAGGGATGTATTCTTCAATGAAATCTGACATCTGTTAAATGCATGTGGTCTGGATTTTTTAAAATTTTATTGTTAACGGCATTTTTTCTATTTATATATTTAAAGATTTTTTTTTTGGGGGGGGGGGTTCAGGTTAGAATACGTTTTATTTAACTACAATTTGAAAAATATTTTCACTATTAATTTTTAATACACTATATCTCTTTTAAGAACAAGTAAATGTATTAGAATCCCTCACAGTATGTAGAGTTATTTTCACGTCAGCTATAAGTATGTATATTATTATATCTTACTGTTCTTTCTTTTTATATATATATATATATATATATAGATATAGATATAGATATATATAATCGTCCACAGACAGTTTCGCTGTATCACATACGTCCGATTGCTTCAAGCTGGGATCGAAACCAGACTGATTTGACATCAGTCAGATATCTTACCTCTAGGCATAAAGGATGGGAATTTTAACGTTTTTCTCTATATGAAATACGCCAGTGGATTGGAGAACTCAATTGTCCACTTTTATATTTACACAAGCTCTATCCCCGATATTGAGTACTTTAAATCATAAATATCAGTCAGTTATGTGCCAGGCGTGATACACGCTTAGACAATCATGCATCTTTCGATACATGACTGACAAGGCAAATTTTTCCCGCGGTTGGTTGCCATTTTTGTTTGTGCGGTAGACCAGTTGCCATTCAAGGCTATAGAATCCGGTCAGTCTTACTATTTACCCATAGCTGTGGTGAGAAAAGGAGTCCTACCTTTCACAAAGGTATTAGGGCGTAAGTGAATGTAGAATATTTTATAATTTATAATAAAGTGTCGCTCAGGAATAATGACATTATATATCTTTATATTAATTGTCTTTGCATATATTTGCATATATCACACAGACTCAGAATCACTCTAAAGGGCAGTTGTCTGTATGTGTATGTGTACCGCTGTGTGTGTGTATTATTGACTTATTAATATTTTTCGGCCATCTGATAGATTTTTTTTTATTCAATCTTTAAAAAATAAACGTTATTGTTTATTTTTGCTTTGTAACTAACATAAAAAGTAAATAATTTAAAAGTAAATTTTATTAAAACAAAAAACTACAGCGATCCTTGGTTTTCCGAAAAATTTTGAATTCATAAAACAAATTTTCAACACGACTAAAGTTGACCGAATATGTCTCTTTCTGCTAAGTTTTTTTTTCTTTTCAAATACAAATATAACTTGAAATTTAAATATAATTGCTTTTCAAAACTAAATTCTCAATGTGTTGTTGCTTCTATTCTCTTTCAAAATTGTAGTTTAATTCATTTACGGAGAAATGTTTGCTTCTTTACATATATATATATATATATATATATATATATATATATAATTTAAAAAATCTTAATTACCTCCCAAAGAAATAGTAAATAATTATTTTTCGAAGAAGTAAGGCTCGCTAGAATTTTTGCTTGAAAAAATGATTAAATTAAATATATTTAAATATATCTTAAGTTTATTTACTTTTTTATCAATAATAATTTTAAAAAGTGTTAATGAACTTTTATCTAAGTTTGATTTGTTTGAAAACAACAATAACAAAGGGTTTATGCTACTATTTAAATCGTAATATAAAGTGTCTTTTTGAATAAAAATTTGGAGATTCTCAGCCCCTTAAGGTTCTACCCAGCCCTCAAGCAAGGTATTGTTCATGTAGTATTTTCTTAATTTTAGTTATTTTGTAACACACCAAAAAAACAATGACTTCATTTTTTAAAGAGTGAATAAAAAATAATTTTCCATATGATAACTGAGAAATGTCAATAATTTTCAATAATGAACTATTATTCAGACATCTTCCGAGCAACGCCGGGTATCCCCGTTAGTATATATATATATGTGTGTGTGTGTGTGTGCACGCTCGTGCGTGCGTAAATTCGTCTGTGCGTTCTTCTTATCTATGTCTATATCTAATTGTCTGAATATGCCATTGTAAGTGAATATTGACATGCGTATAGAAATATACACATCATATGCGTGTGCAACCGGGTGCGTGTGTCCGCAAACGTGTATGTGTCTGTGATCGTGTGTGTTTGTTTGCCATAAAGGGTGAACGAGAACAGACCTTGCTGTGTTCATCAGTACGAAACACGAATTTAATGAATTATATAATTCGAGTCTTCACGTCATAAGTGAAGTAATTTGTCAAACATTCAGTGCCATATAGGAGGAGACATATCACATAGTGTTAAAAAAATGCAATCTTTGTTCCCTAGTTATCACTCGCAATCCCTTTTCGGCCATTCGTTTACTCAATCGTGGCAATTAGTTTAACTCGTTGTTTTCCTCTTCTCTTCTTGCATTTCAGCATTTGTCCTACGAGTCGTCTTACGCCCAGTTGTATTTTTTGTGTTCTTTATTCAAGTCATTTTCTATTTGCATGCAGGCGATTTACTCCTAGTAAATCTTCTAGATTGTTCTATCTTTCCCGAATAAAACAAGTTTTCACCGAGGTTCAATGTCAACATGATAAATTCACTGAAAGAATTAGCGAGAAAACACTCAGAAAATGTTATTTGCAGATTTTACGATGTTTATTCTATATTCCATTTCAGGTATAATGCAGATGACGAATCTGTTCGGCTTATACAGCTTCTGTGCGAAAAGAGAGCACTGGAAACCTTTCGCCTCTCCCCAGACAAATGGGGTGTAAATGTGAAACCTTTGTCTGGTTCCCCTGCTAACCTTGCTGTCTACACAGCTGTCGTCGGGCCTCATGGTCGCCTGATGGGACTGGACGTCCTCGATGGTGGTCACATGACCCACGGGTTCATGAATTTAAAAAAGAAAATGTCGTCGTCGTCGATTTTTTTTGAATCCTTGCCTTACAAGATCGACCAGAAAACTGGATATATTGACTACGATATTTTGGAACGTAATGCCCGTCTATTTAAGCCGGCGTTAATCATAGCAGGTTTGTGTCTTATTCTTGTCTGTATTAATCCTTTGTTTTTAGTGAGAATTCTACAATTTAAATGTGTTGACTTGAAAGCAAGAGGCTGGAAGAAGATTCCACAAGCAAGAAGTGCAACAGAAGAAACTGTTAGCATAGAACTTACGGTTACGTCTAACCATTTCAAATGTAAAAAGATGAGACCTTGTCGCCAATCTAATAGTACGTTTAGATTCATAAACTGAAAAACAAACTGATTTTCTTATCAATGAGAGAAAATCATTTCTAATAATTTCACCTCAAGCAAGGCGATAAAGCCACTAAGATACAAGGAATAAAAGAAAGAAAAATATTATTAAGGAGCGAGAAGAATAAAAAAAAGAGGAATCAAGAAGATATAAGATAACGATTGACATTGAATTTAGGTTTTTGAAGACCAAAGTTGACTGGAAAGCAATAAGCCGGAAGAGAGTTCCATAAGTAATGAGTGCGAGTGAAGAAACTGATAGCATAGAACCTACGGTTACATCTAGATATTTCAAGTATAAAACGATGAATGAGATCTTGCCGCCAATCTAGTATTGCGCTTAAATTCACAAAGTCCGACTACCACAGATAAATTGAACTCATATATAAAATCCATTGCTAAAGAATCTGAGGAAAAGGTTCGGTTGTACATGTCACCCCAGGAAGTATCTGGCCCCTTCTGCTATGATCACGTTTTACAATAGTCATCTTTACACAAGATTTATCTTTACAATTACAGCGAAAATGGAGTATTTTGCTGTCATATCTGAACCGGATGCGCATAATCTTTATTGTCCAGTTTTGATAGAGTTCAAAATCATTTACGCAATCTAAATTATTTCTTTTTTCTTGTTTTCAGGTGCAACCTGTTATCCCCGCCATTTAGATTATGCTCGTTTCCGTCAAATAGCCGATGAAGTAGATTGTCTTTTAATGGCAGACATGGCACACATCAGTGGACTTGTTGCAGCTGGGGTTGTCTCAAGCCCCTTTGATCATTGTGATATTGTTACTACCACCAGTCACAAATCCTTGAGAGGACCCATGGCTGGAATGATCTTTTACAAAAAGGGTACGAATGTCTCTCTCTCTCCCAATCTCTCGCTCTCTCTCTCTCTCTCGCTCTCTCTCTCTCTCTCTCTGTCTCCCTCCCTCCTTCATCTATCTCTCATATGCTTTTTTGCTTTGGCTATCAAGGAAAGTATCCGTTTAACTATATGAAGTCTAAGTTCAAACTGATAGAAATGAGAAGTTTATGATAACTTATTATAAAGAAGATTAAATCACTAATCATATCTCAGATCATCACCATAACTGAAAATAACTGAAAAGAATTAGTGATTTTAAACGTTTTTAATTTATATTGAGTTTAAAGTAACAGGAACAATTCTGAATTTTAAAAAAATGTTTTAATTTCAGTTTAAATTATCTCCAAAACTTTGAGGAAATCAATTTTAATTGTCAGAGGTTTTGTGATGTGAGAATTTAAAGTTCCGCAGAGTTTGTGATTTGAAGAACTCAGATTACAACCTGAATTGGAATTTCGGCCCATATCGATCTTTTTGCCGCAATTTGACTTATAGCCTGAATCAGAATTAAAGTGAGGTTTTAAAATTCCATTCTGTGAATTGAGGAATTCAAAGTTATTTCTTTAAAATTATCATTGCTTCTTTCTAAGCTGAACCCGAGGGATGCCTTTTTATTTTTGAGTCAGAAGCCCAATTAGCCTTCCGTAGGAGTTAGCTTAAAATTCTAAACAGGGCGCGTCTTTTAAGCTAGTTATTGAATAAAATGTAACTATAATTTTCTTTTGAAGAATAAATTTTATTAAAAAAAAATGGAGAATTATTTACGACGGAATCTAATAGAATTGATTCTTGACGCAACTTTTCTTGACTTTCATTCGATTCTAACGCGAATAAAAATCAACCCATTAAATATGTAGTCATAGAGTTATTCCTCTCGTTCAGTTTGCATCCATCTTTGCCCCTCTTCTGTCGTCCATACTCGTTAAATGAGAATATCGGTTATTCAATGCTTCTTGGCATAAGGTCAGCTACTTGGGAGCCTTTAAATAGAGTTTAACTCTTTTTTTTTCTCGTTTTCTGTCTCCAGGATTAAAGAAAGTGCAGAAAGATGGGACCAAGGTTATGTATGACCTGGAGGAGAAAATCAATCAAGCTGTTTTCCCCGTTATTCAGGGTGGCGCGCATAGCCATCAAATTGCAGGTGAGGTGTTTTGTCGTAATAGTGAGACACGGAAATTTCAGACTTAGAGTAAAGAAAAGTGTCACCTTTGAAGTACTTTCTCATCTTGCTGGAAGAGGCGTTTTAGGCAAGTAATTATATTTAGTTATTGAGTGCTCAGTAAATGCGACTTTATTCCAGATCGTTTATTGATGTTATTTTGTTTATTCAAAAAACTGTTGTTTCAAGTTATTATGAAAAATAAGATAATCACTTTTTATTTGAATAACTTAGTTATAAAATCGTCTACAGTTGATCAACTATAACTGATGAAATGTTCACTACATAGCACACATACACATATAAATATATATACAGCCTAAACAAATCACGCCATCGAAACTTTCTTCTACTTTGATTTCAACCAACTTTTGTAAAACTAAACGACGAGGGCAGGTTTTGGAGAAACTGGAAGCTGCTAGTCCTGAACTTAGATGTTGGCGACGAATTTAGTCATCAACGTCTTCATCTTAAAGGAAGCGATCAGTAAAGACGAGAACGATACATATATATATATATATATATATATATATATATATATATATATATATGTGTGTGTGTATGTATTAATCCAATTATTATATATTATAATAATTATTATTATATATATTAATGCATTAATCAAAAAGTGGGCTCGATAACGATAGTAGAGCAATAATGTATATTTTTTCTCAAATAAATGGAAAAAAGGAAGTGACGTTTCACATCCGGTTTGTTTACAAGCAGAATTGTTCATAACCATTTTTGGTTCTCACCAGTCGATGTACAGTTGTAATGCACCGAAACGAAGTTGCATCTTTGTAGTGAGTAAACTGTTTTTGTCTATATGATAAAATTATAATATATATATATATATATATATATATATATATATATATATATATAATATATATATATATATATATATATATATATGAACAAGGACTTGATACCAAGGAACATAAATACAATTTTGAAAATATGCGAGGGCATTTTATTTTAAGGAGTCCTTCCAGCCAAGTCTTCGTCAGAAGGAACACGTCGGCCAAATTAATGAGGAAATTATCAAAGATATGGAAAATTCACACAGCAGAACTAACACGATTAAAATATATTTAGTGCTAAAAGAATTTACGAATAAAAAATAAATAGTTCCATGTGAGTATAAAATGAAATGATCAGTAAGGAAGAAATTAATTTCTTGGGTACGAGATAAAGCCGACAGCGACGATATATATACAGTGCGTTCTGCTTGATTATGCAAAGTAATGTTTTCATCTAACGTGTCAATAAATTCTGTTTTTTTCAGACTTTGTGCTTCTTGCAGATTAAATTATACTTTCAGACAAGAGAATATGATCAATGAAAAGAAGTTGTATAGTAACAGGGTTCTTTTTCTCAAAGTATGTAAAAAGGCACAGTTTCAAGTGTTCGGTCTGATTAAGCAATCACCATATAAATCCTTAATATGGGTAAAAAAAAAGGGTCTTACGGAAAACGATCATGCTGAAATTACTCGCATGCTTGGAAGTGGTCTGTCAACGCTAGAAATTTCAAAAAAGTTACATAGAGACCACCGTACAATCAAAGCATTCTTCTTAGGCAGTAAATCATGCAGAAAGACACCTAAACGATCGCATTTGCGAAAGTTAACTGCCAGAGATCTTCGTAAAATTAAATATGAAGTCTCAAAGAAACCGTATGAAACTAGTAAAAAAATATTTGAAAGTGCTGGAGTGCCCAAAGTTGGTAAAACTACCCGTTGTGTGGTCCTCAAGACCTTGCCAAAGTGAAGAGTCCCATCAAGAGGCCCCCATTGAGCAAAGCAAACAAGATGAAAAGAGTTGAATGGGCACACAGTTAAATGAAGATCAATTTTAGCAATGTGATTTTCACCGACGAGTGCCATGCTACCCTTGATGGGCCAGATGAGTGGTCATCTGGATGGGTGTTAAATGGTCGACCAACAGGAGTATGCATTCGTCGACAACAGGGTGGCGGAGGAGTGATGTTTTGGGCTGGGATCCGCGGAAATGAACTAATAGGCCCACAGAAAGTAACCAAAGTGCTTAAGCTAAATTCAAATGCATATTGTAGGCTTTTGGAAGATGCCTTTCTGCCCTGGCTTGATGAACAACCAATTCAGAAAAGAAGATCGTTGATATTTCAGCAGGATAATGCTCCAGCGCATAGTTCAAGAAGCACCACCAATTGGCTATCAGACCATGGGTTCAAAGGGCAAAATTTAATGGTATGGCCTCCAAACAGCCCTGATTTAAATCCAATAGAAAATTTGTGGTCTATAGTCAAGAGGCGGATTAATGCTGAAAACAAGCAATTCACCAGCTTAGAAGTCCTCTGGAAAGCAATTGTAAGTGCTTGCCGATCAATCAAACCTTCTGAAATTGAAACATTGACGTCAGCAGTGGACAGACGCCTCATAACGGTTTTGAAGAATGGAGGATGTCAAGTTTGTTCGTAGCCACATTAACAGACTTGTTTTGTTTTGTTTAACATGCTATACATATGTATTATGTAATGTAGGACTTAGAACACACGATGTATTGTCATATGCGCCACAATTTAATTAATAAAATTTAGTATAAAATGTGTTTTTCTTGTTTTATTTTCCATTTGCATAATGAAAGTGAACACTAAATTAGGGCTTAAGTTCATAAATCATTAAAAAGAAGCATGTTTTGTATATTTCGACAACTTAAATGATTGACAAAATAAAAAAATAGTATCAACAAGACTTCAGCTCCTATTCTTCAGAATATATTGCTTAACTTGGATATTTTTAGGTAAAAATTAACTTTGCATAATCAAGCAGAACGAACTGTGTGTATATATATATATATATATATATATATATATATATATATATATATATATATATATATGTATATATGGGATGTTCTTGACATTGGGCTAAAGCCTTTCTCGCTTCCCTTTTTCGATGATGTTGAATAAAAACACAACGGTATGTGTGTTTTAACAAACCATTTAAAGATCTCATTCGAGAACAGTGGAATGAGTGAATGGTTAGCAGGTTAAACTCATTCAGGCTGCTCTTATAATCTACCGAATACACAGACCCCACTCATGAGGTATTGTAGAGTGTGGTAGTTAACAGACAGTAGCTCCCCACATTGTTTTTTCATTAGGATCTGAGTGAAAAGAAAATGTATGCTTACTGAATTTATTTAATAAATTCAATACAATACCTTTTAAAATTACGATTTGGGATTTTAACTTGAAAATTTGAGAGTCGACTTATACGCCAAGTCGCCTTGTACGCCAGCATATACAGCATTTGTGATTGTTTCGTTTGGATTTATCTTTTAAAAACCTGGATAGCGTTTTGCATAAGGGTGTAAAATGCGAACCTTAAATCCTGTGATTTATGTTAAATTGTTAGCATGGGATATTCTTGACATTAAGCTAAAGCCTTTCTCGCTTCCCTTTTTCGATGATGTTGAATAAAAACACAACGGTATGTGTGTTTCAACAAACCATTTAAAGATCGCATTCGAGAACAGTGGAACGAGTGAATGTTTAGCAGGTTAAACTCATTCAGGCTGCTCTTATAATCTACCGAAAACTCATGAGGTATTGTAGAGTGTGGTAGTTAACTGACAATATCTACATGCTTCAATATACAAGACTTTCATTTCTGACTTCAAACAAAATGTTAGGAAGGAAACCCTCATCAATAGTGGAAAGAACAATAACAGCTACTGGAGTTGAGAAACTTTTTTCTGAAAACCTGATTTAAGAAAAAGATTTTATTAATCTCAGCGTACAATAGCATTGGCTGCTTGGTTAATAAATGCCGATTATTTCCTTATAAAGAAACGGGTCATATTCCCTTTACCATTAACCTTATACCATTTTTTTTTACATGAGAAGCTAATCTTTGGATAATATTTACATGAAATCATAGACGAGCAACGAAATGAAAATAAAAGAGAAAGGGTGCTATAAAAGACAATCAATGATCGTTGTTGTACTATAAGGGATAAGGGAGAGAATGAGCAGATATAGGTAAATGGTTAGAGAAATGCAGAGGTATGAGATAAAGGATAAACTTACGTGCATTGGAAGGGATAACGGAGAGAATGAGAATATTTTAAAGTTGAAAAGATGTAACCGTAAGTTCTATGCTAACAGTTTCTTCTATCACACTTCTCATTTGTGAAGTTCCCTTCCGGCTCTTTGCTTCCCAGTCAACTTTGACCTACGAAAATTTAAATGCATTATCTTCTGTCTTCTTAATTCTTGTTCTTTTATCGTTCTCTCCCCTTAATAATATTTTTCTTATATTCTCTAACACTCAGTAACCACTTGCGTCTTAGTGAATTTATTACCTTGCTTGGGGTGAAATTATTAAAAAAAGAAACCAAAATTATGACCTTTTTCATATTAATGTTTATTCTAGTCAGTGAAAAATCAAAAATTCAAAATCTTGTTTTTATATTTGTACCGAGAGCAATAGTCACCAAGGGCCATTAACGACGACCTTTATTATCTTATAAGATCTCACGAACAGTTCGATTTCATGCTTGTGTTCACATTGCTGCAATAAAAGTGGAGCAGATAAATGTGGATACTTTAAATTTTTTTTTTTAAATCATTACCCTATTCAAATTAAATGAGATCTAAAAATTAATGAAAATGATGATTATACCCAAGCGGTCACCCATCTGTGCACTAACCAGGCTCAATGTTTCTTAACCTCAGTGATTGAACGAGTAACGGTGTTTTAATATTATTTTCCCGCCTATTGCCGCTTGCTCTTGACCTTCAAATAATAAATGGAATAATTATTTAATTTAGTCTTACATTTGATTATTTTAATTTTTCAGCAATGGCTGTGGCCTTGAAGCAAACGCAAACACCCCAATACAAAAATTATCAGTTACAAATCCTTACTAATGCGAGGGTGCTGGCTAACGAGCTATTAAGTTTCGGATACACTTTATCTTCAGGTAAGAACCCACGCATTTATTTCCGTCCTGTTAAAAACAGGAATTATAGCTTTTTAACGGAAAAGGAACTAAAGTTACTTCTATAAAAATGCAAGTGGTTTCAGTAGTATATTGAGAACCAAAATTGTTTCGCAATTGTAGTGCTTGCCAGGTGCATCAAATTACTGGCAAGACAAGGGTAACCAGGGTATCAAAGTTGGGATTTTCCCCCTCAGTCATATCCTTTTTTTGATTTTATTAACGATCTACCGAGGAACATTTTCAGATCATTCTTAACCAGTTTTGTTAGGTGTAGGTCTTACCCAAATATTTCCACTTTGGAGTGTTTGTAGGGGCTTAATCTTGCTTAACTTTGGGGATCGAAATAGAACGAATGTTTCAACGCGACATGGCAATAAGCTCTTCTCAAATCATTAATAAACATATATACTGATGATAACAGGAGTTTACGGATGCACCTACCAAAATCAAAATATTCAGATGCTGGTAGCTGATCTCTCCTCTAACCCTAACCTCTAACAGGTGAACGCGGGAAAAAATAGCTTATCACTTCCAATACGTATAAAACCTCCCAAATTTCCCGCGCTTTTCCCGTGTTACATGGCCGACCGGAAGCGGTTTATACCAATTGGGAAATAAAAAGGAAAAATAATCCAACACATCGAATTTTAACTGCCACCATTTGTTTGATTGTTTCGCTTGTCTTCAATTGTTCACTGTGTTGAATTTTGACATCGAAATCTTCGGAGATATTATATTATTTTATTCCTGAAAAAGCCAAAACCGATTTCATTAAAATCAATCAAACTTATTTTCTCAAAACTTAACTGAACAACTTTGTGGTGCGTGTTGCAAATTAACACATTGTTGGGTTTTTAAATAGACTTGCTAATAATTGCCGTCGGTAAAGATATTTACTCAAACATTTATAATGAAAAAAAAAATACAGACAGTTATGGGAAAAGTCGGAAGAACGTAAATGAAGTTTTTTATTTTCTAGAAAGAGAACATGCTAACAAAGTAAAACAAAAGGATTACATACCTTCTCTCTACCCTGAAAAGAAAAGCTAGTGGACGTTACAAATTCTGGCACCACAATTTCGATACGTCATATTACAAGAGGCTGTATCTCTTCATGTTTCCTGTGGCACATCTTAACGGCGTCTTCTTAAAGACAGTCGTCTCTGTCGAAAATTTGCTCTGGTGATCGATGAATATCAATAGACCGGCTAAGTTGGGTGAATACTGATTGGAAAATAAGAAAGAAAATTAAACCAAAGGAATCTTTTTCAAAATAAAATCTATTCTTGTGTATTTTCGTTTTTTCAGGTGGTACAGACAACCATATGGTTTTATTAGACATGCGTCCCCTGAATCTTGACGGTGCCCACTGCGAGAAGGTGCTGGAACTAATAAATATCTTAACTAGCAAATATTCTTACCCTGGGGATGAAGATGCCTTCAAACCTAATGGGCTGCGTTTGGGAACTCCAGCCCTCACAACTCGCCAGATGAAAGAAGAGGACATCAGAAAAATGGCTCAATTTGTTCACCAAGGTTGGTTTTTAATTTTCTTCAGACTTTGCATCTCAAATAAGAATTTTGAAATAGTTTTACAATAAAGTTTAGATTCTACGAAATAAAAATTGTAATTAAATATACATAAAAGGAAAACCTGTTTAAGAATAGAAAGTAAATGCGAAAAATATGAACGGCAAAATTAGGCAAATTCGTATTAAACCTTCGTGAAAGTTTAACCATCGTACGCACAAAAAAGACAATCTGTGAAAATGAGTTTTCTGCTTGGCACGCTGGATACGACCTCGGCATTAGCGGAAATGTTTATTGTTTTAAAAAGAGATAATTAGAATTGGAATAAAATTCAAATATATGTAAGTGAATCTTATGCACTTTTTTGTTCTTGAGACTTTACAACAAGAATATTAATCACTATTTATTTATTAAATTATTTATTTACAAGAATAATTTAAAATTTACAACCAGAGCCGGAGCTTCTGGGGTCTTTTTCTTTTCTTTTTTTTTTTTTCGTTCAAATCCGTGAATTTATTTTGCTCATGCTAAGTCTCGAAAATACATGATATAAAATTCCCTGCTTTTTATCCATAATGTTGAATATGCTAAAATTATTCAATTTTTCAGCATTTGTTTTTAAGAAAAATCTCAACTTAATGTTAACAATTGCTACAAAACATAGTTAATTTATTTAAGATAAAATGGTGTATTATGACATATCTCTCATTTGTATTTAGAGACATTGTTTTTATTTTTCAATTTTTCTACTTGTATTTTTCACCTATTTTGCATATGATCCATTATTGTGCATAATTAGGTTACAATAAAATTTGTGTTTTATATGAATGCCACCTTATGGAAATAGAGGTGGCAGGGAGGCGTATCAGAGATTCGGGGTGAGGTTTTGGCATGGAACCTTTGCAAATGGCCTGTTTGCAACATTAAAGAAATGCAAACCAACTAATACAAAGCAATATTTATTATCAATTCATACATAAATAAATATGAAAACAATTTTTCATTCATAATTTATAAACATTTACTAAATCAAAAAAATATGTGAACCAACTATAACGAAATCTTTATTACTTATCATTTTATAAACTTCAAATCAATTGGCAATTCGCTGATGTTTTGCCAAGCATTCCAAAGAACATATTTCACAAGATTCACCAATTCTTTTAGTGTCCAATCTTCATTTAAGATTTCTTCATCAGTTAGCATTTGGCTGACAATAAATTATCTTTTGGCAGATTTTCAATGTATTATAAAAATTAGCAACGCTTTAAAATTATTTTTTCAAATAAGGGAGATAACCTATAATTGTTGGTGTTTCAGGTTTTGGATTTCTATTGATTAGAAATCCTTCATCCTGGGTTACGATTATAAAAAAATGAATTGGAATATTTAAACAAAAAATAATCTGAAATATAAAATCAAATGAAAACAAAACGTATAATGCCTAGAAATAAATCCTATTTTTATTTAAATTTTCAGAGATATTTTATAAAATTATAAATAAAAAAGGTGTTTTCTTAGTTATTTAATTATAAAATGGTTCACATTTAAGTTTTGTAGATTTTTATAAATTTTCTAATAAAAAGATTTCTTTTCAAATGTATTTCATTATAAAATGATAAATAATAATTATTTATAATATGCTAAATAATAAATATCACATTTTATTTAGTTCACGTATTTTTATAATCTTGTAAATAAATATTGTCGAGGGAGTCTCGGTAGTTTACTATAATGGCGGGTGTCAACAGAAAAATCGTCCGTTTGAAACATCATTTATTTGGTGAGTACGAAGGTTAAACATTGCTAAAACTTATATTTCTTTAAAAGTAAACCCAGTCTTAATTTATTGAGTCATAAATAATTTTCGATGCTTGGTAACCTGTTATAAGGACGAATGTATTATACTAACTGACCGTTCCATAAATATATAATAAAAGGCGATTAATTTGGTTACATACGAGAATGGTCAACGCCAAATGCTGTGGATTGACATGGAAAAATCTCCATAACCTCCCTCAAAATTTAACTTCCATGGAAGAAAGGCAATGCCGTGAATGTGATGAGATCGCCAGTGTATTATTCCTTTAGAATTCTTGAAACATAATTGTTGTGGATTCCGAGATGAAATCCGGTCTCAAATGAATGACAAACGCAGGAATGAAATATAGCAAATAAATGTATTGACGTAATAATACAATTGGTAATACGTTTAGTAGATCCAGAAATGCGGTTAGTAGCAATAACAATATATATACAGTCTGGGAAATTCAGTATCCTTCTGAATCTACGTGCTCGCAACTGTGACTCCTACAAAACGGTTACCTCCCTCTCTCACTGTCTGACCGTATCACTGTATCACTCTCACTCTCTGACTGACTTTCTGCTTTCCTGGTATTCACCGGCAGCAGTACAAGTACACACTAATCGAGTCCACTTGTATAAAAAGGGGTGGATCCCTTAACAATAATGAAACACTAAATTCCCATTTATGCCTCAGACAGTTGAACCCGTCTATAAAAGTCTGATTGAAAAGCGATCTGCCCTCGTCTATAGGTAAATCATAACAAGGCCACATAGAAAAAGAATAACACAGGAAAA
Organism: Acanthosepion lycidas; assembly: GCA_963932145.1. Classification (NCBI taxonomy): domain Eukaryota; kingdom Metazoa; phylum Mollusca; class Cephalopoda; order Sepiida; family Sepiidae; genus Acanthosepion; species Acanthosepion lycidas. Next base: position 4,029,758 of record OZ010590.1, on the reverse strand, counting down.
TATTAGGGAATTCGGTTGGTCTGTTCAGTACGACCGACCATATTCGTCTGATCTTTTATCAACCGATTATTACTTTTTTTTCAATCGCTGCAAAACTTTGATGGTGGAAAACTTTCTGTAATGAAAACCAGATTCAAGAGTTTTTTTTTGTTTTTGTTTTTGTTTTTTTTGTTTTTTTCGGATTTGAATCAACTCACAACAAAGTAAAACGCGAGAAAGGTTTTTAAATATAGAAAAATAAAATATTTTTATTTTCCTATTTTTACAACTAAATCTAATTTCTCAACGTGTGCGTGTATTAAAGTTGCTTGTTTGTAGTTGTTTTTTTTAAGATGTAAAGAAATGCCATTTATTTGCGTGTATGTGTGAAAAAGAAAGGCAAGTTTAGAAAGTGATGAGGTAAGTGTAGGTGTCACTTATCTTGGTGGGGAACAGTGCAAATGTCACGTGGTTTGGTGCAGAAGACGACGGGTGAATGAGGTAAGTGAATCTCTTTTAAGGCGTGTTGTGAACAGCTGCCATCAGTCAACGTTCCTTACTGGCTTTTCTGGTCTATAAACTTTGCTTAAATAATCTCCAATGGGATCACGAAGCATTATTTTGTATTATTATTATTATTGTCGGTGGGAACGCAATTCCTTATTTGGAAAATGTTAAATATTTATTTTCAAAGGATTAAAGAATTAACCGGAAGGATGCGTGAATTCTCCGACTCAGAAACAGAGTTATTCCCCTTGGAGATTATTGGTCTTTTCTTTTAGGTGCTCGAAAACAATAACTGAGGCGTGGTACCCGAAGAACTCCCGCACATAGAGAGCTTCTCCTAAGTGAACACCTGACAGTTAGGTTAGGGACATGTGTTGATGCCTGTGGTAATAGCCGAAGAGGCTACCAAGCAATTTCTAAATGATCCATAGCATTCAGGCGGACGTTGGTCACCTTAGAAATTTTTACATAGTCTACAGAGAGTGACAACCAAATATTTATCTAAAAAATATAACTATTTAACAAGTCAGGTTGAAGTTTTATTAATAAATATTAAATTGCAGTTTTTAAAAACAAGTATATTGGAAATGTGTCGGTCTTTTTATCCCGACGTCGAATGAACTCAAAGGGAAATTTCTCGGTGGGGGATTAAATGAGGTATACATACGTTCATTTTATCTCACTTCAAATGAAATCAAAAGGAAATTTTTAGTATGAATACAATGGGACATAATTTCCAATCTCTGAATTACAAGGATTATACAAGCCCTGTCTGCTGGGGCTTTAGAATACGCCGACTGCACCTCTGTAGAGGAGTAAGACCCTCCCGAATGAGGCGTCCTGGGTATGACGTTAAATTGCATCCAACAGCAAGGCCTCTGATCAGGAGATTTTGAGGAGCGTGGAACCACCTCTTAATTGCTGGTGTTCCCAGGTCCACCTTGACCCGGGGTGGTAGCACCTATTAGGGTCCCAGCTATGGGCAAATAGTGAACTCCTAGTTTTCCAAGTCTTACTCACATCCTGGGTATGACGGTAAACTACATCCGCGTCTTGGGTATGATGTTAAACTACATCCGCGTCCTGGGTACGGCGATAAACTACATCCAACAGCAAGGTCTCACATAATGTTTTCAGAAAAATAATGTTGCCAGCTCTAAGTTTTTGAAACAATAATGTTGCCAGCTCTAAGTTTTTGAAACAATAATGTTGCCAGCTATACGTTTTTTGTAAAATGTAATGTTGGCAGCTATACGTTTTTTTTTTTTTTGTAAAGAAGTAATGTTGCCAGCTATACGTTTTTGTTTTTTTTTGTTTTTGTAAAAAAGTAATGTTGCCAACTATACGTTTTTGTTTTTTTTTGTTTTTGTAAAAAAGTAATGTTGCCAGCTATACGTTTTTTTGTAAAAAAAAGTGATGTTGCCAGCTATATGTTTTTTGTAAAAAAGTAATGTTGCAAGCTATACGTTTTTTTTTTTTGTTTTTTTTTTTTGTAAAAAAGTAATGTTGCCAGCTATAAGTTTTTTTTTTTGTAAAAAAGTAATGTTGCCAGCTATACGTTTTTTGTAAAAAAGTAATGTTGCCAGCTATACGTTTTTTTGTAAAAGAGTAATGTTGCCAGCTATACGTTTTTTTGTAAAGAAGTAATGTTGCCAGCTATACGTTTTTTGTAAAAGAATAATGTTGCCAGCTATAAGTTTGTTTTTTTTTGAAACAATAATGTTGCCAGCTATACATTTTTTATTCCATACAAAATAGGCATTTAAAATTCATATAAACTGGATTTGGCATTAAATAAACCACAGTGGTTGATATGCCATAAAACCCAAAAAACAAGGATTATACATACACACACACACATATATATATATATATATATATATATATATATATATATATATATATATATATATATATATATATATATATATATATATGTGCGTATGTATTATTTTTAGTGGGTTCTCGTGTTTCAGTTAGTATCTTCGTTTCATTTTAATTTTCTTAAACAGTGAAATTAATAACACCCGGACT